>CAHIKZ030001332.1:100000-542514 GCA_903632075.3 Acanthosepion pharaonis | reverse complement strand
ATAAAATAGTGTGCTCATATACTTGGCTACGTTATAACTTTAGCCAACTCTTAGGTGACAAAGAAATTAAAAAAATAGGTAGGTGGGAGTAGGATAAAAAAAGCTTTGTCGAGCTAAATTTGCATGTAAGAGATCGACTGATTTACATAACCAAAGTAGAATAATGAGTAGTAATCCATACAACGCGAAGACATAACAAACAGGATTGATTCTTAAACCGTAAAAGTAAAGCAGACTTGTTTTGTTTTTTTTTTAAATAAATTTTCCGTTTCGTGTTGGAAGAAACGGTAAGAGTTTGCTATTAAGGGCCCTTCTAATACGCATGCGCAAAAAAAATATTACAAAATATACAATACATCTTTATTGTTTCAACTAATTGTTCAAAAACGTCTTTCGATTGTTTTTCTAAATATTGTATTCTATTCACATATGTACTCCCACTGATGGGGGTGTTATGTACCTTTTTCACGTAGGAACTTTTTAAAATGCAGCCAACTATTGTCGCGATTGTCAGCGTGTGTTCGATTCCTCCAAATAGCCATTGTTCATCGTCATTTCCAAAAATATCCGTTCGAACAAATTCTTTTTATCAATTTCATAAAATTTCGACAGAAAATGAGATTAATCATTTATCTTTTCTCTCAAATATTAGAAAAAAAAAGTTCGCTCTTCAATTCCTAGAGTTCATTTGCGCATGCGTATTAGAGGGGTCCGTAATGGTAAAGAAAGTCTTACCCAAGAAACTTAATAGTGCGAAAACTACCGGTTGCAATTTGTAATCCGCCTCATATCACACATTTGCTAATGTACATACTTACTCTTATCAAGATACAACTACAAAACTAAAAGGTAAGCCTTTTTGTCAAATGCGCAAACATTGCTCATCTATTCTACATTGTTTCTTAATTTACGTCACAGACTACGTAGAAAAGTAAATTTCTAAAACCTTTCACTTAAAATGTTTTTAAAAAATGGCAATCACCTCTTACAGGTTTATTTTTATTAGTGTAAAATGCGATTTTTAATTTCCATAAATTTTTAGAGCTATAGAAATTGACTTTAATTTCCGAGAAACAAAATTATCTTTGTATCAGCCCCTTTCAGAACGTAAATAATTCACGGCAAAATTGCAGGTCAGGACCCAGAAGCCAATGTAAAAAAGAAGCGTCATTTCTGGTGTAAAGAAAAACGTATGAATATTCCAAAAGAAGCAGCATTAAATATTTGCGGAAACCTACCGTATCGACAATGTTAGTTGGGTCTTACTCTTATTTGTAATAATTTGTGTCTCGGCTACAACCAGGCCGACATTTGGTCTTGGTAAATTTGCAGATTAAGCCCTGGAAATAAATTGTAATAAAATTTCCATATTGGTATAAATTTGCATGCTTATTTCGAAAATAACAAATGTTTGCGGAAATATACCGACCGTTTAGAAGTTATCGTCAATATAAGTTCGGACTTATTCGCGTCGCGGCTACAGCCCGCCAACCATTATTGGCTTTGTTTACAATACATCCTCTAGTAATCATGTGCGGAATCTTCACGTGTCTTGATTATTGCCCACGCAATGCGCGAACTTTAAAACTAAGTAACCCAACAGGAAAAGCCTCACTATTCCAAATATATCATTAAAAGAAAGAGAAAAACTTACAGAAAAATCAAAATTACAAGTTAAAAATAAATAGAAAATTACAAGATAAAACCAAAAAATGCTTTTTTTATATATATATATAAGAAATAATGCATTTATCAATCAAAAAAAAAAAAATCCTAGAAAGGGCTTAATAATAAAACAGAAACAATTTTAAGGTTCAAACTATTTCTTTTTTTTTTTTTTTTTTTTAGACTTTTGGTTTTGCGCATTAATTGAGATGATGAGTAGGACGATCAATGTCGTTAAGTAAGCTTCCGAGTATGACTTTTCGAGAGAAACATAAACCACGCCAGTAAAAAACGGTACATTTCTGCAAATTTACATCAGTACTTTCCTCTTAGTCTTAATCTTAATAATAACATTTTGACTTTGTTTAAAACTTTGTTTTATTAAGTTTGGGGCCCTTTTAGTTTTAAGCGTAAAAGTGGAATCTGCAATTTTACCGCAATTACGACTCTACACAACTTCCTGTCCCTTCTTATTGCTCTGGGTAACTTTTTTTTAAAACTTCTTACCATCACTTTTCTTTTTAGTCTTCTTACTCCTTGATTAGCCATCTAGTTAGTTTCCCTGCTTCTTTTGACTTTCCTATGTCGTGTGAGTGTTAATGACTTTTTCTACGTTGTCCATAAATTTCTGTTTCTCTCCATTGTAAAAAAACATGTTTCCGTGTCTTATTTACCTTCAGATTTTTTCGTTGATTGACTGTTCTATCCATGTGGAATTCTGTCGCTTGTCTGAAGAAATGAATTGTTCAGCATTAACTTAACTGCCATCATAAAAAATTTGATATAACGAGGCAGTTCATCACTTTTTTGTTTATTTTTTCCTATGCCTCTTTACTCTTAGGCTTTCTGTAATTTAGCGTAAGTGACCAGTCGCCTATTATTACTCCAATAATACTCAGTTAAAAAAAAATTTAGATATTAATTAGGTAATTCCATGAGATCGCTAAAAAAAGAGCATATATTAGCTTTAGCATGATGAAAAAGACGCCAAACTTGACGAAAACAAAATTTTATCGTCTAAAAATGTTTATTATTAAGAAAGACCAAAGTTTGTTTGTTATTTATTTTAAAATTTTTTTCCTTCTTTTTTAGAACATTCTTAATTTTGATTAAAAAAACCTTGTTTCTCTTTGTATCACCGGAACTAGTAAAAATAAAATAACATATACAATTTTTACTTAAGCACGTTTTTTTTATGACACACATTAATTTGGAAAATCTTGCAAAAAAGAATAATTGTCGGATGTTAATGAAACTTTCAGAAACTATTCATAGATGATGGAAATTATTATAAATATGTTTTTTTTTTTTATTAAAGTCATGACAGAAATTTTAATTTTATTTATTACCCCCCCCCCATAACTAATTTTATAAAAACTCTAGAATTTCGATCGAATACAGTATTGATTACAATAAGCACAAGGCTTTGAGGAATGCAAATCAATTTTTTTAAATTGGCGCCCCCACCCCACCTGAGAAGCTTACCTACAAGTATCAGCATCATCTTATGAAATTTATTATTTTTATATTAATCTCAGTTATGACATTTTTCCATAAATGAAATATCAAAATTAATAATAAAATGAACGGAAATACAAAAAACACAGTCAAATGTAATAAATATACATAAAATTATAATATTTTATGTACATTTCTGGTAAAAATTCATAAGAAATGTACCTATAAATTAATTAGATACCTCTCTTATGAAATTTAATCTCACTTTTAACAGTCTTATTTTCTTTTCTTTATTATATACTTTCCATAAAGCATCGTAAACATAAAGGTGAAAGCTAAGTACAAAAAAACAAAAAAAACAAATTAGAGCGCTGAAAGTTTTCCTTAAAAATAACGAGGTAAATAATTTGTTCACTTAAATGGAAATAATTTCACTTCTCTCCTTCCGTAGAACAAATTATCCTTGCGTAATTCGTCAATACGTGATTCATCACCTGAAAAGTGACTGCTTTGTTTTATTTTCAAACTACATCTTTTCGGTGCAGAAGCTAAGTTAAGCTTGTTTCAAAATATTTTAAATAAACATAATTTCTGATTTTCTTAAAATAAGTTTTGAAAAAATGATAATTGATATTTACAAGAATTTCAAACTGAGATTTTCATTTTTTTTTAATAAAATGAAAAAAAAAAATGGTTGCCATGATTGATTATCTGTCAATTTTGCTGACTCAAAAAAAAAAAACAAGATTTTTAATGAAAATTTCGGATGTGCTAGGAATGATTAAAAAATGTAAAAACATGCCCCCCCCCAAGTACTTTGATCTTTCCTCTTAGTAATAACATAAACATTTAGATGATAAAATTTTGTTTTCCTCAAGTTTGGCATCTTTTTCATCATGCTGTGCTCTTTTTTAGTGATCTCATGGAGGTACCTAATTTTAATTTAAGTATCTACACCATGGGCTGTCTTTTCTTGACCATCTATTATGCTTTCTTATGTTAATAGTTTTAGTCTTCCCCTTTACTGCCCTGTCTAAGATCTTAGTTTCCTTTCTGAGTTTATCAACTGCATCGCATGTGCACATTATTTTATCTTCTGTAAGGAAGATGCCAAGAAACTTCTGCAATCTCTCATTTATTTGGGTAATTTGAAGATTAGGACACACACTTAGTTTGCAATAAAAATTTCCCGAATACTTACATTTAAGTGTAAATGTACATGCTTCATTTGAAAATGACTTGATAAATTTGATAAAATCTACTGTTTTGTAGTTATCGACAGTAAAAGTTCAAATTCATTCGCGTTGTGGCAGCCATTATTGGCATTGTTTGCATACATTCGCTGTGGAATATTCACCTGTTTTGATTATTGTGCACGCAATATAGTTCTCTTGTGTAGTAATCGAGACAAGTATAATCAGTAAACAAGGCCGTTAACTATGTTCTCTTCCATGCTTAGCTTTCCGCAGCAGGTCCTAATCTGCAAATTAACCAGTGCTTATTATTAAAGAGGAAAGACCAAAATATTTTTTGAAAATTTTTTAAGTTCTTACTAGCACGTCTGAAATTTTAGTTAAAAATCTTTTTTCTTTCTTTTTTTCTTTTTTTAAATTGACATATCGATCATGTCAGCCATTTTGACAACTTTGTAAACAAAAGTGAAATTCTCCATTTAAAAATCTTGTAAATTTTATTAATTTTTTCAAAAGTTAGGAAGAAAATTAGAAAATTTAAGGTATACATAATGTAATTGGAAACAAATGTTACTTAATTTTTTAGCAAAAAACATTTAATTGGAAATAAGAGAAGCATGTCTAACTGTGATGATTGCTTTTCGGCGGTGTGAATTGACGTTTACGTCAACGTATCGACAACTAACATCAGGGAAATTTATCTGAGGGAAAGACAGAAGTGACAGTATTTTTGAATTTTAAGTGAACCAGCTTATTTAACAACAAAGTAATTCTTAAAAATTAAATACTTTCAAAATCTAATATTTTATTGATTTTTTTTTTTTCTTTTATGTACTTTTTTAATGAAGATATGTCCAAAGCCTGCACTGTTTCCATCCCTAAAATTGAATCTAAAAAAGAAAATAATTAATAATTGTAGTATATCTCTCACTTAAAAAAAAAAAAAAAAATGATTATATTTAAAAAAATAAAATATTTAGTGAAATCTGTAAAAAGAAAATTAAAAATTTTGAGAATATGATAATGATGATGGTTTCGTTTAGAAAGAAAGAACTTGTGTGACCTCTTGTTTATATATGAGAATGTCATGCAAATTTTTGGTCACACATCAACCAATCACTAATTTCTCAAAAGATAAAAGCAGGTGTGGTGAGTGGTTGGTGCCTTTGTTTTATGAGTAGCTATGTTGCATGAAGGATGATTTCTTGAGACCTGCAACTACTGGATTGAATTTTATCCCCTTAATAAAATTCTGCTACAAGTGATGTTTGGTGTTAAGTTAATGCCCAAGTTTGATGGCTCAGTGATTGAACATGTAGTTACTGAATGGATAGAGAAAGCAGAACTTGTTTGTGATCTGTGTGGAATTAAAAAGGTTGAATGTGTTCTTCCTTTGAGATTAACTAGAGGGGCATTTGCTATGCAGAACAGATAAAATGAGCCCTGTGGATTAGTTTTTACATTAAAGTGTTTCCTAGCCTACAAGCTGTTCATAGAGTGGTGGCTGCACCTGTAAACGTTTTTCTAGATAATTTAAAGAAGCTGACAGGACTGCTTGGCAGAATATCCAAGCAAGGATGGCATGTGCATTCATAGCAGGACTTCTAGCACACAACATGCAACTATTATGTGTGTCTTTGCCAGTTAGAGCAGCAGCTGATAAACTTCCAACTGTTAAATATCTTAGACATCCACATAAGTGGAATCAAGAATACACTGACTGTTCAAAGTAAGTCAGCCTGTCAATCCTCATGGTAGAAGGAAGTAAAAGTACTTACCATAAATGGTAACATCTTCAAATGCAGGGGAGTTGGGAACATCAACTTTGGCATGGACAATACAGCTTTGATGTCTAGGTTTTGGTAAAGGATGGAGAGCTATTGGGTTTTGACCTATTGTTTGGGTTCAACACTATTAAAAAGCTGGGTGGATTCCAAATGAGTTTGGCAATGTTCAGTTTCCCAAGCATGGGATGGCTCATTGTGCAGCCATTAAAATAGAACCTAATTTCTGTGCCTAATTCAACCAAAACAAGAAGATTTGGGTTGCATAATGATAGTGGTCAAATACTGGAGTACTGTAGAACCAAAAGATGTCAAGGAGGAATATGACTGTGAGATGCAGACATGGCTGGATAACAGTTGATTGCAGCCTTATCCCAAAAAGGAATTTGGTACCCCAAGAGGTCTCATCCCATTGATGGTGTTGGTGCAGAGAAATAAAAGTGCAGCCAGTGTTTGAGGGAATGGTGCCAAAAAGGATTGATATTGCCATCCTTGAGCTATGGCAGGCCTACCTACAAGTGCATATCCACAAATTACTTTGACCCTTTCAAACTGTGACCTTCAAGGAGGCAAAGATATTGCCGGACATGAATGGGTTTTGGGTTTAATGTTGCACCAGCTGTAATGAAAGCTATTGTAGATGCCACACTGTGAAAAAAATGAGTCTGACTAGCAACATGGTCATATATTGATGATACCTTTGTTGCATGATTTCTTCAGGCCATATGAAAGAGCACTTGGCTGCCTTTGATCTGACCTGCAAAGATCCGGATTGGTTATGGGACGAGACTTGTCCTTTGTGTCTGCATGTCAAGGGGAGAACAACTTTTAATTGGAGACATGGAAATGACATTCCATCAGTTCTTGAGATCTTGTGGTGTGGAAAGCTAGTGGGTCACACCTCAACCAATTACTGACTTCTCAATTTGGATATAAGCAGGTGTGGTGAGTGGCCAGTGTCTCCATTCTACAAGTAGCTATGTTGCATGAAGGACGATTTCTTGGGACTTGCTACTACTGGATTGAATTTTATCCTCCTTGTAAAAAGTTGCTTGGATTACAATTAAATTAAGCACATAGCTAATACAAAGCTTTTTCTTTTTGTAAGATTAAGCTTAATAAAATGGATAGTCAAAGTGTATATGCATCAATGTAGAAAAATAATATTTAAATATAATCTTAGTTGGCAAAAGGTAACTTCTCAAAACATGATTTCCCTTTTGATAAAATTAAAGTGTCTTGTTCTGGTTTGGTCTTCCTATAACCCACAGATAATGGAAAGCAATTGACACACCACTTAACAGCAAAATAAACTAAAAAATCCTGATGTTGTTTAAATCTCAATGAAGAGAGCTGATTTTCATGACTACTGCTGAAGGGCCTTGGAGTAATGAATGAAAATAAGACCTTGGAATTTTTAGTGAAATCATTAAAAAAAAAATTTAACCTAATCACTTTCCAGTCTTAGAAATTATAACTAGTGAAGTGATAGTTGATAATTTAGATGTAACATATGTGGCAAGAAAAGCCTTCATAGAAAATGAATCCTCTGATAAATTAAAAAAGTAAATAAACTTTTATTAGAGTACAAACATGTTGCTTAAAAAAATCATGGTTGTTATGGCTAAAAAAAAATTTGATATGGGATAAACTGTTATATGTATCCAGAAATTGATACCATCACTCAACTATAGAACAATAATATTGTAATTTTTAGACTAGCATTACATTTGATGAGATCTCCGATTGAAAAGAAAAAAAAAAAAAAAAGTAAACACTGATGACATTACACATTACTGGAAGAATGTCCACCTAAGGATGTAGTAAGGGACAAAGAAAATATAATAAAACTTCCTAAACTAGGTGAGGGCATTCTTTGCAGATCAAACAATAAGTCTGAGTCAAAACTTTAAATTCTAACTAAAACTGAAAAAGCAGCAGAGAGAAATAATTACTGGGATTAGAAATTATAATCATTATTTATAGTTTGTCTAATGTCCTCATTTTATCAACATTTTGACCATTTCAGGATAATAAAATAGCTTAGAGGATTAAAATGTTGATTTGTGAGTTCAATCTCTGGGTCATTTACTCAGTGGAAACAGAAGAAGCAGTAACTGAACAGTACTTAAAAAATGTACACATGAACAAACCTACCTCCTGAAGCTTAAAGGATTCAGATTAAATATGCAAGTTGTCTGGATCAAAAGCTATCCAAAGAGGGCCAAAGAGCACAATTGCCAAACATTGATTAAAAACAAAGATGATGATATTATTAGTCCAACTATAAATGAGGAATATATATATATATATATATATATATATATATAATGTGGAGAAACTTGTCGCTTAACTGAGTGGTGTTATTTCAGTCATGTGAGCACATAGTAGTAATGCTTTCACTTTTCTAGGCTGTTAGCTTCTCTGCTGTTGCTTCTCAATTTTTCATATTTATGTACAGTTTGGTCTAATTTGACTGACCTTGCTTAATTGCTTTATGTAGGATTGGCCTCTTTTTTTTCTGTATTGAGCAGACCTCTTTTTACTATGTCAATGTATATGTCCATTGATTTTTTTTTTTTATTATGTCATGGTTAAATGTTTGTGCATGTGTGTGTCTATGCGTTTGTGTGTATGCTGTTTTTTTTTTTTTTTTTTTATATTTGTGCATATGTATATTCCTGTGTGGATTTTTGATGGGGGTGGATGTTGTATTATTTTCTTTCTTCCTTTGTCATCTGGTTTTTGTTTGGGCATAATTAAGTATATGTTGTAGGTTTGTTTTGTGTTGTGTTTATTTGTTTCTGTTTGTATTGGTATCTAAATAAGAAAGTATTTATTTGTATGTCTACATTTCCCCATTATTTCATTTTTCTTGTTTGCTTTTTAAAGGTAATTATGGTTAATTTGCCTTCCAGGCATAGTTTGCAGTTTCTGATATTGCTATTTTGTGTGTGGAGGGGGAGGGGTGCTCTTTCTATGATTTCTCATTTAATTTTGGTGGTGCTGTTATTTTCTTTTTGACCCCATATGTATTGTGATGGTGTTATTTGTATCTTATATATAATGAATTTAATGTAAAGAGGAAAAAGCTGGAGAACAATTCTGATTTGAATCCAAGAAAAGTCAGATGAATAGTTTCATCATCAAGAGGATAATGATGAATTAAACCTGTTCATTACATAATAAAGATATTCAAACTGCCAAAGAAAAAGTTGGCTTGATAATTGGAATGTCTTCAAAATTCTAGAGAACATTAGGTGTTAATGGATATGTGATACTATTTAGCTATCGTAATTAATTAACTAATTAGCCATAAAAATTGAACGGGAAAATGCTGAAAACAGAAAAGAAGGGTTAAGAGATATCCTGAAGAATATACCAATCAACATAAGATTTTATTTTTTTTCAAAAAGTCTATTTTTCTTAAGAAACAGAAGAATTGCATCAATGATAATTTCATGAAAAGGCAATGTGGCGATCTCTGGCAATTGATTAATGATGGTCATTAAAAGTGCTGGTTAAGAAAACACAAAATAACCAGAATCGACGAAGATATCATTCAAGAGTGCATAGATATTGTGTTCACAGGTAATGTGACTGAGGAAATGGTCAGACGAGAGGGCCATGTGTTAATTGTAGGAATTTTGGTAGGGCACAAAGGGATTTGTGTAAACAAAGTTCCAGTTGATAATTCTAAAACTGCTCATGATCTGGGAACAGGATAAGAAATCCTGAATAAGCATTGGTGTCAAAGAGTTAATTAATGAAGAAAGCTTAGCCACTCCAGCACGACTGAGGCGACATTGGTCATGTGGTAGCAGTGGTGATAGGTGGAGGTAAAATAGTAAGAGAGACAGAGAAGTTACTAATGCCCACCAAAAGGATTTGCTGTAAGGTACCAATGTGAGGAGGAGGGAGTTTAGGTGGCTAGCTATCTTGTAACCTTTCCTCATGGACAAAGGGATACCCCCAGAAATAGGAAGTAATTAATTTTCCTAGTCAGACAACAAGGGGACCCTTGCTGGAAATCGGGACTTCACTGAAAACTGCGTCTAACCCCACACCGGGTTTTGGTTGAAGTTGAACACACACTCCTGTATAGAACAGATTGATAAAAGATGATTTACTTTCCTTAAACATATCCAAACCTTTTTTGTTTTTCATTTATTTCTTTTTGCTTGTGTGATGTCAGCTCCAGTTTAGACTCACCTTGCACAATGGCCCCAGTGTTTGATTGATCTTGTCAACCTAAGATCAAAATCACAACGTGGGTAGGTTAGATTGAGATCAAAGTAGTTACTTCAGTAACCAGTCATTGAAAGTGAGCTGAGAACGACAGAGCTGGTGTTGAACTGGTTGAATCTGGTGTGAAGCGTTACATATTTGTGCCATTAGAATCGACCAACCATCCTATTTGGTACCCTAACCAAAGGATCCTGCTGATTAGCGATGACCACCGATCGACCGGGTTGTATATTGGTGTCAGTGACTAAGAGTCAACCCCAGAATGCCCCAGTAGGTGTCACAGATATTTATGCTGTGAGTGAAATATTACAAAGAAAACTTGCAAAAGGTTTCAACATTCTGAAACAGAATCTGCCAGAACTGATCCCCCACTTTTTACATGTTTCAAAGAAGGATTACTTGTGTCTCTGGTCATTATGCTTCTAATGGATAAAAATTAATTCCATAGATATTGAAAAGTTTATTTGTGTAAAGCGAAAAATCTTGAAAGAAATGTGTACTTCTAAAAGCAAAGCTCTTTAAAATAGAAACGTTGGAAACTTAAATGTATATTATAGTATAAATGATGCAACCAGTTAATCAAGCACTAAATAACTTGGGAGAAATCCTTTCTAAATAGGATGAAGTTTTATTTAAATGATAGTTTTAAGCAGCTGCAAGCAATTCTATTGACACATATTGATGACTTTTGTTGAAAATGATGAAAGCTTTTTCAACACTGTTATAGGTGTCATCAGAAAATATGAAGAGGTTATCAAGAATGTGGGTATAGTTGCATCTAAAGGATTAATAACAAATGACTTATTGAGCCAGAAAATTGTGTTGTCTTTGACTTGACAACTACTTTCAACAAGATAAGTAATGAAAATAAGTTTAAAATAAAAGAAGCTTGAAGGAATATTAGTCACTTAAACTGATCAGTGACACAGGCTACAATATTGATGAACTGAGCCTCTTTTTCATAGAACGGCAGTCTCAAGGAAATGGTGTTAACAAAAGGCCCAAAAGAATGAGGTTTTTCATAATTATACCTAACTTTGGAAATTTAAACAATTTGTTAATTGTTGCTTATTTTGATTCATTTACATCTGTGATAACAGTGGAGACGGGTGCATGGTATTAAAATCAAAGATGTCCTGAATATCACCCTGTCTAAAATTTTTGGTATTTTTGTACAGGTGTACAAAAGTATTCTGAAGTTAATTTAGAGAAACAAAACCCATGTTTTTAATTGGTTGTTTTCTCATGTCCTATATGCCCGTGTTATGGTGATGAATCATTATGCAGCTGGTGTAATTGAGATAATCCTTTGAGCAAATAAGCTCATATTTAGAAGTGGGGATAAGTTACTGGAATGATGGTTGGTCAGTTTGATTCTGAAATTTCAGTAAGTACCTGTATATTAAAATGTTGGTACCAAATGTTGTTTTGTCTATTTTAAGTGCCCATGTACCAATTTCATGGTATCCATTTAACTTTTCTTTGTTAAAGTTCTTTGATCAAAAGGGTTACAGCAAATGTACCTGCAAAGGAAAAACTTGCCATTTTTAAAAAAATTTTTTTTTTTTTTTTTTTTTTTACACTCAATTTATTTCCTTCATTTTAATAGACAAAGAATAAAAATTAAAAATATGGGAAATGTTGGTATTTTAGTACACATGTACCAAACCTCATGTGTACTAAACCACATGCTCATAAATGGCCATGTTGCCAAGTGATTAGAATGTTCACATTTGGACCATGAGACTCGGGTTTGAATCTCACCATAGTCAATTTGTCAGGAAGACTTCCTAATGTCATCGGACTGGAGGGGTCAATCCCAGTGTGCAGCATCTTTGGACAGTGCCTAAAAACCATACCACGGGTTGATCCAAGCCTTGTGAATGAAATTGGGTAGACAGGACTCTTGGGCCCATCAATAGCTGTGCTAGCATGAAGTTACAAGTCATCGTGGCAAAGGGATTGAACATGCTGGCCTTGTTCAAATTGTTGATCACACTAGATAACACATCTTTCCAAGAAGCTGTAACTAAGGTCTGATCAGCATAGTTGCAGTATAAACCACAGGTGGGCTTTGTGGGTGTTGAATAAACACAAATGCATCTGAGCAAGCGTCTGCAACAGGGATTGGCTAGCTGCTCTAGTAGACAGATATCCTTGAATACGAGCGGCCAGCTATACTAAACTTTATACTGTCTTGGATTTTGGTATTGCCCTTTCTGATAATCAACATACATCAAAAGATTGTGTAAAAGTAAATAAACATTTTGGCCTTATTAAAATTAGCAGACCTTTTTTCTTTTTACCTATCAAAAATTTGTTCTTGGTTAAATTAATATACCAGACACTGAGAATTATTCTGATTACAAGTAGAATAACATTTTTTTACAATTCTCCCTAATTTGTAAATTCAAATTTTTAAGCAAAGTACTGTAAAAAAATGAAAATATATTTAATATTTTTGGATACCAATAATTAAACAAGGAATTGATGAAGAAAAGTGATGCTTCTTAAGGTAATGGGACATGGTTGATTCCTTAATGTTTTTAATGTAAGAAAATGATCATATGTATACATAGCATCAAGTTTTGTTACAAGAATGGTGGTTTGTGCTAAAAGATTTACTTTTAAACAACAAAAAAAGGGTAAACAGTAAAAGTTGGGGGACAATGTTAACTGTAGTTTCCCAAAATATAAATTTTCTTTTTACTGTAATCAAATTATGTAAATTTCTTTGAAGTAATAATTGTTGATGTCTTTAAAATATAATAAACATGCTTCACAGTTGAATTTCACTTTTACTTGTATAACCAGTTTTTTGGCCTTTCTCAGTTTATTGGCATCTTGTCTAACTGTAGTTCATGGAGAACAACATTTAGAAATTCACTTAGAGAGAGAGAGAGATTTAAGAATGAATGGTTTAAAAGCTGATGTTGGTTACTTGTCTGCCAACCATGTCATTTTGTTTATTAAAACAGCAAAATTTGTTAATTTATTTGTCAGTTTAAAAACTACTCAAGTAAGCATATACAGAAATAAAATAAAAGTACAAGATAGTGAAATAAAAATGTTTTTTTATGAATGTTTTTTTTTTCTTTTTCACCTATATTTGTTACTTACTTATTCTTAATCATATAAAATATGCAGCATTTATGTTTATAAGCATTTTTACAGAAAAAAAATTAAGATGGACTAATTCATGTCATTGTATTCATTATTTTTTTTACACAGATAATTATTCATCATTAACACATGTTGTCATTGTCCAATGTTAGTAATTCATTTTCTTTACGATCATGTTCTGAAACTATATCATTTTTGTTAATCTTTATAAATCTCATTTTTGTAAACAAAGTTACTAATAGTAATAATGTAAGTATTAGTAATATGAATCTTATAGTTGTTTGATTTTTTTTTTTGATTTTTTTTAACAAATTTTACTATATATATTGTAAATTGCCTTTGTGTAAATTAGCAGCATTGTTAAGGTCTTTGAAAGTATTGAACAAAAATATTGAACTTTGAAGTATTGATTTTAATTTTTGACTCTAATTAAAATGTGGGTTTCATCAATATCGCAATAAAGCATTATGTGAATGAAATCACTTTGATTTTTACAATGTAAAGTGTAAAATTTGAGTGACTAGGGGCTTTGTGTTTGGACCCTATAAAATTTATATTATAGACTCAAAGGTAACGAATATTATTCACATGAATGTTTTTGGCCTAAAAATAACAAAATAATATGGGTAAAACTTTCAGGATATATTTGATAAACATGTAAATTTCAGCTTGTTTTAGAACTGACTTATTTAGTGGTGTAAGATTTTACTTTGAAACTCTAAAGGTTCATTTTATATATATATATATATATATATATAATAATAATTTCTATGATATATATATATATAATAATAATTTCTATGATATATATATATATATAATAATAATTTCTATGATATATATATATATATAATAATTTCTATGATATATATATATATAACCAATGACACCACCTCCCAACTTAAAAACCATATCAATAAACTTATTACTGCTAACAATGCTGAAACAGGAACTTATAAACTTCAAAAGATTATAGGTGACTATGAACCTGTCTACTGTAAAATTCTATAAAAAAAGATCATCCCCTCTGACCTATCATGTCACAAATATCTACATCAGTATATTAACTTAAAAAAACCTTTAAAAAATTAATTACTCCCTACCTCCCAAGTAAATATTGTATTCACAAATGAATTTATACAAATTCTTCATGCTGTAAAACAACCAAATAATTGCATCTTTGGATGTACAAAATTTATTTACTAATGTCCATGAAATGATTGACATCATTATCCATGACGTATACATTTACACTACTCTCCCACCCATCAATATTAAACCCATTATTTTAAAAAAATTATTATTAGCATGTGCCACTCAAGTACCTTTTCATGATCCCATAGGTAATATTCAAATAGATGGTATTGCAATGGGATCTCTTTTAGGCCCCCTTTTTTCTAATTATTATATGGCACATTTAGAAAATAAGATACTTAATGACATTAATAAACCTCTATATATGTAAAATACATAGATGATATTTTCGTTTTAGCTAAAAATAGTGATCAAATTACACAAAAACAAATTTGAAAGTCACTCCATCCTCAAATTTACACTAGAACTTAATAATAAACTTCCATTCCTTGATGTATTTATTGATTCCAGCACACATAAATTTACTACTTCTCTATATAGAAAATCCTCTTGTTTTCTTAATTATAATAATGAATGCCCCTGCCAATGATATAAGTTAGCCATTATAAAAACTTCATCCAACAGATACAAATATCTTTCAAAACCATATTCTATAAAGAATTACATAACATTAAACAAACACTTGTTAATAATGGATTCCCTAATTCTGTCATTGATCAACAAATTAAAATGTATCTCAATATACTTCTAACAAAATTCTTAATAATAATAGTGTACATCAAAATAAACATAATGCTATTGACTTATGCTATTGTAATCAAATGCATAATTACAAACATGATGAAACGACACTTATATAATTATAATATAATTAACTGTACACAGATGCATAATAATATATAGAAAACAGAAAAAAATTTGAATTAATAGAAATAAATCCCATTTACCCATTTTAATGGGTGAAAAAAGTATTCATACAATGCAAATTTCAGATTTTAATACTTTTTAAATTGCTTTAATACTTTCGATTATACAAGTGGAATATTCTAGAATGTTTCAATAATGTTATCAGTGGTTATTTTTATCCTAAATACAAGCATATTGTGCCCTGTTAGGGACCAGAAAGAAAGACACGAGAAGAAGGTAGGTTGAACAAGTATATTGAAATAACAGAACATATATACAAAATAGTGTTATTAGTCAGCAGATAGAAGTGTCCATCCAAACTGATAGGCTACACTGCATCCTGACTGCCTCCTTAGGAAGTCTCACAGGTTAGTATTTATGAAGGAGGAAGAGTTCATTCAAATGTAGATAGGTCACTATAACACCCCACTCCTAAAATCTTAACTCCACAGGAGCCTGAAGAAAAAAATTTTTTTTTTCTTTTTTATATTAAAGTTCTGAGGCTGTATATATGCTGTAAAAGAGTTTTACAAAAATTAATCCTGAGGAATATTTTTATAGAAAGTTTACCAACTTTTGAGTGGTTTTCCTCCGCTTGACTTGTTTAATTTATAGAGAAAACAAGCGTTTCCTATTTTACAACTGGTTAGGTATTTAAAATTTGGCTGACTTGTTTTACCAAGTTCAAAGTAGAACAATTTTGAGAACTTATTTGTTTGTGGTCTCAATACCTTTTAGGATTGACAACTATTAAATCAGCTGCTTTCCTTTTTCTCTTAGAACAGCACATTTCATGGGCTGCTAGAGGGGTCGGAATATTGAAAGTGTCATATATGACATCCATAACTGTCTCCTCATGAAGCCTGCTATCAGCCTCATCAGTTAGGCATTTCCTAAGTTGGTTGAGATGTCTTTTATGTGTAAATTGTGGATCCTTTATAATATATACCATGTTCCCAACTGTTTTTTTGATTGTACTCATCTTCCATCTTGTTGTCTTTGAAAATTCTGAAAAAACTTTTTCTACTGGGTTATATCGTTTTGGAGGTACGATGCTTGTTCTTCCTAGCTTCGTCTGTTTCAGGAGTAATTTATCGTAAGCGGACCATATCCGACATGTGAACATCATCTCAGCTGGAGATTGTGAAGCTGGTGTTTTGTCATTAGGTGTAATTCTGTAGACTTGAAGAAATTGTTGAAGGGTTTTTTCAGTTGGTGTAGCCTTATCTTTTTTTCAAAGCTCTCTTCAAAGTATCCACAAATCTCTCACCCTGTCCATTACACCTTGGATGGTATGGAGCAGTAGTGATGTGTTCAATCTGATATGTTTCACAGAAGTCTCTAAATTCTACAGACAAAATCTGACTTCCATTATCGGACACTAAGGTGGCCACTACTCCGAATCTGGTGAACAGTTCATGTAGAAATTTATAGTAATTTCTGTAGTTGGGTTTTTGCATCTGTGTACTTCGGCCACTTCAAGAAATTGTCAACTATAATGATGTAGTAATATCTTTCTAGAGGGCCCGCAAATTCAATGTAAATTCTAGACTAAGGTAGATCCATTTTTGGCCAGGGATTGAATTTAATAGGAGGTACCTTCTCTGCCAAGGAACAGACTTTACATGATTTGACAGTGTTTTCTATATCTTTGTCCATGTTTTGCCAATAGACACAGCTATGCATCAAACTTTTCATTCTAGTACTCCCTGGATGGCCAGCATGAAAATCTTTCAAAATATGCTTCTGGAGAGTTGATGGAATCATGACACATTCCCTGTATAGTAACACCTCGCTGTATATAGAGAAAACGTCTGTAGTTCAGTGGTCTATTTCAAAAATTTTCACTTATGCTTGCTTGATATACTCACCATGGAGAGCCTCTTATTTGTTCAAGCGTCACTGGAAGTTCCCTTACTGTATTACAAAGGGTAGTTTTTAATTCTCCTTCAGATTGAAGGGAGGTGAGCACTGTATCTTCCAGTGGTTCTTTGTACTTGGGAATTAGTCTTGACAATCCATCTGCATGGCTGAATTTTTTTGATGACACATACTCTATTTTAAAGTTGTAATTTAGAAGGATTGTACTCCATCTCTGCAGTCTGTTTGCTGTGTGAGTAGGCAGATCTTTCCTTGAGCCATAGTGAGTAGTAGCTTGTGGTCTGTCTGTAGAGTGAAATGCCAACTATAAATATAGCAGTGGAACTTCATGACTGCGAATATAATCCCCAGCACCTCTTTTTCAATCTGCGAATAATTTTTTTCTGCAGGAAGCAAAAGTCGACGCATGAGCTGTCGGTTTTACTGTTCCATCAGTCATTTTGTGAAGAATGCATGCCCCCACGCCAAACAAACTAATCTAAAAATCTGAAAAATTGGGCAATGATTTCCAAGTTTCTAACAGTGTGTAAGAAATAAGTCTGACATCAATATTTTCTTTATTTTTTTTTCAAATGCCTCCTTGCATTCTGCTGTCCAAACCCAGGGCTTGTCTTTCTTTAATAGTTCATTAAGGGTGGGGGGCATGCAAATCATGCATATTTGGTATGAATGGCTGGTAATAATTTGTTAGTCCAAGAAAGCTCTGCAATGAAAAACTGTTAAACCCCAAAATGTCTTTAATTAAAAACCCATTCAGGATTTGGTCTCCTGCCATTGTCCTAGGTATTTAATTTTTCCCTGAAAAAATCACATTTGGTCTCTTTAAGTTTGAAACTGTAATCTTGAATCTTAGCAAAAACTTTGTGAACGTGATCCTTATGTTCAACTACGCTTTGGCTTTTCATCAGAATGTCATCTAAATAAGTGACTGAGTGATAGTAATACAATGTTGGAAATTGTGAGAAAATTGAAGAGATCAGGGAACATTCAAAAAAGAAATTGAGAACATTGGTAACATAAATAGAGAAAAAAATCCTGTTTTTGAAGAATGTCACAAGAAGTGATCTGAAAGAAATTAAAATTCAAGAAAAGTGAGTTGACCAGCAAGAAAAATATTTGAAAAAGCTGTTGCTACAAATGTAAACGGAGAAAAGATTCAAAATATTAACTGAAGATTTGAAAACAACCAAACTGTCACCTTTTAAGTAAATATCAGAAAAATTGAGAAAAGTGTACATGAAAACTGATTTGTCAGCAGTAATTTTTAGTAATCAATATAGAGCTGTATTGGATGGACTTTGTAGCAGAGCTTGAGGTTGGGTCTTTTATGGAAATAGGCAATTGATAGGGAAGACAATAGAGATGAGGTGGAGTGAAGTTTTGTTTGAGTGATTGTAGGCAGTAAAATTATAGGTTTCCTTAATTTCACAATGGTGTTAAGATAAATGTAGACATTGTAAATTCTTGGACAAGACTTATTTTTGAATAGTGCAAGTCAAAACATAGAAGCTTCAAGGTAAAGTATATTCATACAAGACAATTCTCCTTCATACTTTGAAAAGCAGATGATTAAACTCCTTGATAAAAAGGTTTCAAAGACATCAATAGAATGGCTCAAATCTTCTCCAGATATTAATCCAATAGAAAGTTTATTGTCCATCATTAAAGAAATGTATATGAGAATAGAAAACAATATTCAAGCAAAAAAGCTTTCAGGGAAGCCATAAAATCTATTGCAAGTAAAGTTATAACTGGGAAAATAGAAAGTCAACAAAATCAACAGATGAAGATTATAGAATGTCATGGAACCCATATTAACATATAAAATAATGAAATTGTTAGAGGAATCTAATTTATTTATAAAGGACGATAACTCAAAATACAAGTTACTCCCCTTGTCTGGAAGAGATGTATGGTACATCTGAATTAAATATGGTGACAAGCTAATATGCACATGGAATTCATGGATTCAATCCAAACAAATCCTTGTTCTCAGACAGTAATTAAATAAAATTTGTTTTATTATGTGTTAAAATACACTTGTCTTTTATTTTAATTCATTTTTGTTCATCTCAACAACCCAGGATATAACAAATTTCTGGTGATGAGGACCCAAACTTCAAAATCAACATGGCAATTTCACCAGATATGCTTAAAATTTTATGCCAACAGCATGATCAATTTCAGAAGTCACAATAATAGTTATTGACAGCAATGACTGTACAGTTCCAGAATCAACTTGAAATTTTCTGCGCTGGAATAGACTAAAATCCCAATCCAGTAGATATCTTGGTAAACAAATGAACAGAATTCCACTATGACCCAGTAGGTGGAAAAACAATCACTTTGTGGTTTAAATGTTGGATGGATACCTTTCACATCAGCTTTTCTCATAAAGATGAAAAATAGAAAATTCCTCTCCTAATTCGTAAACTGGGCACTAAAGAACAGGGCTATTATATGAATTATATTTTAGTAAAGCGGAAAAGGAATTTCACCACCACTGAAACAGTGGAACAATTTAGTGAAGTATTCAGAGAGAAAAAAAATCTTTATTTAATATTTTAGTTCATTTGTCTAAAGCTAACAAAAAATGACCCTGATGATTATGTAACATTTGCTGGTCACATCAATCAGGAAAATGTGAAAAATTTAAATTAAATTCTCTGACAGAAGAACAATTTAAATGTTTCATTTTTATTGCATGATTAAAATCTTCTACTCATGCTGATGTTTACACCTGACTTCTTTCAAAACTGGAACAGGACAAAGACATTATGTTAAAAAAAGGCCTCTCCACAGAATGCAATAATTTAAGCATTGAAAAAGACACTATGCTGATACAAAAAAAACAATGATTTATCAATAACCAGCAAAAATCCACATGAAAAACAACAATGTGATGAAAAGAAACCTTCCTCAAAATGTTGGCATAGTAGCAGCTGACATTATGCATGCTTTTTTTTGGTCGTTCAAGAAATATAAGTGCAATATTTGTCACTGGAACGAAAATAAAGAAGGATTTTGCAATCCAAATTCACACAAAAATTCAACTGAAAAAAAATTAAAACAAAACTGGGAGGAAATAGTACAAAACAGTGTTTGCAATGTTCAAAGTGGATTACGAATCCTGCAGAAAATATATTGTTGTTTCTTTAAACAACAAAACAGTTTGTTTCCAGTTTGATACAGCATCAAACATAATGTTAATACCTCACTTGACTTGGGGACAATGTTTGTCTGAAATGGATCACATAGTACCAGCCATTTTCCAACAGACAATGGACACCATGCTGAAGGATTGACAGGAGTTGTAGCATTCATCAAATACATCTCATTTCAGGTGCAACTCAAGATGAACTTTTGTAATGTTTTTCTGTTTCCTGCTGAATTAAAAAATATGGATTTCATGTTAAAGTTGAAAAGTGTGAATTTTTCAAAGAACAAATCAAATATCTTGGGTTTATTTTCAACAGAAATAGTAGACAACCAGACTGAAAAATATGCCAGCACTGAGAAATATAACAAAATTATGTTCTTTCTTTGGCTTAGCCATTACAGTGCTTTTTTCCTGAACATTTTGTGCACCCACTCAGCAATCTTTTGAAAAAAAGTGTTGCATGGGAGTAATCTGACACATGCCAGGCTGTCTTCAAAAAGGTAAAGTCTTTACTTACTTCCAATTTTTACTGACATGCTGCAACCCATCCATGGATATTGTTGTAGCCTCTGATGCTTCCATTTATGGTATTGGTCATTTCTCACATTTTTCCTGATGGCAGCCAAAAGGCAACAGCTCACACATCCAGATCACTGACACCTGCAGAGCATAATTATAGCCAAATTGAAAAAAGCACCAGCAATAGTCT
Source organism: Acanthosepion pharaonis (assembly GCA_903632075.3). Taxonomy (NCBI): domain Eukaryota; kingdom Metazoa; phylum Mollusca; class Cephalopoda; order Sepiida; family Sepiidae; genus Acanthosepion; species Acanthosepion pharaonis. The sequence continues at coordinate 521,292 of CAHIKZ030001332.1, read as the reverse complement.
TTGCTATTAAAAAATTTCATGAAATGCTGCACAGGCATCATTTCACTCTGATCACAGATCACAAGCCTCTTGTTAGTATTTTTGGATCTTAAAAAGCATCCCAGTATATGCAGCAAACAATCTTCAAAGATGAGCTACTATGCTGTTAGATTACAATTTTTCTATAAAATACAATTCAATCAATAAAATTGGTCATGTTGATGCATTATCTATGCTCATGACTACAAAAAATAAAATACTAGAAGACTGTCATCACAGCATTATCTCTAGAGCCAGAGTCACTTCAGTGATTGCATCCACTGTAAGAACATTACCAGTCACTTCTACAATGATCCATGAAACTTTCTAATCCAGTATTAGAAAAAATGATATACTTCCATTGTGCAAAATGGTCAGAAGTATGCACTGACAAAAGAATTCAGCCATTCTTTCAGGTTTGATTTTCATTGTCAAAAGTCAACGATGTCTTCTTTTTACGGAATACATGATTGTACCATCTTCATTACATGACGTGATAAAGCAATTCCATTATGGTCATCAATGTATTAGCTGTATGAAATCCCTAGCATGCAGCTATGTTTATTGGCCAAACATGGACAAGCAGTTTGAGGAATGCGTTTGCACATGTTCTAATTGACAGCTGGTGGCAAAATTTCCCAGGAAAGTTACACTGAGTTTTTGGTCACCCCTTCACATTGATTTTGCTGGACCCATCAAGGGGCAGTATTATTTTATCTTTGTTGATGCTTACACCAAATGGCCAAAAATTTTTCAGATGAATTGCACCACTTCTGATGAAACCATTCTTAGAGTAAAGTAAATCTTCAGTCAATTCAGAGTCACACACCTACTAGTTTCTGATAATAGCACTGCTTTTCCTCAGCTGCATTTTCAACTTTCTGTGCACAGAATGGTATTCAACATGTTAGGGCACCACCTTTTCATCCACAATCAAATAGACAAGAGGAGAATTTTGTAGATGCCTTCAAGGGGGTACTTCCCAAATTCAAATGGGGCGGGGACCACACAAGAAATATTAGAATATTCCTTGGACGCTACAGAGCTACACCCATGAACTGTAAAGTTTGTTTACACATAGATATCATTGATCCTGCTACAAACCATTCCCTAAAAAGGAACACTCTGATTGAAGAACAATTTAACTGTCATCATGGAGCAATAAAATGCAAATATGCACAAGTACTGCATATTACTGCAATGGTAAAGAAAAATGGATCAAAGGATGTATTATACATAGCTCTGGAAATGTTATATATGATGTGGATACAGTCTACAGTTTAGGTTTGACATGAAAACCAATCACAACCATCAAACCTTTCAGAAACCAAATCAAACTCCACTTTACTGCTGGACATTCTATTGGACACCTTCGAACTGCCTGAACAAAGTTCCCAAGTACATGGTTCGTACAGATCCTGGAAACATTGAAAAGTCTCCCAAAATTGACAGGGCTTTTTTCAGGGCTTGAAAAATCCTGGAATAACAGCAATAGCTCAAAAGCTCCTTGAAAAATCCTAGAATTTTCTAAATTGATCTGCCCAGACATCCCTTTTCTCAGTTCATGAAAGTCAAAATGCCAAATCCCAGAAATCTGGCTCTTGTACAAGTTAAAATTGTGCTTTAAGAAAATGTTTTTTTAGTTGTCAGTAATATTTGGCAATTATTGCGGACAGTGGTTTGTTTTCTCGATTAGAACAAGTTCATGACCTTATACGAACACTCATCTAAGCCCCCATGCTTATATTTTAGAAAATGTAATGAGAAAAAAAAAGAAAAGAGGGATAAAATAAAATTAAATGCTGACAGATTTTAACCAAACTGACATGTGTGTGAGCAAAGAAAGACTGTACATTTTTATTTCTCTTTTAATCATGTCATATGTGATTTAACTGGATGAAATCCAGATGGCAAAGAGAAAGGTGAGAGAAAGGGTCTCTTTTCACTCACACAGGAAAAAGGTTCATACTTCGATATAAAGGACCATGTGATGAAACAAAAAGACAAAAAAAAAAAAGGAACAATGAACAGCAGAAAGGAGTCAGTCTCACTTTGGCATCCAAGACAAGCAGACGGGTTTGTGATACATGCTAAAAACTTGCTATAAATTCGTGTATGCAAAAGGAAGAGTCAAAACAGCTTTAACGAGGTTTACCCAGAAAAGAAAGTAAACTTCGGCATGAGAGGAGAAAAGTTGTCAAAATGTGAAGAGAGGTATACTGAGCGCCATGAAACAACAACTTTACTCAAGACCAGAAACGAGAAAAAGACATCAAATGAAAAAAAAAAGAGAAAGGGGGTAAAGACCTCAAAAAGAAACACTAGTGTGAAAAGAAAAATAAAGAGAGAAATATAAAAAAAAAAGTGAGAAAAGAAAAGACGAAACACATGAGAGACATTAAGCTGAAGGCGATAAAAAGAAAAGAAAACAAACTTTGATAACAGTAAATCATTGTTTCTCTTTGCTCAACGCATTTTGTCTTGTTGTAGATTTGTATGCAGGCTTATCCTAAGATTGGCTATTAATCAACTAGCTACCTTTCTGAGAGTTTATCCTCCCACAACATTTCTTTTTGATTTTTGTTTTCAGTTTTCACTGTATCTTTCTCATTGTTTTACTATTGTAATTAATTTATTTAATCTTTACTCTACATTTGTGTTTGTTTTTTGGGACCTACTGTGTGCGTTATAAGCAATTCCAGCCTGTTCGACTGCATCTGATCAATCGGAAAGAGACCCTCTTGGGGAAAGAAAGTTGTCGAAATAATTGCATAATACAGGTTGTGATCTTCTTATCTCAGCTATCAACCTGGTTAAAGAATGGGGGATGGTCGTAACACTATTTACAAATGATGGAAATTATCATAAATATGTTTTCTTTTTTTAAAGTCATGGCAAAAATATTTTTTATTACCCCCCCACCAACTAATTTATAAAAACTCTAGAAATTCATTACCCTAGTGATTATATTAGTTTAAAAGTAGGTACCTCCAATAATTCACTAAAAATCAGTAATAATGCATAATGATAAAAGCCCCCAAACTTAATAAAAACAAAATTTTTGTTATTAAGACGAAAGAACAAAGTATTTTTTTAATTATTTTTTTTCTTCTTTCTAACACGTTCTAAATTTGGGTAAAAAATCTTGTGTTTGTTTATTTTATTTTTTTTTTGTACTAGTGGTAATGGCCATTTTAGTATAGCAGTTTCTGGAGCGGGGACCCATTAATTTGGAAATTCTTGCAAAAATCAAATAATTGTCTTGTAGTGGATGCCTGCATACACCATGCCCACAAATTACTCAACAGTAATTGGACGGAAAATAAACAATACCTTTTAATTTACGCATTGCACGAGCCACATAAAAATTTCTCGTGTTTTTGCTTCACCAAACTAGCTATTGAAAAAAAACAATTGGTCGATTTTTGGCCAATCACATTAATTGACACTTTCTTCAATATCCTTCCTGTGCTCGTTCCTGGAGCCACCTCACATCTATAAAAAGCAGAAATTAAAGAAATAACTTTAGTTAAATTTTCACAATCTAAATCACGTACGTGTATTTTCAATTTTCTACTCACAAACACACACAGACATAAACTACACTCACACAACACAGTGAACTGTCTGTTTTCAAGCCAAGTGAACTATTCGAAACTATATCATTCTTCTGCACAAATATTTCAACTTTCAAACTCAAAAATCAAACATTCTTAAACTACCAACAAAAGACATTATTACAACATACATTTTTGGTCTTCACGCAATACAAGGGAAACCACTTCGTGTGACTTAATCTTTATTGTCATTAACGGAATTATATGTATATACTTGTTTCAATACATGTTTTGCTTGTTGATTTTCATTGATCTCTCGTCATTCCTTTTTGTGTTTTCTTTACAAATTAAATGTGGAATGTTAATGTAAAAACGCAACATTGATCAAAAACCCTTCTGATCCTTTTCTAACCAACACCATTAGCTACCCCACAGTTTGATTTTAATGAAACTTTCAGGACTTATTCAAAAAAATGAATGAATTTATTTTTAAAATTTTTATTTTTAGAAAATCTTGGTAAAAAAATTTTTTTTTTGGTAAATGTATATTGTAACACCCGAGCGCTAATATCCCTTCAAATTTTTCCAAAAAAGTCTTAATTCCGTGCAAATGTATATGCTTTACTCAAATCAACAATTAGATATTAAAGAAAGCTACCTTTTTGGATGTTAACGACCAGAAATAATTGGACTTATTCTCGCTCTTCTTGTCATACTTTACGGCCTTATTGAGAGACATTCACTGCTGAACGATTTCGCGCATTTATACAATTTTGGCCTAATTACTCCCTCAACGAAATTAATACGCGTTTTTTTTTCTTTTTAATTTAAGTAAAGTTAACTTTTAACTTTCAAGTGTAGATTTTACTTATTTTTTTAAGAAGAAAGTTAACTTTCAAATGAAAATATCGACAAATAAAAGAATAACAAAGTAATTTTCAAATGTATGAAAATAAGTGATAAGTGTACTTTTTAAAGAAGAAAGTTAACTTTCAAATATATGAAAATATCGATGAAAATACTTATAAATTATAAATAACAAAAAGAACAAAATAAGTAGGACAGTAAAGCATTTTTTAATATTATACATTGAAAATAAAAAACAATAATTAAATTAAAGGAACTTAAAAGCTTGGAAAAAAATCCTAACCCTAACCCTACTTAAATTAAAAAGAAAAAAAAAACGCGTATTAATTTCGTTGAGGGAGTAATTAGGCCAAAATTGTATAAATGCGCGAAATCGTTCAGCAGTGAATGTCTCTCAATAAGGCCGTAAAGTATGACAAGAAGAGCGAGAATAAGTCCAATTATTTCTGGTCGTTAACATCCAAAAAGGTAGCTTTCTTTAATATCTAATTGTTGATTTGAGTAAAGCATATACATTTGCACGGAATTAAGACTTTTTTGGAAAAATTTGAAGGGATATTAGCGCTCGGGTGTTACAATATACATTTTCCTTTTTTTTTTTTTAGCATCTGTTACCGGTTACCCACCTTCCAATAACTTAATTTTATGAAATTTTCTATAGAATTTCAAACAGTTCGCAAATTGTTTTATTACTTACCAGGACGCCCTGGAGAAAGTAAATCATCAATTTTTTTCTTCACAACTTTTTAAAAATCTGCTCCAAATCGTAAAATAAAAACTGCGAAACCCTAGGCTTTTATTTGCTTTTATAAATACATTGAGGACATTATTATATTATCTGAAGAAAAAATATTTTTTTGATGAATAAAGATTAAAGAATTTTTACAAGAATTGCTTGCATTTTTCTTTTAGTTTTATAAGTTTTCATTTTTCTTTAATTTTAAAATTCTTCCAGAGTATGAGGTAGGTTATGTTTTTAATTGAAGACTATATTTACAAATAATGCTACCAAAACTTTTTACTATAATTAAAGATTTTTTTTTTTTTTTTTTTTTTTTTTTTTGTGCGTCAGAATGTTAGATTTTTTTTTAGTATAGTCTCGTAAGTGATATTATTATGGTTAAATTAAATAAAAGTTCACGTGTTTCAAGGCTTGTCCCCCAAGGGAAAGCCCCTTGACATCTGGTAAGGTAACAGAACTCAATAATTTAGGAAATTTTTATAATGTTTTTATTATAAGAAAGCATCTTCAAATTTACCTTAAAAAATAATCAGTAAAATATTAGATAATTGTTTAAAATATTTTAATTTTTAAACATTACCTGGATGTTAAAAAACAAAAACAAACCGTTCTTAGAACTCGAAAATTTATACCAATTCTTGTCCACATGTCAGCACATTCGGCCATCAAATTATCGCTAGAGACAAGCAAGACTCCGTGTTGAAGAAATGCTTTTCTAGAAAATTTTATGGTGTAAGTAATGTTTGTTTCAAAATGGATTAATTTAATTTTAAATTTGCTAATTTTGGGAAAGTAACATTTCAGAAATATGTTATTTTAGGCGTTTTTTTTTTTTTTTAAACAAAATAATTTTCGTTTACATTTACATTTCTCTAAAAAAGAAATTAAAAATGGCTGTTTCAATTGGTTTTTTGGAAGAAACAACTAATAATCATAATTTCTATTTGAAATACAGTACAGTGTTAGAAAATTTAATCCTTTAGCTTTCAATTGAAGCTGGGAGAAATCTTAAATGATTTTTCATTTATGAAAAATACCTTTAAACCTTATGTATACCCTGCACAAAGCATTAAGGAAAGCAAATCGATTTTTTTTTATCACACCACCCCTACCTGAAAATCACTCTGAACTGTAACATACAAAGTAACAAAACTCAATAAAACAAAAATATTATTTATTTTCAAATGCTTTTAGTTGCTTTTATGAATATGGATAATATTGCTGAAAGCAAAAAACTTTTTCAATGAAAAATGAATTTTTAAAACAATTATTTTATTATTTCTTAAATTATTTTTACATTAAAGTTGTTAAAATATTATAAAATTAGTGAAAATGGTGCACAGTTTAATTAATGGTGTTATTAAGTAGATCTATCTTTACAGATTCTAAATTGTAAAACTTTACAATCAACAGACCATCAGTGTATTAAAAATCCAATTTTGCATGGCTTTTGTGTCCATAAAACGGCGTAGATGAAAACAATAATCAAATGTCAGGTTAAATTAATTAGAACATTTCTTATGAAATTTTATCTCACTCTCAACAGTCTTATTTTAATTTTTTATAATATATTTTCCATAAAGCATCGTAAATGTAATGGTGAAAGCTAAGTACAAAAAAAGAAAAACAAAAAAAATAGTTTTCCTTAAAAATAACAAGGTAAATAATTGGTTCACTTAATCTAAATAATTAGGTCACTTCTGTCCTTCAGTGCGATAACTTTCCTTCACGTAAGCTGTCAATACGTGATGAAATCTTCACTGATCACTTGTCAAGTGACACCAAATGTTAAGACCTGCTTTGTCTTATTTTTAAACTACATTTTTTCATCATAGAAAGTAAGGAATGTTTGTTTCAAAATATTCTAAATAAACTTTATAATTTCTAATTTTTTTAAAATAAATTTTGAAAAGTTATAATTGATTTTTAAAAATAATTTAAACAGATATTTTCATTATTTTTATAAAATGGAAAAAATGGTTGACATGATCGATTATCTGTCAATTTTGCAAAAAAAATAAAAAACAAGATTTCTAATGAAAATTTTGGACGTGCTAGAAATGATTAAAAAATGTAAAAAATCCCCCAAAAATACTTTAATCTATCCTCTTGATAATAACATATACATTTAGACAGTAAGAAATTATTTTCATCAAGTTTAAGGCCCTCTTTCATCATGCTATGCTCATTTTTAGAAAATTTTGTTGTGGTACCTATGTATTAGTATTTCTGCTGGCTAGAAAATGTACAAACATGTGAAAGACTCTAGACATTTGGCCAGATTTCATCAAATTTGTGAACTTAATTAAAAAAAAAAAAAATTAAGGAAAAATGTCCCCAAACCAAGTCCTTCACAGTGGTGCTGTCAAATGTGATTGACATTTTATTTCTAGTGAAACTGTAGATTTTTAAGTCTGCTTTGAAAGACATTAAACTGTTTCTGATAAACTAGTGATATACACCATTGCTGCCATTCCTTTCAGACAATCTTTTGAGCATGATCATGAAACTGTTAAGATTTGTAAAGGAAAAGCACAAAAAGATAATTGCATTTTCCAAACTGAATGAATTTTGTCAGACCCAAACATGCATAAAGATGCTGCAAAGATTGAGTGTGGATTTCTGGCAGATAGTGCTTTGCAAAATTTATCCAAAAAAAGAAATGCATCAACAAAAGATCTGTCACAGAATTGCAACAGAGAAATGTTCATCACCATCATTGAGAAACTTCTGGCAAAATCTGTCCTTAGATACCCTTTTATAAGGTCACTTGCATGGCTGAACCCTGGATCCATTTGTGAAAAAAAATCTGCCACAGAAGAAGGTCTAAAAAGAGATGTCTTTCCCACAATGATGGACAGAAAACAAGTCAGCAAGTCAGATTGTGATGACATCATCAGTCAGCACAAAGAGTTCGAGGAGGAGGCTGCTGTAAATATTGGTTTCAAGAATTCCAGCAAGCATGACTGTCTGGACACTGTTTTAATTTTCTTTGTCTAGCAACAAAGAATATCAAAAAATGTGGAAAGTCGTTTGTAGATTGCTGGTACTCTCTCGTGGACAGAGGTTTCTCAGTGAATAAGGAAATTTCCATGTACAATATGAAATAGCAGACTCTGGTAGCACAGTACATTATCTCTAGTTATTTAGCCACAGTTGGAGGTACTGGGAATGTTTTCATGACTAAGGCTCATCTCTGCAGTGCTTCCAATGCCAGAACATCATATAACCTATACCTTGAGGAAAGAAAAGAAAAAAAGCAGGAAGAAGCAGTTGAACAAAAACAGAAATCCATGTTTATGAAAATTGAAGAACTGAAGATCAAAAAAGACAAGCTTGAAAGTTGCATGCAAGATTTGTTCAAGTCAGTTGACAGCTATGCACAGAAAGCTGAGCAGACACAAATTTTACACTTATCACAAAGTCCAATGTCATGCAAAGATCTGCAAAGGACAATTCCATAGAGATATCAAAATTAGAAGAGTAGCTGAATGCTAAACTAGATGAAATGAAAAAATGTTAACATTTTTGTGTTCTGTGCAGTGAAAGCCATAAGTAGTAGGACTAGCTAAAATGTGTAGTCTTTTTGTGAAAATTTCTATTTTTGCTTCTGTTCATTAAAATCATTATACTTCATAAGAAATGTGCAGCAATCAAGGATTTTTGTGACAGTCACAAACCATGAGTAGTCTAGATAAGTGAAATGTGTAGTATTAAGAATTAAAGTGTGTAATTCAAAAATTTCAAGTCTAGTAGAACTTCAAACTCTGTAGAATGTTACACAAAATGTCTAACATAACCAGGTCTGCATTTAGTTGTTTTAGCCTTCAACACTTTTTCTTCACTGCTTTCAACTGATCCATGTAACATGAATTATTGGAACCAGCTGTATCTTTTCTTTGAACATCTCATCTGTCAAATTAATAGAAGATAAATCACAAAATTTGTGTTTTTGAAATTGATGACCATTCATTGTGTGTGGCTGTGTGTGTGCGTGAGAGAGAGTTTCAGTCCTTAAAATGTCTTAACATCCTGGAATTTGTTTTTTTTACTCAGATCTGTGGGAACCCTGTTATCATTGTTTCATTCCTGACGAAGATACTCTATTTATGAAAAGAGTTTCTAGTGATAAAAACTATGATAAATATGTGTTTACAATTGTTTACTTGCTCAAAAAAATACAATCGATAATATAAACGTGGCAACTATATTGCATGCTTCTATGATAATGCAATGTTGAGTGCTGTGAGGAAACGAAGGTGTCAAAGTAAAATTAATGAATAGAAACAGTTTGAAGTTACTCTGGATAATTGATTATAATTCAAGTCAAAGTTGGGTTCTATACCATAATATAACTTGTGAAATTGATCCACATATGAAAAGTGAAAGATACTCAAGAAAATACATTTTATCAATAAAATGATTTTTGACAAAATTCAATTCAATGCTAATGGTTTAGCTTCTATGGTTGGCAAAGACACACACCAAAAACTGCAAAATAGCAATTTTTCCCCACAGAAAATGGCATGTAAAAAAAAAAAAAAATGAGAAGGATCTGCATCTTGAAAAGCATCTCACTGTATAAAAATGAAGCAGATGTGAACTTTTGGATAGAAAATTATTAACAACTGCCACCTTTGGTGTCTTGCTGTGAAATAATAGTTCATAAGCAAGTCATACATTTATGACTATTAGTGAGTTCAGTCTTCACTAGGTGTCCCATATTTATACCACACAAAGCTAAGATTTATGCTGTAGACTTGTTGTGCCTCTTACATTTTCTACACAAACTGGATATTGACTGCTTGACAACATTTTCTGTGCATCAGCTCCATGCATACATCTGCTTTAACCAAAAGAAAATGAACAATAGATTAGAGCCACTCCTGCTCAAGAATCAAAACCTTAATTTTGAGCTGACTGAAGGCTATATATATTCAAATTCAAACAGACCAGCATTTCATGTCAACACTGACATGCTGAGAGAGATGCCACCGACAATGACAACAGAAACCACTAATGTCCATTTCATTTCTAATTTCACCACTCTCTCTCTCCCTGTTGCCTTAGCAACAGCAACAGATAAAAGTTACTAGTGTTTGTATATATGTTAATAAATTATACATTTATTTGCCTATACTTAATGTCTGATGCTTGGATTTATGTTCGCTCCTCAACAAGACTGATGATTATAAACTCGACTTGTTAGACCATTGCAAGTTTAGTGGTTTGATCCTCACTGGGTGCCCCATGATTGTAACTCCATTTGATATTTGGCCACCTGCAATGGTTAAAATGTTTGTGATTAGGTTAGGTTAATTTTCTCATTTTTGTTTCTGTTTTTTTGTTTGTTTTTCTTAATATCCTGTTTATGGAATTATGTCTAAATAATAGGAAGAAGCATTGGCAAATAAGGTTGAAGAATTCAGCCCACATAGCATATTCAGATAATTTAATAAGTGGACTGAGTATCAACATTAGCAACTTGTGGGAGCCAATAAACAGGAGGAAACTAGCTTTGGATGCCACAGACATGGTCTGGTAGATATTAGTGCCAACAAAGTCAGAATGGAAACCAGTGGAAGACATTTTAAAGAACACACAAAAACTGGACATGATTCTTATGAAGGTTGGTGTGCCTTTTCTTTAAGGATTAGTTGAAATTCCAGGACATAAAAAAAACACCTGAAGAAAGAGGAACAGGAAACCAACAAGGAAATCATTCTGAAGAAATCAACATATAAAGATTAAAAAATTACCTCAAATAACTAAATTCAAACAAGAATGATCAATTTAGAATAATTTGTTAACCAATATGCCATTGCCATGGGTTCAATTCTAGGTGTTTCACTATTTTTTACCTTCTTTCAAATATTTAGCAACACAATTAATTCAGATCTTTTTCTTTTCTTTTTTCACTGTATTTTTTACTGCTGGAATTACATTTTATAATTTAGTTCTTTTAATTTAATGTTTATTAAATTAACTCTGTTTACTGTAACTTTAGTTTTCCTCACATAAATGCTAAACAAATGCATATAATATAAATTTGAACATAATAGGCAAATTTAGTTAGCAGCAATTGCTTTCAGTAGTTTTAAAATAAATAATTTGCCTAAAAATATACACAAATCATTTGTATACATCTATGCATATGATATGACTATATACAGGCACACCTCTAAAACTCTCAGTATAGTCAGAGATTGGTGACTGATCTCTCTTCTGATCTTGCACAAACTACCCAATGGGGTAAAAACTGGCTGTTTATATTCAGTACCTCGAAGACTGATCTAGTTACATTCCATCCTCATTGATCTGATCTCGAACTGCCACCAATCAGGATGAACAGAGGCCCTCTTGGGGAAGCACCATGCCTTGAAAGACTGTTGGGCCTCAAACTCACACCTGACCTCAAATGGAACTCTTATATATGATCCATTGCTATGGATGCAGGTAAAATGGTCGGCTCCCTGTACCACTGAAGTAAGTACCTAACTCCTCTTGCTATCATCTACCTTTACAAGAGCCAGATCAGGCCAAAAATGGAATACTGTTGTCATATTTGGGCAGGAGCTGCCCAGACCTCATTCTTCAGCCTTGTCCTAAAGTGTCTCTGAGCCCTTGTGGTTATTCTACACCCTTCAACCTCCCTCCCATGGACGGGACGTGGCAAGCCTCTTGCTGCTTTATCACTATTTCCAGGGAAAGTGCTCAGATGAGCTACATTCCCTGGTCCCACCAAGGCAAACCTTTGCAGCAAGAACACATCATAACACTTATATAATAGCAAACCACCCACATTCTCTCTTTATACCATCAGTGAGAAGTAAGTTCCTCTCACGCAGTTTCTTCCCATAAACCACTACCCTGTGGAACCTACTCCCAACAGGATGTCTCTTTGATCACTACAATCTTAACCTGTTCAAGGCTAGGGTTAATCGTTATCTTCCATTCTTATACACACAAATGGCCTCCTAATGTAACCCTCTACCTCAAGGGTAGTAAAGGGGTGAACCTTACTGTAAAAAAAAAAAAAAAAAAAAGTGGAATATTTTTTCTCCCAATAGGTAAGACAATATAAAGGAAATAACTTTCTATTTTTAAAGCTAATAGATTATGTCCCTTAACCTGTAGATCATCATTTGTATTTTTTATAACAATTTTTAAAGATTTTTAATTATATAATAATAAAATCTTACTATGAATTTGTGTAATTAGGATTATTTAACATGCTAAAGATTAAAACAATTTTAAGAAATTAAGACTTAAACATTTTTTTGTAATATTTTTATTTTAGCCAAGAATTTAGATACTAAGTCCTGATTCTCTACATGACTGAAAAATATGCAATTACCAAAATTGCTTCTATTCAAAGTTAAGAACATTTGATTAATACGAAGAACGTTATCTGTAGCAACAAAGAAGAAAAACAAAGTCTAACCTTGAAAAAGAATTGGCATTCTTTGTGCTGTCAAAAAGAAAATTAGAATCATGATCAATGTGTTACTTTAGTCTTTGAATATGATTATTATTTGTGCTTTCTTACAAGTTTAAACCAATCACAACTTTTGTCACCCCTCCCTCCAATAAAAGAATGCTACTGTGATATTTTATACTTTTGATTTACACCTCCAGTATTTTTTGATGTTGATTAAGATTAATACAGATCAGGGGGATACCAAACTTTTTCACAGAGGGCCAGATAACTGAAAGAATGATAAGTGCGAACTGGATAACCATTTTGTTCAAAACAGTGAATACACAAAAAATAAAGACAACAAACATTTATTTACCAAAAAGTTATCAAAGAAGGCGACATTAGCAATAAAATAATTATATCATGCCCAGTATGCACATATCCGAATCTCACAAACTAAGTAGCAAAAAAGGTTAGTGAGATTTGTGTAACTGACATTTACCTTTTAAGATATAGTCAATATCTGCTTTGGAATTGCTACATCCAACCAAGAGAATTGCTTTCAAATGTTCATCAATCAACATCGTTCAATGTGCTGACTTTACATACTTCATTTTTGAAAATGTTTGCTCACAGGCATAAGTTGTTCCAAATGCTGATGCCATAACAGAGGCAGATTTCTTCAACTTTGAAAACTCATCATTAGGTAAGCAATGATAAAATTCAAGAAATTTTCCTTCTTTGTGCTTCTCTTTGAACAAGTCATTTGCTTGTAAATCAATTTTTATTTCACTGATTTTCCTAAAACTTATATTACTATCAGATGCAAAAATCAGATTGACCAAATTTTGACATTTTTACTTAAATTTATAGTAAGTTTAACTACAATCTATTGATAATTCTATATAAATAATTATATTTTAGCTCATTTGTGGTACAGTGCAGCAACGGTCTGGATGAACTGATATCAGGGGTCACCAAGCTATGGCCTACAGTTTGGTGGCCCCTGATATAGATGACAATATTATACTTTACTTCAAACGATTAAAAATCATCAAGGCCCTCCAGGAGGTTGGCTCAAATGAGGCACTTGGAGCCAACACAATTAACCCCACTTACCACTGTGCTCAATCTTCTAAAGCACCTCCATCAATTTTATTTGGAACCTGGCACCAATGTCTCAATGAGCAGGGATGTTCAAAATATGGGCAAACTGGTTGTACCTTACAAACTCCATGCCAGATATCTCTATCAAGCTCATGATTGCACAAACCACTCTGGTGTCACACGTATGCATGAACATGTTTCCAGTTAATGGTGAGAGTTAAAGAATTGTGACACAAAGGCTTACATTGATTCATATGCCATATGCTTAAAATGTAAAGAAAACTATGGCAAGTGCCTAAACTGGTCATTGTAGTCATATACATAAACTTTGTCATAATGCCCATCTCTAAAGGCAAATGATATATCCTCATAGTTCTGGACAGTATCTTATGGCCATATTGTATGCCAGAATCCATGCGATAAATGCTACTTGTGGATTCTATCGTTTCTCCTGATGCCATCATGAAGTATCTCAATTTCATGGGTGAGATGTACAGACATTATTGCAGACTAACATTGATCACACAGGAACTTCACTGCCCATGGGGACTGCAAAAATCTGGTAACAACACGTGGTAACACACAATAAATAAAAAATGCTCTTTACATGTTGTGCAAAGACAGGAACTGTGAGTGGACTAACATCCTTAAATCTGTAATCTCCTCCATGAATGCCACAGTCAAGAGCACAACCTGCATGTCACCCTAATATTTCTTTGCCCAAACTACCACTATTGCATTGACCTGGCAAACAACAAAACTGACCACAGAATGGATACAGAACTATTCAGCTAGTCTAGACTTGATAAAGCTCAGAGACAAGGTTCTACTCTAACCTCAATCAGCCATAACCCACTCATCACAATTAGTATTGGTGAGTAATTTTGAAGTCACCAGCACAAATGACATGGTACTTCAGATGAAAAATGAAAATGGCAAAACTGACTGGGTTTTATTGTGCTCATGTTCATCACCTTATACTGCATCCAAATCATATGCAAGAACCCTCCCCTCTGCATTTGCGTAATCCTCAATCAGCATTGAAGTCACTACCTCTACTTCCATCTTGGGGCACATATAAAGTGACAAGACTCCAGATCTGGTGAAACCATTTACTACCCAAAACTACTGCAAAACAAATTCCAAAAAGAAAAACATGTGGTCAATTCCCAACACACTACAAAGATTTCATCATACAATTATATCAACATTACAAACACACCAAATCTGCATAAATGCATACATCCTTTCTTCTTCTAACAATGAATCTGATTGAGATCTGGAGAAACTGTTATACTTTGCTTCAAACTAGATCTCTTTCTGATTCATCCTACATTGTTAGCCAGATGTAAATGCTAAGAAAGAAAACTAAAAATAAAAAAGCCATCTTTTGTGCAAGAGCTCCAAGCAATACATCCAGTCCACATAACAAATCTCCTCCACAAAAAAATATAAAAGAAGCCAATCACAAACATTACTGCTAAATCAAAAGGCATGATCCACCGAGTCTGCTTTTAAAAATGATGTCAAGTGGGCAAAATGTCAGTATCCCAACAAAAGACGTCTACCAATCAACCTGGCACACACATCACCTCCAGGCTCTATGGCCTCTCCCCATCCTTCAATCCAAGTCACTTCCCTTCACCCACAAAGAGAAATTCCATCTTGATACTCTGTATTGGCAATACAAAGAATCTTAACAATTCTTGTCTTCTTTTTCTTCTACCTCATCAGCAGTACTTTGTTGTTTACATTTGTTCATAGATGAAACCATACAGAACATAACAAAAATAAGTTGAAAAATATCCATTTTTTTCTGATTTAGAAAGCTAAAATTTATCTACTTCATTGTATATTAGATGAGCAAAGTTTATATTGGCATGTTCTTGTATAGAATAAATTAAACTCCTTACTTTTAAAATCTGTTTTAGTTTAGTTTACATCATTATCATCAATGATAATGACAATTAATAATTATGATAAAAACATTATTATCATTGACGTTAAGCAGGATTAAGTCTGGTCAGTACTTAGATGGGTAACCATTTAGGAATACTAAGTACTGTAAGCTTGGAAATATAGGTTATGTAATGGATAATGGCTTGGAATTATTAATATGAAAGGTGAGTTCCAATTTGACTTTCATTTGAGTTGATAAGCCATGGAAAATGAATGAATGAATGAAGCAAAAACATAATCATGATTTCATGAATAATCCCAGAAACTTTAAGAGGACAAATCTTTCTGTGAGAGTATTTATAGAAATTAACTCCTAATAATACAGCAAAAACAATATTATCATCACATTCTCTATAACCCAACTTGTCTAAATGTTACTCGTTTGTCTCATACAGATAAGTACTTCTTATTACTATAAACATTATATTTAATGGGTACATGTTAGAGTAGACACAACTGATGTTGCTTTTCTTTTTTTTTTCAAAACAGTGAAATTAATATGTATTGACATAATTGAAAGTCTTACTAAAGAAAATATGTCTCCTAACAGGAATCAAACCTGTATTCTTTTTTAATTTTGGAAACCACTTTCAAGCCAAGCATGCTTTACCATTAAATTATGGGATGCTATCACAGCAAAACAAGACTACATTAATTACTATAAACATTACATTTGGTGGGTACATGTATTTGTTTTTTTATATAAGAAATAATGTTGGATTTAAAAAAAAATCTATTTGCTTAAACGTTTGCTTAAAGGTTCCTTGGTTTATATTTTAGATATTTTAAATAAGTTAGTAGATATAGCTTTTGAAAAGTCTTAACAGATGTGCATTTCTTAAATAAGGCAATTTAACTAATATATATATATATATATATATATATATATATATAAGGGCTCAGTAAAATAAAGAGTTGCTCAACTTCTATGGACATGCATGTGTCTCCTGAGACCTGCAGGTGTTTTGCAAACTTTTAAACAGATGGAACATGTGGTAGACCATTTCACTCAGGTGGTTGAGGATCAGTTGCCACATGTTTCCATGAACAGACAACAAGGCCACAATGACAGGTAAAGCTATCATTAAGAGGAACACACACACAGACATATGATAAGGTGCTGAAAAGTTCTTGACCTGACAAAAAAAAAAACTACTTCTCCTTCCTTCTCTTTCTGGTTGAAATGAGATCTGTGACTGTACATTCATATTCTTGTCATCATGAACTCCTGTTTCTGTGATTGTCCTTATGGACAAAAAAAAAACAATAATAAAAAAGCTGAGTAATTACAGTTTAGTTTTATAGATATAACTTGTCATCAGCTCTTATTCACATATTTATAAAATTTTACAGAAAACATTTTATCATTAATAGATTATTTTTCTGTTTTCTTCTGCCAGATTATCCTCATATTCTTGTTTATTGAGATGACATCAAAACCTTGGAATTAACAGGTTTCTGATTCTTTATATTAACCAACAGAAGTCAATACTGAAATTTTTGTATATCAACATTTAATAATAAAAACAGAATTTTCAAATATTCATATTAACAAAGTTTAATACAATTCTCAAAGAAAAGTCTTTCAGCAGAGTAACAATAAGGTGAAAAACAAAACAGAAAAAAAAAATCTATTAACATTTAATTAGATTTAGAGATGGAAGTCTGTTAAAAGAAAGTGTGTAATAATGTGTATGAAAAATGTATGTTATTCCAGTTTGTTTCTTGTAATAATAAGGACAGAACACAAGGCCCATATAGATAATGGTTTATTCTTCTTTCACAAAAATGTAGCCATGGGAGACGCGGCATAATAGATAGAAGTACTTTTTTTAATACCCAAACTATATACACGAAATGTGTGGACATAAATTAAAACTCATGTGTTTTTTGAATATTTACAACATGCTTCAAGTTCATACCATGGAGTGCAGCTTACTTGGCCAGACCAAAAAGACTTTATTCTGAACATTTCAATTGAGAGCACAAATTTCTTTCAAGAGAAAAGCCAAACAGAAGGTTTAAACAAATTTCTGAAGATTAAAAAATCATCATGTAAAAGATTTTTATTTTTAATTTTTTAAAATTTGGTTTATTATCATTTAGATAACCATGATGGAATAAGATAAATTTTGGTTGAAAATGGTTTATTTTTTTTAAAGAAAAAAAATAGTAATATTTTAAAAGTGCTTCCCTATCCCAGAGTTTCCTAGTCAGTAAGGCCTTTTCCCAATAAAATTGTCCATATTTATTTCTTATAACTTTGAAATTAATATAATTTTCTTTTTATGAACTGGAATTCCTAATGAATTCATCTAATTATTTTTACTTAGAGAACATTGGAAATACACCAGTTCATGTACTTATTTTGAAAATTTCATTTTTTCGAGGGCATGAGGAATTGGTATCCTTAAATATTTACAATTTAATCATAGATTTTGCTCAGAGGCAGGAGTAAATGCAAACTTGCATATGTGCGTTCCATTGTAAATTTTTCTCTTTAATTTAGTGAGAAAATTGACCCAGCCATTATTAAGCACATCAATTTAGTAAATAATTTAAGAATATCAAACAATTCAATTTTAATTTTTTTAATTATTTTATAACGAGACAAAATGTATTTGAATACTGAATGTATAAAGTCAACACCCAAAAAGTAAACATGAACAAAATTTCAAGATCATTGTTTTTAATGATGATCTCATTTTGGTTCTGTTAAAAAGCTGGAATGTATCGTCTCAAAACCATTTCACCTCTCAACATTGTTTTCTCTACCAAAGAGAGAAGAAAAATCTGATCATTTTCCAAAACATCAATGTTTTTTTCTTCAGTCCAATAAACCTTAAATGTGTTCAAAGTTTATTTGCTCCAGAGATTTTGTGAAGATATCCAATGAAGAAAAGTTAGTAATATGAACAAGAAATATTTTAAGAAGTATTTGATTTGGGAGGCAAGAAGTAAAAGGTTAATTTTATTTTATTTTTTTTTTTGTTTAAGCAGAAAAAAGAATTGAGATTTATAAGGAAAAATTAGAATGAATGAGATAATTTGAAAGCTTGTTTCTCTCTGGTCACTTTGGTCTGGCCCTCAAATGAGAATGGTACTGATAGTCAGACCTGATCAAATGACAAGCCTGTATCACAGAAGAATATCTTATTGTACAATAATCCATTGTAAACCCAGATAGTTAAAAAGTATAGAAAATGTTCACAGGCCAACACACTGCCTGGGGGCTGGACTGAGTTCATGCTCTAGATGAGCTTATTTTCTTTAAGATTATGGCTTCATCTTTCATGAGTTTTTTATGTTTATCTGCCAGGACAGCTGTCCACCACCACTTAGGCTATACCAGCAAATATGTTCTTGAATCAGCAATCTCTCAACTAAAGCATTGCAACAGTCTCTGCTCAGCCTCAGAGACAGAGAAGTCCCATCATGTAAATAACTAATAAAAGAAATTCTAACAGATATCAACACGAAAAAGGATTTTGAAAAATTTCTTTTTGCATTTCTGCCTGATAGTCTATACAATCACATGAAGAATGTATTATCAATTATTTTAGTAGTATTGTTATTATTGGTAGTATTATCATTATTATATACATAATACATACAAAATGCTTTATCAAAAGTGGACAAGATACCACAGAGCTAATTGTTTATGGCAAGAAATGTTGAAATGGTTGGGGGAACTATCATAAAAGAGCAGAAACAGACAAAAAGGAAAAAAATGAAAGGAAGGAAGGGCTCCCTCTAGTGGTTTAATCTTTGTTCCTGAAAAGTGGATTTTGTTTTAATCAGTTCATTGGCTAAAACTTGGTGCTTCAATATCAAATAATTGAACAATGAAGAATCAAAATTATAAAAAGTGAATTTAAATTGAATATCAGCAGAAAAATATTCGATTTGAATAAAAACAAATTAAAATTTTAAGTAAAAATATTAAAATTACTTATGAAAATCATTTTCTCTCTCTTTTTTCTTTTCATTTTTATTGTCTTCTAAATAAAATGTAGCTTGCTTTAAAGTGAGACAAATTAATTTGAAGAGATATAGTAAATTTCTTCTCTCAAATCATAATTGATAAATTTGTTACAAGTTGCTTTTTCTTTCAAGAAAACCAAACTGTTGTCTTAGAAAGATTGAGACAGTTTGCCTTGACATTTTGAATTGTAAGACAGTATCATCTGCCAATTTACTACTGCTACTACATGTTGCAGTCTCATTGTGCACATAAACATTCAAAGGGCAACAAGAGCACCTGTAACATCTGACTGGCTTGTTTCATAATTTTTTTTTTATCCCTTTTTAAAAGCAGATTCAGCAGAATTTTATGGCACATTTGTTTCATTTAATTCAAAATTGAGTCCAAAGTCCATTATTATTTGAGCTCAATGTTGATGCAAACATTTATACTTGATCAAGTTATAACCCTAAAATAAGGAATGAACATTTTACTCTTACCATCATGGTTGTGCTGATATGTTCTCATTTGGCAAAGTTTTAAAGTGTTTATATTTTTAAGAATTTTGGAATTAATAAGCAGTTGATTGGACTATGGTGGATGTGGAAATTAAAACTATTTACAAGCTTTTAAATATCTAATCCTCCATTTATTACATCATAATTATGTAATGTGATACAAGAAAATCAATTTTGCCAGCATGACAAAATTTGCATTTTCAGTTTAAGCACAGAGGGATAAAAATTTACCTGAACTTAAAAACATTTTTAAAAATTTACATTCAAACATGGAGTTAAATGTTTTAAAGATACCATATTCTTGCCTCTGTAAATTTACTCTAAATGTATCATGCCTTCATAAAATAGAAATATTTCTCACAATTCAAAACTACATTTGGAATTTTTACTTTTGTCAAATTTTTACGAGTTCATTTTTGGATTTATTATAAAGCATAAAATGTTGGCGTCCATTGAGGCTCAAATTTAAGCCACCAAGTGAATTTTCCAGGCTTGTGTGAAATTATATATATATATATATATATATATATATATATATATATATATATAAAAAAATTTTTACAAGCCATATAAATCTGCCCAAAGTCACATTTCAAGTAAGAATTTAGTAAATTAGATTCTACTTAAACTTATTTTCTATGATGAAGAAAAATTGTCTATGATCTTTTATAATGCTATTTAAATGTCAACAGTATAATATTGTACAAAACAGCAAATGTTTTTTAACAGATGTATTTTTCATAATATATAAATAAAATTGTTAGGAAGATAAAAGTTCATAATTGATGTAATCACTTAATTCATTATGGCTTTACTTTAAGGTTACATTTAATACAAGTTAAATATGTTGTGAAAAATCAAAGTAAATTTCAGATATTTTCTAATTTTTTAAGCGACTTTTTGCTTTAAATATGGTAAGCAGATTCCATATTTAATAATTTTGATTATGCATGAGTTATTGTTTCTTTTTTCTTCTTTTTAATAGATAATGATATCTATTTAACGTGTAAAGTGAATTGTTATAAAAATGTTTTCTGGAAAACTTACCAGTAATTTCCTTTCCAATAATATTTTCACCATTGAAAAATCCAATTAAATAAATATGTAATATTATTATTAAAAAAAAAAAAAATTTTGTATTGAAAAGTAATGTTTCAATTTTTGACAAAAGTTTAAGATATTTTCAAGGGAACATATACTAAATTAATTTCAGTCAGAACTTTAGATATGAGAGATAAATATATAATCTGGATAGTATATTTTTCAAGTCATTTCACAATGAGTATTGTGACAAATTACTTAATGCCAAAGTTTTTTAGGTTCATGTTGGCAAATTCCTAACATAAAACAGAGCTCAAATACTGTATCACTATTATGTGCAGATTTTAATATCATATAATTGAAGTTAAATTCTAATTGAGTAAGTTAATTGAAAATTGGGGAAAATTTTTTGTCTTTAAATAAAAAATTGAGTAAAGGAAAAGTAAAAAATCAGTTTTGAAAGTGGAATATTTTTTTGTTATAAATACATCCACTAAAAATATCATTTCCTTTTCCAGTATTTGTCATTGAAAATATTAAAGAAATTGAAATAAAAGAATGATAGGAGTTTGATATGAAAATATTTTATGCATAATTATGTTATGCTAATATAATAGACAATTATTCAAGACAAGTTTCATTAAAAATGAAAATTTACCATTTTTGTATTGTGTGTGTGGGGGGGTAGTATATTAAATTAATTATTCTAATTAAGAGAAAGTATTTTTTTATTTTCTAAAAAAAAAATTGGTAATAAATAAAGTGAATAAAATTATAATTAAACTAGCAAAATATTTAAAACAATTGGTATCTTTACATAAAATAAGATAAATATCATCAAAGTATATAAGAATACAAAATGAAAGTAGCTCATTGGATTTATATTTAAATTTTTCTAAGCCTTTCCCCAAACAAAACAAACTTGTAGGAGCACAAACAACAATCGAACTCATTTTGTTTCCACCTTTTCTGGTACAATATGTGGGAAACTTTAGTCATTTGTATGCAGTCAGAATTCTAGGAAGTGTTAACTAGGTATCTTAAACTTTCATATCAAAAGATATTAAGTAAAAGTTTGTGACAAAAATCCTTGTAGTTTTAGCTAACTTAAAAGTACAATGATAGAATTTTATGTTAATGCTTAAACTATAAACTTCATTGTTTTAATACTTGCTTAATTTTTAGTGTTTATTTGTTCAATTCTTTTCACTAATCTGAAAAAAAGTTTATTCCTTCATAATTTCCAAGTCTCATAAGATTCGCTTAACATTTCCTACAGAAAGCAGTCCATAACATTTAAATTTTCTGCTTTCTTCTTTTAGTTAATGAACAAAACACAGTTGAATTATATATTATAAAGTAATTCTAAGGAAAAGATAACCTTTGAGTAAAACAAAATTATAAAATGACTGATCCCAATTTTTCAAAAGAAAAATTCTCTATTAAAACAGAAAAATTTACTTTGTAATCAATGGAATAAGTTTTAAGCTAATATTACATTAGAAAAATATATTGATATGCCATTTAATTGAAAATTATTTGACTGTTTATGCAGACTTTAAATCATCTATTAACAGTATAATCTTTCACAATTTTTAGTTATATCTTTTGAGCAGTAACTTTAGAATTTCAACAATGGAAATCTAGACTGGGGAAAAATTACTTAGCTAATTAGTGTGAAAATTAATTTGATAAAGAAAAGTGCAGAAAATATCACAATACTTTGTGAATTGCTGAATGATTATAAAAAAATTAATTGATGTCATAAATATATATAGGTGTAAAGAGAAGAATAAAATCATTAGTTAAGTATTTATTTTTGTATGTGAAATTGTAAGAAGCACATGAATAGACAGACGAATGTGTGGCATAGGGATACGAAAACATTGTTCAAGATCTATATGTTAGACATATGGTTAACTTGAACATGAACTGTACATATCACTATACTATAACCATACTAGTGCACTAACTGGCTGAGCTATTAGGCACCCCTGTGTCTGAACTGAAGTACACAGGGATCAAGAATAAAAAGACAAAATGATAAGACGAGTTTGTGATAATGTTCAAGTACTGATTAAATATCAGTGGGATACAGCAATATGACAAAAATTGTACTAAAGAAGAAATAGAATATAAAGAGTAGATAATGTGGCCATATACACAGAATATTTAGTTACAATGAAAATATGGCAGCACTTTTTATATTTAATCCCAGAAACAAAATCTTGGACCAAATTTATGCAAAAAATTGGTATATTTTGCTGACATTATTTATTTGGAAATGAAAGATTTTCCTGTTTTTTTGACACATAAACCACTAGTAATTTTAAAAAAATTTCACTACTTTGAAAAGCTTAAAGTAATTTTCTGTTCCCTGTATATTGTCTGTGGAGGAAAATATAGAAAATTTTCCAATACAGGAGATAAGGTTGCTTTAACAAAAATATGTAAAATGAAATGTGATAAAACTATCAAACAAAATTTTTCTGAAGTAAAGTTTTAATGTTTATATCCATCTAAAATATTTTAGTTCTTCCTTAATTGTTTAATTTGATTAATTGTACTTATTAAATTAAAATTTTGAATCAATTAAATAATTTAAAAAAATGTTAGAATGAAATTAATGATCAGAGTTTGAACCATCAAAGGGAGGGGAAAAAGAAGACAAATAAAATTGCAAAGGGTTTTGTAAAGGCACATTTGGTGCAAATGTAATAAATCCAGTCTTTTAGATTCCATTGTTTTGCATACTTAAAGAATCACCACATTTAGATATTTTAAAGTTCATCTGGGAGTGGGGGTGTTTTAGCTTTTACTAAATAATTTGTTTTTTTACTTGTTTTATTTATCCCGTTCTAGAACCAAAAAATTAATTTCTCAAGGTTTAGAAAGCAGTTTTATCCTAAAAATTCATTTATCACCTTTTTAAACTAAGGAAAATTAATTATCTTTGATTACTTTTAACAACAAATTCTGTTAAAATTATTTATTTATTTCATAATTTGCAAATTCATGTTTTTTTTTTTGCTTTTACTTTTTTGTCAAATATTTTTTTCAAAAACTTTGTTTAATTGTTAGGAAATTATTTTTAAAGTTTTAGTAATAAGACAAAATGTTGAACTAAAATTATTTAAGGAAAAGTAAATTTAAATGTTGCTCTTACAAATAAGGCAAGTTGCCCAATATTGTTCTGAAAAGAGGAAACATTTGAGCACTGCATGGAAGGTTTGTGTATCTTGTGATGCATAACATGAAAACATTTTGATCCCCATTTGAAAAGGATTTTTGGCTGTTTTTACTCCTTAAAATATGGTCAAATGTTGACACCACTTGTGTATTATTAGTACATATTCATGCATACAGTGACAACACATTTGCTACTGTGGGTTACAAAGTCAATGACTTTGAGAAATTAAATTGATAAACAGAAGTGAAAACTAACAAAACCCACTGCAAAGGTTACAGAAATAAACTCTGTACATGTTGAATGTGTAAAGCAAATTGAAAATATTAGACTGTGCATTGTTTATTTCATGCTCAAGATGACGACAAAAAAAACCCCAAAAACAACAAGAAACAAACTGGGCATCAGTCAAAGTATTGGCACTGCTCACAGCAAATGTTTTAAGTCCAATTGATTTTAGAGCAGAATGATTTAATCATTATTGACCAAGTGATCAATATGCTAAGTTCCAAATGAAAACATTTTAGATCAATAATATCTTGATAGAATAAAGTTTGATTTTGGTAATATTCACAAAATGTACAAAAAAAATTAAACATTTGGTATGTGTTTTTGTAATTTTTTTTTTCAATATTCATAGACATATTTGCAAATTTTTCAGCTTGTCAACAGAATTCATACAAAAATTGTTAGTGTTTAAGTAATCAGAAAGTGACACATTTACATATTTAAAAAGAAAAAATCAAATCCAAGCAATCAAAAAAAAAATTTTTTTAAATCAGACAACAAAAATTAACATTTGGTGGATATGACAAAAAATGTAAATAAGTCATTAATTAAAAAAAATTGAAATTGTAGCTTCTAAATTTGCTGTCTATGTATTTTCCCATTTTTTTTTAAAAAATTAATGAAACCTCCAAGGAAAAAAAAAACTCAGAGTTTGAGCCCAATAATTTTTTTTATCAATGTTAATTATTAAAGGTTCCAATAGTGTGTATAAAATTGGAAAGAAGAGAAAATGCTTGAGGGGGGAAAAATAGATGAAAAATCATTTTTCATTCTTACTAAATTAAATGCCACTGAAAGTCTACCATTCATTTACTTCCACATGCTGTTTATTAAAAACAATAGTTCCATCTATTGTCTAACTGTGTTAATTTATTGTTCATCTTAAAATAAGAATATTTAGATAAAAAGAATAATAAAAAGGTCACTGAGAGATGATCAAAGAAGTTGAGATGAACTAATGGTGAGTGTAGAGTTGTACTAGTAAATGTAATTATCATTGTCTTTAAAATTATTTGAAAGTCTGATGGAAAAATTATTTTCATTGAATGTTTATTTATAACACATTATTTTTTTTTCTTTTTGTGTTGCATTCTTTCGGTTTTTTTATATAATTTTTATATTTTTGTTTTATTTTATTTTTATTTTTTGAGCCATATTCAGGAAAATTTTATTTTTATAAGAGAAATTAAAATGAAAAAATAAATTATAACAAACAACAGTTGGTAACAATTGCAGCATAATGGGAAAATTAAAGGGGAACTATGCTTTTTTAATTTTTTTTGGTCTATCCATAACAAAACCTTCAAGCAGTGAAAATTCATAAGTTGAATTTTTAAGAAAATTTGTTCAATTTTAAAAGCAAGTAACATCTTCAAACCATGAAAAAGAAGAGCATAGAGATTGAGCCAATAGTTTATTATAATATAAACTGAACAATTTCTGCGTATATACACATGTATACTAACACATACAAACTTTCACGTACAATTAACTAGGGCAGAAAACCATTTAAAATCTTTTACACATCTCTTATTTGGAAGGATTATGTCCATAAAATCAAATTGAACAAATTTTTTGATGAAATAGGAAATAATTTTTGAGGTGTTATAATTAAACCTGAAGTGACTTTTGAAAATGTTTATAAAAATGTCATATATTCCAATTTTGTTTTGACAATATTAGATATTATTTTACAATTTCCTTAGCAGCTAAACATAAGAGCCAGTAAGAAATACATTTCAGATAAAATGAAAAAAAAAAAGTTTTCTCAGTAAAAATGTTTTATTTTATTAATGATAAAAGAGAGAAACATTAAAGTTGTTGTAAAATGTCCAATGATTTTATGGTAAGCATAAAAAAAAACATTTTATTGATTTTATGGTAAGCATAAAAAAAAAAACATTTTATTGATTTTATGGTAAGCATAAAAAAAAAACATTTTATTGATTTTATGGTAAGCATAAAAAAAACATTTTATTGATTTTATTAATGAATTTCATTTCATGACTGGTTCAACAAATGTTTTATTATTTCTGAGAAAACGAAAATGTATTTATTTTTAGACCTTATATGTAAGTAATTCAAATTGATAAAGATCTTTGATCAGTTTCCAAATCTAATGCTGTAAGAAATATTGTTTCATGAATTTAAAGAATTTAAAAAAAAACTTCATTGGAATTAATATCTGACTTAGAAATTTGCTTATAACAATTTATTATCTCATTAATATAAAAAGAGAATAAAACAACTTTTGGGCTATACTGAATTTAATATACAGTTCCAATCCTTCATTTTTTCTTTAAATGCACACATTATGTATTCACTGTTATCGGGTTCTTTAAGTCAAGCATGTTTTCAAAGTTTAAAGTTATGATATTTTTTTTAATTAAAAAAAAAAGAACTATGAAAGCGTAGTGTTTATGGATCATTTTTCCAGAAATGTTTTTTTTTTTTTTATAACTGTCAATAAATTATCTTTTAGTATCTTAAGTTTAAAATGTATTTTGCTAACTTTCTTCATTTATTAAGTTTATTTGAAAATGACTTCTATGGATATAGAGATATATTTTATATTACCATGTCTGTCTGTACATGTAGACCTGAGTTTTCAATGAAGAAACATGCAATTTCTAATTCTTGAAAAGTCTTTATCTTGATAAATATAAAATCTTGGAATATATAGTTAATGCCTATAAAGAAGATATTTATTTTTAAAGAAAATTGAAAATATTTTAAGGGTTTATCTAATATAGTTTTCACACTCATGGTTATAGAAAAAAAAACATTGTAAAACATATTCTATTTTGACACTGACTAGATTTGAAAGTTAAAGAAAATTCTATTATTAGTGATATCAAACAGTTAATCTTAGTCAAACACTAACATTTACTAATGTGCAAATATAGTTTTCAGGTATGAATCTTGTTAGGTATACCATATTTTCCAATATAGAACGTATACTTGAAAAGAAATGTACATTGAGACCATTTTAAATTAGTCTAATATTTAGGAATATTCAAGTAATTTTGATAATAATTGTAGAGAGAAAATTAATTAAAAAGTTATACTTTAATGCACTTAATTTGATGTTTTACTAACCATAAAATATACTCAGTTAATGCATTGATGAAAATGAAATTTATTATTGCATTCATTTCATATCAAATCTAATTTGAAAAAAGTCTATTTCCTTTTTAGATCTTTATTTCCTTAGATATTATGCTAAGTTTGTATTAAATACAGTCAAATATGGCAGACAGGTGTTTGAAGTTAACAGTATTATCACAGATACAAGCACCTCCACATGTATAACTTAAGATTTGACCATCACAATTAGGCCCACTAGTTAAAATATACTAATCTATCTTCCCTTTTAGGAAAAAAAAATTGACATATATATATATATATATATATATATATATATATATATATATATATATATATATATATTTTTTTTAATCATTACTAACTTTATGAAACACATCAAGGGTTAACAAATATACAATTGTTATTTTTGTTTTCTAAAATGAAGAAACGATAAATGATACACTACAATAATTCAACACAACATTGCTGATACAGCAATTTCTGTTGCTTTGGTTTTTGTCTTTCAAAATCTTCCTTTTAATCATGTCTATTGATATGACATCAATATGAGATAAAGATTTTTGCCCAAATATTGATACAAATTTAACATTTAGGAAATATGATGTTTAATAAATCTTTAGGAAGTAAAAGAAAATGATAGAAAAGGAAATGTAAGGAAAAAAATTTTAAATAAAGAATTGAGACTATTTTTTTTATAAGAAAGTTTGATTAAAACTGATCAGAAAAATAAAATTTTAATGTTACAATCAAAATAAGCATTTTACTCCAATGTTTTATTTTTTTAATATTTTTTCTTTTATATTTTTCTTTAACCATTTCTTATTTAAAGTTATTTTCTCTAAAAGGATTCAACTTTGGCAAATGACATTGTAACCACTAGGCAACAAGGTGAATAGAAAGCTTTGAAACTCCCTCAAATGTGCACTTT
Organism: Acanthosepion pharaonis; assembly: GCA_903632075.3. NCBI lineage: Eukaryota > Metazoa > Mollusca > Cephalopoda > Sepiida > Sepiidae > Acanthosepion > Acanthosepion pharaonis. Next base: position 492,588 of record CAHIKZ030001332.1, on the reverse strand, counting down.
CAAGACACATGATTTGGAAAAGTTGCAATGTTAATTTCTTGCTTCTTTTCCTTTTTTTATAGGGAGTTTGATAAATTTATTCTTGAAATTAGTTAAAATAATGAAAAATTATTTGAAACTCATTAATAAATCTCATGAGAAGACAAAGAAAACCTGCCATCAACCTTTTCAGTTAAGTATATATCTGTACATAAGATAGATGTATACAGTTATCTATATACATATGTAAGTAGTTATAAGCCAGGGAAAAGAACAGTTTGAACTACTGTTCTGCTGGTCCAAAGACATTAAAATAGAACAAACTTGGGGGGGGGGGGATTAAAGTGATGGGTGGAAAATGGAAGAATGTGAAAATTAAATAAACAAAAAATGATTTTGATGAGATCAAATGTTATTTTTAATCTCATGATGAATATTTAAATGTACTTCATCCTCTAAAAATTTAAGCTGTCCTTCTTTTAATTGAAACAACATTTAAAAAGACTATATAAATTTTCAGATAAAATCAGCTAGCTAAGTAGATAGATGGATTTAATTGACAGATAAATCAGTACAGAGTTGAAAGAGGAACAGGAGAGGAAGATTATACAAGATATTGGAAATCTCTACTTCATAAGTTTTCCAGTTAAACTTCCAACATCTTCAAAGTCAAAGGCTTTTTATATTTTCTGTATTTTTTTTATTTCATTATTTTCTTTAGGAAAAAAACCACAACCAGTTATGACAGCTTTAAGTTGTGACAAAATAGTTAAAAAATAAGAACTAAGGCATTTGAAGTTATATTTTATTTACATTTGACTTTCTCTTCTTGCTTTTTTACAGCACTGAAGATACCATATTCTAAGTTCAATAAGAAAATTTAAAATATTTGAATAATAATAGATAATTGCTAGATGTAGCATCTGACAATTTTGTAAATGTTGCTAAAAATCATTAGTTTACATAACAGATATTGGTTTGTTACCAACTTAGCTTTCAAAATGTTGCTTTCATCTAAATTGTGGACAATTTGTTTTCTATATATAATTAAATGACTTCATATAGACCCCTAAATTTAGTATGCATACTTATTTGACCCAGGGGGATGGTTTGAATTAACTTTAAAAATATTTTTTGTTCTTTGTAGTGAAAGGGATCTATCTTTTGTTTTCTCTGATGGAAGTTATGTTTCTTAGTAACAGGTACTATTTGTAATCATTTGGTGCAAGACCAGAATTTCTCTTATTCATGATTAGACAAGAAAAATATTTGTACTTTGAAAAACAATTTCCTAAAATAGTTTTTCCCCAAAAATATTTTCTATTTTCCATAGGATTTGTCATTGCAAATTTACCAGTAACAAATAGGATCTATTATTTTCCTTTTAGGCTACTAATTGCTTTACATATTTACTGTACATAACTGGTGTCATGAAAAGGAAATAATTAAATTACTAATTTTTTATTGACTACAAATATTATAAAATAAACATTTCTTAGTTATACATTTTTTTCACCTTGGTATAAGAAGGTATATATAATTCTTTACTTGTGCTGATAACTTAATCAGTTCAGAACAACTTTGATAGAAACCATTCTTACCACCATCAGTATCTTTAAGGAATCATTTTACTGTCATTATAACCATCTTAAAGTCAAGTCCTGACATTTTATCCCATGTAAAGGAGTACTCCAGATAGTAATTATTAATATGTTCATAAAAAAAAAAAGCTAAAGCAAAATTTAAAGAAAATACACATTAACTTTCCTATTTTTTGTACTTCTGTACTCTGCAATCTGAATAAATTTGATAGAAATTGTCAGTTGAGAATTCTTTGTTAACTACTTTGCTAATATAAAGCTTTTCATATTTGTAATTACTGATAAACCTCCATTACAAAATATTAAGGAGTTGATTTTTGTAATTATTATTTAATCTAATTCAATATATTTTTCTAAAAATATTTTTTGTATAACCAGATACAAAAAGGTTTAATCAGGAAGAATAAGTAACATCATTCTTAGTTTACATATAACTAAAGCTATATATTTGCTTATTGCTAAAATAGCTATTTTGGTAAATCTTTGGCAATATTTTAACAGAACAAAAATTTATTACAACAATAAAAACGGAAATAATTTTAAAAAAAAATAGCCAAGAACAGGAAAAACTCTGCTTTTGCTACTACTGATTACAAAAAATATTCTTGTCTCAATATATTATTGAGATAGATGTATTTTCTTTCTGTCTTCAGGTTTTTAATTGGTGTGTACAGTAATGTTATCTATTTACCTCGATTATGACAAACAAGGCATGAAACTGTTTAGCACATTTCTTTTTTCTTTTCTTTTTTTTGCTTTTTCTTTCTTTTCTTTCATTTTTTTTTTTTTTTGTATGTTTTGTGTTTTTTCTATTTTTGTACCAACTACAGTAGCTGATTTTTTCCCTAGTCTTGACTCTTTGTTTTTTATGTCTTTTTATTGTTGTAACAACATTTTTAGTTATGATACTTTTAGAGCAAGGTAAGCTTTTAAAATTACAAAGTAAACAAATTCACTTATTGACTGAATGTCATTCTTATATTTAATATATATACAATTATTATAAGGCAAATATTTAAAATAAAACAAGTTATTCAAGAAAACATTAATTTAAAACCATGGTCGTGTAATTTCTTATTTTTATTTCTTTACTCTTTATTCTCTAAAGTATTTCTGCATATATAAAGACTTTATTAGAAATATCTAATTTAAAGATTTACTCACTGGATATTTTATGAACATATATTAAGAGATGTATTTTAACTGGAATTAATCTTATTTTTTTCTTTTCCTCCCCTTAGTTTGCTGCTGTTTGAGATATTATGTTATAAGACCACAGAACTAAATAGTTTAATTTATTCAATGAACATTTAATCTACTAATAATTCACAGCAGGATCAAACAAGTATTGGGCATTTACAACTTTTGATTTAGAAGTTATATATTGATGTCACAAATTAGCAGTACTGTTTTTGGTATTCTTCCAGAAAAAAAGGATATGGTATTGACCATTAAGGAATCAGTCTGATATTTTTCCTCTCAGCCATTAAAACATAGAATCACTAATAATAAAAAATCTTCTTGTTATTTCAAAACAATCTACAGAACACAAACTGTAATGTCTGGTCCTCTTCACATCACTTCTTAATCCAGATATCAAAATCATTTTTTTAAGAACTTAATTTCAATCTTAAATTTGCTACTCACATAACCATGGCATAATTCTTTGAATGTCATAAAGATATTTAGAATAGATCTTGTAAATATTTTACACAAACTGGTTTTACTAAGTGTAAATCATGAAAGACTTTGATGGTCCCACATACATTTAAGTTTATCTTATTTTTTTCTAATAAAATAATTTTAAGAAATATATTATAAAATTGTATAGATTACAAGCTAATAAAAAACCCAGTTTGCAACCTCAATACAATAAAGGACATTTTGTAAGTGAAGGAATTAAGAGACATTGAGGAAATAAAATGTCACGGAATTTACAGTGAAAGAATCACAGAAAACTTTGAAACTGGTCATAAACCAATATCTGTACTGAACAAAAGATAATAAAGCATAAAGAAGACTGAAAAATGATTTTAGAAGGATAGAAAAAATAAATAAAATTCTATCATTCAGAAGCAACATTGTGTTTTAAAAATGAAATCATAATTTCAAAAACATTTAAATTGACAATTGAATATATAAATAAAATAATACAACAAAAATAAAACTATGAATTAAAATGTTAGTAAATGTACAAAAAATGTTCAGGTCGAATGCAAACAGTCGGCAAAGTATGGAAGGAACAAGAAACTTATGGAAATAACAACAAACAACAATAACATCTGATTTTGAAGTAACAGTAATATTTTTGATTGTAAGTATCTGGAGGTTTCACTTTGTAAACTTGATATAAACATCAGGATACGACCAGAAGATATTTATGTTGGGACTTTCAGAAGACTTGGAAAAATTTCTCCGATGAACCTGAATATTTTGAATTCAGGTTAATTTCACATTTCAATAAATTCACCGGCACATTTTGTAATCACTGCTACATGAGCCATTTAACAATTTGGTTTTTATTTGTGGTAAGATTTTAACTAGTTTTGCTAATTTTAACTTATGTATATACATATATACAATTAATTTTAACTGTACATGTATTTTACCAAGTGTAGCTAAGGCCTTGTTTATATTTCATTGTGAAATAGCAGGCACCTTTTATATTACCATTGCAATTTCTCAGGTTTTCAATTTAGATTCTTTTGCAAAACTGATATCAGTAAAAATTAAGGACTTGGCAACTTTTGGTAACATTTTAGATGAGTTCTTCAGAGTTTATTATAGTATTTTATACCCAAAGTGCAAAATGGCATCTGTAGCTCTATTTTCTGTATATAATTAGTATTCCAGTTTCCTGATAGTCCCTGAATTCTGTCAAGTCCTTTTTAACAAATAAATTGATTTTTGGGAAAGTATCCTCCTTCAGAGGATGGCGGGGTGGGGGAACTTTACTATTAATTTTAGTCCTGTACATTTTCCTATTGAGTCAAGTAAAGACAAAGATTTATCTGAAAGATAATACAAAATATCAGTGATGACAATGATTGTGGCTATGATGCAGTCTTTGGTAATTTGTGAAATTAGAGCCAATAAAACTCTGTAAATATAGGAGACCAGCAGAAGGACAAAAGCTGATAGAATGACTTGTAAAACTGGGGAAAATCAGTCTTGGAGATTGGACTTTCATGCCCATTTATTTTCCCAAATTGAATCCATTGCTTTTTAAAATTCAAACATCTCCAAAGTGTAAGATTTTCATAATTAAAGAGGTGACATTCTTGGAAATGGTTGGTGAGTCCATTATTTTGGTTTCCAGCATAATCTTAGTGAATGAAGTTTGTTTCAGAATTATTTCAAGGAATGCTGCAAGCTAAAATTGTTGTCCAGGATCATGTCCCTTGAACAGTTAAAAACAGAAAATATTGATAATTCAGTTTTTTTTTCTTTAAAGAAAGGATGAGAGAGACATACAGAAAAAAGAAAATGTGAATCAGTTCCTTTTAGTCCGTCATTTTACAATTACCTACGGTACCTTTGTATTTCTTTAATTCATTTAAAGTATAATTTTAGCTGAATTAGTATTGACAATAACTTAAACAAGAACAAGTACTCACTACTTATATACATAGTTTTGGTTGTATATAAGTATCCTTAAAGTTTAACTTTTTAATCTTTTTTTTTAATTTTTTTTTTTTTTTTTTACCCTTTTTCATTGGAAAGGAAATGGGTTTTTGATGGAATGTTTTCAAAAACATTAACAATATCAACAGGAATAAATAACAACAACAATATTATTAAGCTTGTTCAAGGTTTATGTATTGTCATATTCAGGCTAAAAACTAATAGACTAAAGTTAAATCGTTTAAAATAAATGTATGTTGCAATAATTTTTACTTTTTCGTACGGGGAACTGAATCAATAGCAATTTATTTGCCATATTGTGTTATGATCATAATCTATAGATAGCTGTATAATTTCTGATATCACAGCCTTTGGCTTAATAAGATATTCAGATGAACCATCCTAAACTAAACTGTTGTTTCTTCCCCTGGACTGGAGAGGTAACCGCTCACTTTGTGCTTCTTTGACTTGTGGTGACATCGACCGGGTACAGCATAATGGCTGGATTTACCGATGCCCACGCTATCAAGGGAGGCTACCGGGGATGGTTCTGAAATAATAAAAAAAAAATAACGGTTATTTGAATTTGTAAGGTACAAGCATGCTTGTAAAACTTATAGGAATTTTATTTTTGATTGCATTTCTAAAAGTTTTTAATTTTTATTCTGTGCCAAAATTACAACAGAAATTCCTGATTTTTTTTTTTTTTTTTTCAAATAGTTTTTCACTTTAGCTAAGAAGAATAATGTTCATTAATTTCATCTCACCAGATTGAAAATTAATGAAAATATTTTTGTTCATTTATATTAACTTCAAATTTTGGCATCAGTGTTAAGGTTACTTTTAGAATATTTTCATAAAATTGTTCATCGAATGAAAATATTTTTTTTTTTTATAGGAAAATCACAAATGAAAAACTGGAAAAAAAAATAGATTCCAACTATAAAAGATTTTATTTTCAAATTGGTTTTTCAATTTCATTTTTCTATTTAAAAATAATTTTTTATTAGCATTTAAAAAAAATAGAAACATGCATAAGAGCAAGGTTTTGTGGAGAGCCATCTATTTCCAAAAACAAAAAGTGAATACAATAAATATATTTACATTTATTGTTAGGACCCATGAATGAATTGAGATTGAAAAATTGTAATTGAAGCAGAAGAAAACTGAGTAATTTTAATAATTAGAAAAAAAATATTGAACATTTAAAGAAACAAATATATAATGCATTAAGTTTTCAAATTTTTCCTTTTTTACTTGCATTTTAGAAAAGTTTCAGTTTATTCTAAAGTTTGTTTTTGAATATATATATTCAAACAGGTTTGGTTAGATAATTTAAACTTATGTTGATTAGTTTTTGTTGTGATCCTTTCAGATTAATTTCTTGATAGCCTAAGAAAATTGATTAAGAAAAATGCCAAAATTTTCTTTCAAATAGTTTTTATTTTCAACTTCATCTGAGACCATCTTTAAGGGTTTAAGTTTTCTGCAAGTATGTATATGCATTTCTGTAAATTCAAAACATTTCAACTGTTTGTTTTTACTACTTATGCAGTGTTCTAAATTTCAAAGTTCATGTGTTTTTTTTGTGGGGTGGGGTGAACATTGAAATCTAGAATGCTGCATAAGCAGTAAAAAGAAACAGTTGAAATGTTTTGAATTTACAGAAACCCACATACATACTCACAACAACTTAGCCCCTAGAAGATTGAAAATACTTGGAGAAAATAAAAAGTATTTGAAAGAAAATTTTGGTATTTTTCTTAATCAATTTTCTAAGGCTACCAAGAAATTAATCCGCATACTTGAAAGGATCACAATGAAAACTAAAAGACATATGTCTAAATTATTTAACCAAATCTGTTTGAATGAAAATATGCTGCCTAAATATACACTGTATGGTGAACTCTCCTGTCATATTTGACATATGCGGGTCAAGCAGTTCAGTTCCTATGAACCGACAGCCAGACACCAGCACATATGATTTGATTATAGTGGTGAAGGCTTTGCACAGAACCAACCACACTTTTTGAGGGGTCAAATACAGAGACCTGGTGCATTACATGCCACAATGTCCCCAAACAACCCTCCACAGGTTTTGAGTTTATCCTTCTCCTAGATCAGTTGCCATCCAAGGCTATAGAACCCAGTCTGTCCTGCTATTTACCCCTAGCTGGTGGGAGAAGAAGAGGATTAATACCTAATTCCCAAGGGTATTAGCACGTAAGTGAATGTAATGGATTTGACTGGAATTTGAACTCGGCTCTCCAATTTCTCAATCCAAGCCATTATTCACTACTCCACCATGCCTCCTCTCTCTCTCTCTCTATATATATATATATAAATAAAATGTATGTGGACATAGAAATTAATACTGCATGGTGACTGTCAGTTTCATGCCTTAAACAATCTTTGGTCTGAAGATTCTTTGAGGCATAAGACTGACAGTCACCATGCAGTGTTGATTCCTCTGTTAACACTTATCTATATCTACAAACACTAAGCCCTCTTCCCCCATAAATATAGCAAAACATCCTAAAAGTAAATATAACATTATTCAAATATATATGTACTGGGTTTGTTGCTATGGTAATAGATATAAAGTATGCAGAGGGAAGCTTCTTGTCACAGAATGACCTTGAACTCTTGCATATGTACATTCATAAGGTTCTTTCTCATTTATGTTGTTTATAGCAGTGCTTGGAAGGAGAGTGTGTAGAGTGTGATTGTCTCACCATGCCACAGAGGTTCCATCAGTGACTATGGCAGAGAAAATTGAGCAGAGAATCTGTATCAAATTTTGCCAAATGTTTGGTGATGCCTGTGCAGAGATCTATACAAAATTGCAGAAATTGTATGGAGATGAATGTCAATGATGATATATGTTCTGGGAGACCCACTACCAGCAGAACTGATGAAAATATCACAGATGTTTGGAAAGATTGTTGAATCAGAGGATGTGAAAATTAATTATGGTTCAGTTCAGTCTATTCTTATTGAAAATTTGGGTATGAGATATGTTGGCCAACTTTGTGCTAAAATAGCTTTGAGTTGGCCAAAAAGAAAATAAGGTTTCAGCTGCACATGATCTTGATTGTGTTGAGGAAGATGAAAACTTTTTGAAAACACTCATAGGTGACGAATGGTGGGTCTGTGTCTAGGACTTCAAAACCAAGGCTCAGTCTTTGCCGTTTTTTTACCCCCAACCTCTCCGAGACTAAAAAAATCATGAATGAGTCGAAGCAAGGTGAAGACACTGTTAACAGTTTTCATTGACTACAAGGGCATTGTTCATCATGAGTATACTCCACCTAGTCAGACAGTAAACAAGGAGTACTACTATGATGTTGCAGCATTTGTGGGATGCTGTTTGTTGGAAAAGGACCAAATTGCATGCATCTAGAGAGTGGCAACTCCACCATGACAATGCATCTATTCATTCAGTGCAGCTTGTGCAGCAGTTTTTGGCCAAGTACCATATTCCCCAGATCTTGTCCCTTGTGATTTTTCCTCTTTCCAAAAATCAAATCACACTTGAACAAGATTTCAAGACATTGAGGAAGTCTAAGAGAATGCGATGAGGCAGCTGCTCACTATCCCCCAAAAGAAGTTCCAGGAATACTACCATCAATGGAAACAACACTGGATAAAGTGTGTGGCTTCAAGAGGAGATACTTTGTAGGATATTAAATGCTAAATTGATATGTGTTGTTTTCTTTTTATATCACCAGCCCTGATACATTTTGATCAGACCTTGTGTGTGTATAAAAATAAATGAATAAATAACATGTATCAGATAAAAAAAAAAGGTTATAGGGAGAGATTTTATAAAGTATGCTTTGTTCAAGTAAGAAAAAATATTTTTTTAGTTTGTGGATAGGAAGTAATAGAAAAAAGAAGTAATATTTTTATTTAATATACCCTAATAAAACAAGTCATATGATTTATTTTAATAAACTACTAAATGTTTAACAAAACATTTGAATCTATTAAAATATTGTATTTATATTATTTACAAACATTTTATTAAAATATTATTTATTTCATTACTATAAATGAAATATTACTCTTAGTATATATTAAATGACTTATAATATTATGAGGGAATTTCGGGAAATGTTTGTGACCAGATCAAGAATCCCTTCAGAAATAAATTCGGTATTTTGTTATTTGGGGAAATAATTCAAACCAAGATTTTTTTTCAGCTCTCCCCATTCCTCATAAATATTTTTAAAAATCATCTGTTTTAAATGAAAATATTATTTTTCTCTAACCATTTCTTCTACCCACATGCTTAAGTTCCTAACTGAACAAAGCACCACTTACTATTTTTCTTTTATGACTTTTTTTCATAACAGAATTGAATTTTTTGTATTTCATTTGTTTTGCTTTGTAAAAGATTCAAATCAATGCATTAAAGTATTTCTGGCAAATGCATACATGCTTGTATAGATCTCAAACATCTCTAAACCTTCAATAATATTATAAAAAATGGATTGCTACATATTCATTTAAAACTTGTAGTAAAATGCAAATGTTAAATAAGAGAAAAAAATCAAAAATTTTGCAATTGCTTGAAAAGTTTTTTCTTTTCTTTTTTTAATAAAATACATTGATGTAATTAGAAAATAAAAAACAGGAAAATAGAGCATGCATACATCTTGATATACATGCAGAATGTTCATGAAAATGAATATAGATTAACAATAATAAAATTTAACTTTTGATAATTTGTCACACAGGTTGAAAGTTGTAAAAATGAATTAGTCAAATGAAAATAGAAAATGTTTATCTGGCGAAAAATTTCTGTTAATATTCATGTTAATAGTACTGGCTGAAATTTAAATGGCATTTTCAGTTGATGTTTTTTTTTATGGCGCTTTATATCAGTAAATACATACTGTAACAATCATTGATTGTTAACTTTTCTTTATCTAGTAGTAGTATTAATATTTATAATTTATCTCTGTTAATGCATAAAATAATGGAATTGTTCTTTGCTTTTTAAAAATCATATAGTAGTAATAATAAGATTTTAATCATCTTCAAAATGCATAGAACAACATCAATTACAGGTGAAGGTGTGGTGTAGAAAAATGACCAGTGATAGACAGTAATTCACAAATACAATGAAATGGTGCTAAATAACATAAAATGTGCTTACATACATATGAAGTTGTGTACAGAAATCCTTCATACCCGTCCCTTTTACATTGCTCACTCCTTCCTTTAATCACACTCTGTATCTTTTTTAAGTTTCTTTTAGCACAAACAGTTATCCATTTGATCGCAAATCATACAATTTTTGCTGTTTGCTATGATCAAAATCAGTTTGTGATTTTTTTTTTTAATATTCTTATTTAGGCTGGAAAAAATATGCTGTTTATAAAATTTTGTACAGTGGGAAAAGTGGATGATTGAGCTTATGATCTCATTTTTTTTTCTCAGCATCATAGAAAAGTGTTTTCTCTTATATTATTATATGATTTTTTCATAAAATGCATTTCATATTCTTATCATTTTTTAATTTGGTATTGCACAATAAAATAAATATCAAAATAAAGACTTTAGAAATATTTTATTAAATTAAAGTACTTTGAATAAAAGGGAATATTTTTTGTTAAAAATGAATTATTTTAGCATATTTTTCATAAATACTAATTTTTGTTTCAGTAATGTAAATCATCTGAAATTTATATAAAATAAAGTGTCAGTATTTATTTTACTGTAAAAAATAAAATTATCCAATAACCTAGTGTACCTCTGGAGTGCCATGCTAGATATTTCATAATATATCCAGAGGTAATATGATTATTTGATGATTTCCACTTTCTAAGTAACATATAGATTCTAATGGATTACATGGTTCCTTTGACAGGGGCTAATCCATAACCTGATGTGTTGTTTTACTGTCAAAACCTTGGAAACCATATCAAGATACATTTTTAATTAAAAATAATTTTATCAAGTATTATTTTAACCAGAGAAAATATTACATGTTTAATTTATCTATTGAGGTTTCTTGTACAGATTATGCAGAAAATTTAGATTTAATAATCTTTTGATTTTTTTCATTAAAAAATATTTTAGATTTTGAAGTTGTTCTATGTACATGAAAAAAAAAAATAACCAAATCTTAATTCATTATTGCTGTAAAATATTGTATATATTCTTAGTATTAATATGAAAACATTCTTCATTTATAGACATAAAAAAAAAAAATCATTAACAATTTTAAGAAATTTATATATTTTATATAAAACCAAAATTTGAATAAAAGAAAACAAGTGGACATGAGATAAATACTGGATCATGCTCATCTTGTTACCATTGCAGATGAAAATTGATAAAATTAAAAGAAACAAAATGAACCCACACATTTCCAACATGCATCAGGTTAGTTTTATCAGTTAAAATGTTATTCAACTAAATATCAAGCAATCATGGCAGCAGATCAAATTTATTATGGTTGTCCATTATGATATCTCTCTTTGATTTCAATGTCTATATTTTTTCTTTCTTAAGTAGGGAAAATGAGCACTGAATTTTTTAAGGACAAAGGTCAAATTTGAAAATTTAAATTAAACTGTATATCATATCTTTCCATGAGATAACCACTGAGTGGATTAAAGCATTGGTTCATGAATTTGGTAGCAAAGTAATTGTGAGTTCAATCCCTGGGCTGGGTATTACGGACTTAGACTCAATGGAAACAGAACTAGCAATAAGTGAGTAACATTAAAAAAGATAACAAGATGAAATATCCTTAGACATGAACAATAGAATGCAAATAAGCTGTACCCCCCCCCCCCCCCAATTAAGGGTTCATTTCAAATTGAATCAATATCTTCAAGCTAATGACACAACTATTTACTTCTATCTTAATGGCAAGCCTGATTGGTCTGATAAGGTCAAATTGATCTAAAAAATGACCTACAATCTGTTAACTGGGGCAAGAAATAACTTCTTAATTTTAATGTCTCCAAAATGAAACTGTTATTTTTTTAATTGTCTGGGAGAACCTTTTTTTGCTTTCCATCAGCATGGCTGATGCTAACCTCCAGGAAAGTTGCCCATTGCACTTTCTTGGACTAACATTTTCCACTGATAGAAAGTGGAATTATTATATTGAATCAATTTCGAGGTCTGCTACTAGAAATGTTGGTTCACTGTATTGTGCTAAATAATTTTTCTCACTAGAATCTATCTTACATATTTATAAGTCTACCATTCATCCATACATTAAATATTGCTGCCACATCTGGTCTAGTGCTTCTGCTATGTATTCAGAGATTCTTGATAAAATATAAAGAATGTTATTGGTCCTGACTTGGCATGTCAGCTTCAGTCACTTTCCCATTGCTGTAACATATCATCTCTGTAGCTTTTTCTATAAATATTTTCATGGTAATTGTTCTGAGGAACTTTTCTCTATGATACCTAAACTTTACGAAAATAATTTTAAAACTCCCTGCGTCTGCTCGGTCTCACGCTGACTGCTGACCTGAGATGGAACAAATACATTGAGTCAATTGCTTCTTCCACCGCGAGGAAAGTTGGCTCTCTGTGCCGAAATAGGAAATTTTTCTCCCTGAATCGATACTTCAAATATATAAACAACCATTCACCCTTGCATGGAGTATTGCTGCCATATATGGGCTGGAGCACCTTCTGCTTACCTCGGAGTTCTCGACAAGATCCAGAGAAGGATATGTAATCTAATTGGCCCTGATCTAGCGTCTTGCTTGCAGTCACTCTCTCACAGACGCGCCGTCGCCCTCTCTGTCTTTTCTACAAATACTTCCATGGTAGCTGCTCTGATGAGCTGCTCTCTCTGGTTCCCAGACTCCATGAATTCAAGCGCCCTATGAGGCTGGCATCCCGCTCTCACCCTTACACTGTGGAAACCTTCAAATGTAGCCGTCTCTTCTACTCCAATAGCTTCATACCTCAATTCTCTCGCCAGTGGAACACCCTCCCCAATTACTGTTTCCCTGAAAGCTATAATCTCCAACTATTCAAATGTAATGTCAATCGACATCTCCAATTACCTTGATCTACCCACTATCCTTCTCCTCTTCCTTTCTCCTATCACTCTTATCTGCACTCGCTCCAAACCCCCTGCATCCTAGTGGCTTCACGCCTTGCTTGGGGCACAATGCTTAAAAAAAAAAAAAAAAAAAAGTGCAGTACTAGATTGGTGAGAAGGTCTCATCATTTTACAGTTGAAATGGCTAGATTTAACCATGAGTTCTATGCAAAAAAAAAAATTCATACTTCTCAAAAATTTACACTTTCTTCCGATTCTTAATTTCAAGTCAACTTTGATCCTCAAAAATTTAAATGCAATATAAATCATTATGTCTTCTTAATGTTTTCTTTTTCTTATATTCTTTCACACTCAGTAATCACTTGTGTCTTTATTGCTTGGAGTGAAATGGTTAAAAAAAAAAGAATTCCATGAATGTTATCTAGATTAATAGACACCTGAAGAAAGCTGGAAGGCACAATGGCCAAAACATTGTGATAATAAAAAAACAGATGCAGACATTAGTCCACATGTAAATAACTCCTCATCCCAGACATTCATATGGAAAACATTTTGTCTACCTTTTTAACCTTTTTCAAATGACTAGGGTTAGACAGACATTTGAGGAAGAACAGAGGGTACACATCTGAAATGGGAATAGCAAAAAACTACAAACAAGGAAATTCATTTGACCCAATGTTATAGAGTAGTTTCACAGTGGAGGCTTGTATTTCACTAAGTCGGTCCTAAAATTGGTTCAACGTACAAAACATTAGGAACTTGATATAATAATTAATGACGCAGCAATCTAGTTGTGATACTTTATTATCCGACTAACGGTTGTCCAACATCGACTGACTGACCAACTCCCTGAGCGACTGCTACTACTTTTTATAGGTGGGAGAGTCTATTAACAATAGAATAGGTGTGTTCCAGTATAACACCCAACCAAATACAATTAAATATATATCTTTACCAAACAACTTTAACAACATTTCTTTAACATGTAGTTGTATTGTTTACTCTGCCTCCACAGTCAGCCATTGTTACTAAAGAAACATTTTTGTCATAAATAGTAAGTACATCTCTTAATATAATAAAGTAAATCCTAAACTAAATAAAAACAAACAAAAACAACAATAGTAACTGTATTGAAAAGTGTTTAAATGTGTACTTTCTTCTCTGGCTTGATAACAATTCCTGTTTAGTCAATTCCATATGCAACATGTGTCTCCTACTCTGTACAGTAGTAACCGTCTGCCTTTTGCCTTGCTATGACCTTTTATATATCCTTATAGACAGCCAAAACTTACATATGTAAAAAGATACTCTCACAAGATACTATCTGACACTGTGATTTATCTGTTTTAAATGTAACCCATGAAGCCACCATTTTTCCTATTTGGACAGTTTACATGCGAAACATGTTCAAGTTATTTTCTTCTAGTGTTGCAAAAAATGCATGCAACCTCAGGCCTTTTTGACCTCTGCACTACACTGCCCCCTGATATTCTGCCAGACACTCCTCTGAGAGGGAGCAACTTAAGCTTTGTCTTCAGATGAATCACCACTGGATGAATCATTAGGTTCTCCTGTGCTGGACATTGCACTGCTTGTATCAGGAGAATTGCCTGATGAAGTTAATCTCAAGTCAATGAACAGCTCACTTTCTGTTGAATCACCTTCATAGAGAGTACAATGCAACTCTTTCACATGATGGGGAATTTCATCAATCTCTATCAACTGCAAACCATTAACCTTGGTTATGCAGCTCATCTTAAACTTGGCTGTACACATCCCTTGTGGAGTCTTAACCCATACAATATCCCTCACTTTGTATACTTCTTGAATATTCCATCACAGACGTGATACTTATGTAGTGTGTCTGCCAGTGATGTCGAAGATGGGAGGTTTTCCTTAGCTGTGACATTATGCCAGTAAACTGCCCCTGGTAGCACTGCTTTCTAGCTGCAATGGTTTTAATGCTGTGACTGCTTTCTACTATACCATTCCTGGCTGGTGCATATGCACATCAGTTAAGCTGCACTCCCCATTCACTGAGGAATTTTATAAAGTGCCCACAAGTGAAAGCCATGTTGTTAGTTAAGTTTTCAGTTGTGCACCCTCCTCAAAAAAGATTGATGTTAATTGGTTTGTGACACTGGTGGAATCTTGTTGATGAAACAGTCACTATATTGTAAATTGAGATGGACCATAGTCAATAAGGGTTAGGAGGTGTCCACTGCCATAGTGTGTGATATCCATTGCTAACATGATCCAATTTTTTTCACTCCCAGCTTTCCTTTCTGCCAATGTAGTGGCAGCAGATCAATAGATTAGAAAGCTTCACAATTCTTGACGACTGACTTTGTGACTGTTATTGATACTGAAAGGTCAACAGACCTGGCAAAATACAGTGTTATCTTCACACCCAGGTGCCCACTTTGTCAGTGGATATTAGCTCAACTTTTTTACAGTGGCACATCCTAGGTGTACTGGTTTGTTTCCTTTGTCCAGCTCTAACCACCTCTGGAGCACTCTGGTGAGGCAATCTCCTTGATTTTGCACAGATTTGACCAGCATCATATCCTTTGTCAAGGCATACTTGTTGATCAGTGTGCAAGGCATTTCCAACTGCCATCTTATCAACATCTTACTGGCTGCCCTCATGTTTACACATGCCTTCCCAGTCATGGTGTCTGATATTCAGCGATGAACACACACAGTCGGTAACCAGGAGCAACTGTCATCTGCTATTGGAGGGCTAGATTGATGTCTTTTATCATTGCATTGATTTCTACTAAATTAATATACTTAGCATCTCCTGCCAGATGCAACCAACAAGCATCCTCAACAATGTTCCTGTTCACTTCCAATGCCATTCCTGTGGCCAAAGAACTGGCATCTACCCATACCTTCATTTTGTGACAACTCGCACACAATTCCCCACCAACAAGATCCATTTCATGTACCCTGGTTACTGTCTCAGCATACGATGGATGAAGGCATCCTTGATTATGTCATCCCGTCCCTTAGACACCACACTTGCTTGTTGCTTGATATAGGTTGTTGCTATTCTTAGCCAGCCACACATGGGAAAGTGTCCCACAAATAGTCTACACACAGAAAACATGCTTTGGCAAGTAATGACTTCAGGAAAGCCAGATACTTTACTTCCTTGCTTCCATCAGAGAGTACCAATCTATCCCACTAGACATGCAGACCCGAAACTTTGGCTCCATCTTCCAGTCTCTTTGGCTCTTTGCAACTGAGTCCATAATTGGATAGATGTTCCCTCATCCATGTCATAGAAATCAAGGCTTTGTTGACAAAGATGTCATCTATGTAAGCTGATGTGGCATCTTTGATTGACACATTCTGGGACATGACCAAGTTGATGATAGCCCTTATAATGAGAGCAGGGTTCCCACAGATCCGAGAAAAAAATATTCTTGGACTTTTCCAGGACTATGTTAAGTTTCAAGGACTGAAACTGATGTATGCACACACACACAAAGTGGATGGCCATCAATTTCAAAAACACAAACTTTGTGATTTATCTTCTAATAGTTTGACAGATGAAATGTCCAAAGAAAAGCTACAGATTGTTCCAATAATTTAATTCACATGGATCAGTGAAAAAATCAGTATTGAAGGCTAAAACACAACTGAATACAGACCTGGTTATGTTAGACATTTTGTGTAACATTCTACACATTTTGAAGTTGTACTACATTTAAAATATTTGAATTATACACTTTTATTGTTATTACTACACATTTCAGCTGTCTAGACTACTCATGGTTTGTGACTGTCACAAAAATCCTTGATTGCTGCAAATTTCCTGTGAAAAGTATGATTTTAATGAACAGAAGTAAAGATAGAAATTTTCACAAAAAGACTACACATTTTAGCTAGTCCTACTACTTATGGCTTTCACAGAACACAAAAATGTTAACTTTTTTCATTTCATCTAGTTTAGCATTCAGCTACTCTTCTAATTTTGATATCTCTATGGACTTGTCCTTTGCAGATCTTTGCATGACATTAGACTTTGTGATAAGTGTGAAATTATGAGTCTACTCAGCTTTCTGTGCATAGCTGTCAACTGACTTGAACAAATCTTGTGTGCAACTTTCAAGCTTGTCTTTTTTGAACTTCAGTTGTTCAATTTCAATAAGCATGGATTTCTGTTTTTGTTCAGTTGCTTCTTCCTGTCTTTTTTTCATCTCAACTTTAAGGTATTGGTTGTATGATGTTCTGGCTTTGGAAGCACTGTAAAGAAGAGCCTTAGTCATGGGAACATTCCAAACAACTCCAACTGTAGCCAAATAGTCTATGATAATGTGCTATGTGACCAGAGTCTGCTGTTTTATATTGTCTAGAAATTTCCTTATTGGCTAAGAAACTATCTCTACTGAGATAGTACCAACAATCTGCAAACATCTTTCCACAGTTTTTGATATTCTTTGTGGCTAAACAAAGAAGAGTGGAACAAAGTGTCCAGATGGTCTTCATGCTTGCTGAAATTCTTAAAAGCAATATTTCCAGCAACCTCCTCCACTAACTCATTGTACTGACTGATGATGTCATCACAATAAAACTTGCTGACTTGTTTTCTGCCCATCATGTGGGAAAGACATCTTTTTAGACTGTCTTCTGTGGAAGATTTTTTTTTTTTTTTACAAATGGAACCAGGGTTCAGCCATGCAAGTGATCTTACAAGAAGAGGAGACTTTGCCATAGTTTCTCAATGATGATGATGAACATTGTCTTTGTTGCAATTCTGCATGCAAACAGATATTTTGTTGACACATTTCCATTTTTGGATAAATTTTGCATAGCCCTATCTGCAAGAAATCCACACTTAATCTTTGCAGTATCTTTATGTATGTTTGTGTTTGACAAAATTCTTATAAATTCATTCAAGTTGGAAAATGCATCACTTTAGTGTACTTTTCCTTTACAAACCTTCAACGATTTAATGCTCTGATATTTTATCAGAAACAGTTCAATGTCTTTTTAAACAGACACAAAAATCTGCAGTTTCACTGGAAATAAAACATCATTGACATTTGACAACACTGCAAAGAAGGACTTGTTCTGAGGACATTTTTCTGTTTTTTTTAATTAAGTTCACAAATTTGATGACATCTGGCCAAATCTCTAGGATTCATTCACATGTTTGTACATTTTCTAGTTATCTATGGCAGAAGCACAAAAGTAATGTGACAAGTTTGCCACATTGAACTTTTAACATAAAGTCAAGCAATAAATGGCAAATAAGTTTTAATATATTTACTTACAACAAAAGCTAGAGATACAGGTCATTATTAGCTTAAAAACTTTAAAAATAACATTCTTCTTATTTTTTCAAAGACACATTTTCTATCCTATTCTAAGATACATCAAAGGCACATTTTCTATTCTATCATCCTTCAGATCTACATTTTCTTTGAGTCATATTTGATTCTCAAACATGTTACTTTTGGCAACAATTTAGAGAAATGCAGTTTACATGTGAAAAAGCCCCTGTTTTTTCAGGACTTTTCAAGAGTTCCAGGACCTGTACAAACCCTGGAAGAGTTACTACATTTAAGCCAAATCGCATAAGACGATACCTCTTGCTCTTGATCAGCACAGTTTGAAAGGGCAATGTGTATCTGTAGGTAAGCTTTCCTCAAATCTAACAGACATATTCTGTCTGCTTTTGCCATTCCCTCTGGACACACATGATCAGTGAATTCTTCCACAATCATTCAATTCCTTGTAATCAAGCACTGGCCAAACTTTCAAGTTAATTCTCCAGTATCTCTGCCATCAATTGAATCTAGGCCCCTCAGTGGACTGAGCTCACTCTCAGGATATGGTAGCAACCACATTGTCTAGCCACAGCTGCAGTTCTTTTTCATACTCATCTCAGATAGTGTCATGCACAGTGTACGCCGGCAGACTGTTTTTCAGTCTTTCAGGTATTTGACCACTGGTGCATCTCCATGAAGTAGTCCAAATCTTCTTCTGATGGTCGAATTGCACACTAAAATCAGGTTTGTTGATAGAAATGGTGGTGCACTGGAGTGTATCTTCCTTGAGGAAGCATACTTCTCCTGATGTAGTTATGCATATTTCTCCAATCTCCCAGATCCCATGGATCCCCAGAAGCAAATCAAAGCCTAGCAACCAGGACTTGAATGTTCAGGGCTAACATCTAATTTGATTTTGCCATACCCATGGCACTTTATTATTCCCTTCATCTCCAGGCATCAACAAAGGTGATATACAAATCTGCTCACCAGTGTTGGTGAGCAGCAAGAATCTATAAGGGTTATGCACTTCTGTTCCTCTATGAGCACTTTGTTAACTGGTAATGCATCATTCTTTACTTGTTCGGGGAGGAGACTGATATTGACATGTCCTAGCTTGAACCATTCCCCTGGCACTCAGATGAGTTGTTGCAACAAAAGCAACGTGCTTCACAGTTTGATCTGCTTGCCGAGTTATCTGTCCCATCCAGATGTCTTTGTTTACAGTCCTTAGCAAAGTGTTTGGGACCAGAGATCCTGAAACAAATTATGCCTTCCTTGCGCATGCTAGAAGGAGGCCTCTCAGCACATGTTTGTTCAACGAATGCGTGACTGACTCTTTAGTTTTTTTTATCATCAGTCATAATGGCTCTTGCTCAAGTTAGAAGTTGCTCCAAGGTCATAGTTTCTATTCTAGATGATGCTCTAAGATGACCTCTAATAATCTGTGGGAGCCCAGACACAAATGTGCACACCATCCATCGCTCAGGCAACTGTCTGCCAACCAGATGAGCCAAGTACTGTAACTCTGCCAAAAATTCAACAGTTTCCCCAGTACAAAGTTGCCTTGCCGTGAATTGGTCAAAAGCATTGAAAGGGTCCATTGCATACAGTCATGAGGCTTGCTTCATCTACTCTGCATCTGATCTCTGCTCCTTACTTAGTTGCCAGTATATGATGAGAGCCCCACCTCTTAATCATAGCAGCAGAACATACTCAATCTTCTTTATGTTGCACAGTTCATGTACCAATTCAATATTCTCAATACACTCCATGATTGGTAAATTGGTGGCAATGCCAATAAATTCATTGATCAATCGGATATGAATTTGGTGACAATGCCACTAAATTCATTGATCAATCGGATATGAAATGCCTTCTCCACCATCTCATAGAAAAGTTAAGAATTGCCAAATTAGCTTGTAGTGAAAAGTGTGTAAAAAGTGTATTTTCTTCTTTGGCTTGTTAACAAACAATTCCTGTCTAGTTTCATATGCAACATGTGTCTCTTACTTGATATAGTAGTAACTGTCTGCCTGTCATCTTGCTATGCCTTTTTTATGTCCTTATTGACAGCCCAAATTGACATATGTGAAAAGATGCTCTTGCAAGATAGTATCCAACTCCGGGATTTATCTGTTTTAAATGTAACCTGCAAAACCGCCATTTTTCCTTTTTGGACAGTTTACACATGTGACATGTTCGTATTCATGTTTGTCCTGTATATAAGTCATTTTCTTCTAGCATTGCAAAAAATGCATACAACCCTGGGCCTCTTTGTCCTCTGCGGTAGTTCACTACAGTAACATCACTAGGTAAAGTTTTTGCACAATGATAAAAAAATTTTATTTAAAAAAAAATCATCTTGTACCTATTATAAGTTCTTTTCGACTTAACATTTTGGTTTAGTTTCACTTGACTCACTTAGAAGACTATATTGATATAGTAATAAACCAATAATCTATTTGCTATACACTTTTTTTTAATATTTTTCTTCAGATTGATGTGTTTTAAAATGTCAGTCATTATGATACTTACAAAATTTTAAAGGCAAAACTTTGCCCCTGCCCTTGTTTCAATAACATCTGTTTTTTTCTTCCTGTATAGGTATTTGCATCAAAGAAAGATTGAAGGTTCATGATTTCATTAGTGGACTCATGTGAAATCAGCATTAACCAAAGGTAATCACTACTTAAATTCTTATCCCTGCCACTCAGTAATGCCTTATTTTATAGGGAAACTTCTATTGTCATAGTAAGATAAAAAAAAAGCTTTCTTTGAAACTTGCAAACTATTTAATACCTGTTTGTATAGAAAATAGACAATTATTGTATAATTTAAGTATAAAATACAGATTATTTTATAGGCATTAATAAATTGAAAAATTTATAAAATATTAGATAATATTTACAATTATCTATGATGACTTTACAATGTTATTCATTTTTGATTAAAGATTTAAATTTATGCATTACCATTTTTTCAAGTCAATAAAGTAAAATTCAATTAGTACAATTTTTTTTTTTTGTTTTGTCTGCAGGATCAAAATTTGTTTGCTGGTTAGTAGAAGCATTAAAAGGGTTGATAAGCTGGGTCTAAGGATTAGTCAAAATGGATTTAAGTCAAAATCATATCATTGCATAATTAGCAGCCCAGGTATAAATGTTTTTATTTGGGTTTTGTAGGAGACTGACCTACCGTATTTATTCAAGAATTAACTGTTCCAAGGATGCGCTAATGCTACCAAATTTAGCGCAAAAGAATTGACTGTAAAATGAAATGAATCATGCAAATGTACAGAAGAGAAAATACATTAAAAGCAGAAAACAAGAGCAAAAAGCTAAAGTACAATAACATGTCAATGATTGAATATCAGCAGCTAGAATTTCTTAAACTGTATGCACATTTAAATTATGTGTACACATTGCTCAAATATATATATATATATATATATATATATATATATATCAACATGACAATGCACAAAAGTGTCACAAGAATAAAATTGAACAAAGATTAAGTTTTATTTGATTGATATTTAAATCTATTTAAATTTAATTTGAAAACAATTATGAGCAGTATTACTGTGATGTGTATGAATACTTTTGAAAACATTTGCTTATAAGTCATAATCAGATACATGAAAATAAATGGAAGTATTGATGAATTGAGAATAAAAACAATAGAAAATATTAAAATATTTAAAAGTTTGCTTTGTTCTTTTTCTGGTAAAAAGGTTAATTATAAATCTATAAAAATATACCATTCTCTTTGTAACTTTAAAAACAATAAATTTAAAAATTTTGTATATGTTAGCATAAAAGTTAACTCCTAAAATTCTAAGATGTTAATTTATGTTGAGACCTAAATTCAGTCAATAAGCAACCCATCTAAAAATAAAGGCAGCATCACCTCCATCAGACTGTGAAGTTCAGAGGGTCTAAATAAATTCTCATTAAGGAAGATTTTTAATGCTTAAAATGTCAACTTATACTCAAGCACATAGTATCTTGATTTCTCTTTTCTATAAAATAGAAAATATATTTGAATATCACAAAATAAATCTTTTCATTCAATAGTAAAGAACTGTCTCATTTGTATGAATAACTTTGATTTGATACATTTATTTTTAATTTAAAAAACTGATACTACATTGTCATAGATTGAAGTCTCATTAATCAAAGAAAAGCCATAAAAAATGTTTTTACAGTTGATTTATGGTATACTCTTTTATCTTGAGTAATTAAAGTTGTAATTTTCCAAGGCATCAGATTTGATTCAAAGGGAAAAGTAAATACACAATAAATTTTAAAACGTTCAAATTACAATTGGACTAGTTTGCTTCAATTATGATTTCTCTTTGTTTTTCTATTAATATTTTCTTTGCTGTACATCCACAAAATAATTTCAATCTGAATACTTTATCCATCAAAATCCTTAAAACAGCAAAAGATGTATGATGAGCTTGTTTGCCAACTTAAACTGAAATTTTTTTTTAAATTAGGAATGTTATGAATGATTTGTAATTATTCAGTTGAAACTAAGATAAATGGAATCCTTAACATATCTAAACAAGTGTCCAAGTTCAAAACTTCCAAATAAAATTGGACATGAATGTTTTAAATTCATATTGCATTTCAGAAGTTAAAAATATAAAAAAAGTATTTCCATAAAAATGCTTGTCCAGTAAAATGCATATTTTAAACCAAGTAGCATGCCAGTTTCAATTACAGTTTGAATAAAAACTATTTGAATTACTTTACATGAGAAAAAATTGACAATTTCTTATTTTAGCCAAAAGCAGATGATCAAGAAGGACAAAAATATGAAAACAAACCGAAATGACATAATATTTCAAGTGTGTAGAAAGTATTTTTTTTACTTTTGAATGCAATAAATATATTTTAATGAAATATTATAGTAATCCTTGAAATAGGTGAATGCTGGAGTTTTAAGTGTAACTTGTCCTGATTGAAGAGGCAAAATGCATAAAGTAAAATGAATTCTGCTAATGTGCCTCTGATCACACAATTTTACAGATGCATAGTTTTAAAATAAAAGTGTACAGTTGATGAACAAACTTCATGGATTTATTTTAATCTTATTTTCAAAAGGCTGATAGAAAAAAAGCTTTGTTCTAAAAGCTTTTTTAAAATAAATAAATATACCTTATATGCAACAAATGGCATCTTTTGATCTCTGTACTCAAAAAGAATTGTGGGTGTAGGTTTTGTAAGTACTGAATTTCACTGTTTTATTTCATCTTCATTTAATATAAGTTTTATTTGAAATTTAATTCTTTGAGGTATAAAACAATTTTATATATTCCTTTCAGCATTTCTGATATTCAATAAATTTCCTTTTGCATGCTGGATCACAAACCTCAGTAAAATATTGTTATTTTTTATTTTTTTTTTTAAATGAATCATTTATTAATTTTGATATTGTAAATATTCTCTCCTGTTGTTCATTGTTTTATTGAACCAAAATATCATTCAAATTCTCTAGTTTATATTATTTTCTTTGTTTACTTATAGATTAGTTGCTCTTTTATTTGTTGCACACTGAACTCTGATATTCATCCTAAGAATTTAAACAATTGTTCTAAGTTGATTCTAAAGTTTTGTAACACTCACCTTTTTTTTATTTCTTATTGTAGTTCATGATTTTTAAAATTGTACATGTAGCTTTATTTCAATAGAGTTCTTATTAAAAATGTTATAACCAAAAAAGGATAAAGAGCTTCTTGGAATGTTTTTTTCTATTTTTGTGATAAGATTATTATTATAAATGTGCACACACACACACACAAGAGAGAGGGCTGAAAAGGTTTTGGCCTGATCAAGACAGGATTAAAAAAAATAAATTTTGATGTTTGGTAAGATATTGGGAAGTGCATCAGGTCAAAAATTTATATAATGATAGGATAAAAAACAAATATTAAACATAAATTTAACATGTTTCATTTAAGCTTCATCTTTTGAAAATGCATTATGGAAGAGAATAGTAATAGTATTTTTAATACTGTATTATTTGATTTATATTT
Organism: Acanthosepion pharaonis; assembly: GCA_903632075.3. Taxonomy (NCBI): domain Eukaryota; kingdom Metazoa; phylum Mollusca; class Cephalopoda; order Sepiida; family Sepiidae; genus Acanthosepion; species Acanthosepion pharaonis. The sequence goes on along the minus strand of CAHIKZ030001332.1, from coordinate 468,006 downwards.
GTCATGAAGACATGTTTTTGTCTTGCCATGTTAATGTGTGTGTACATTTAGATTCTAGTGGGCATTTTTGTGTAAGTCATGTAGTGTCTGTGTTTATAATTCCTAAAGATGGTAGTAGGATATAGTAACTTTTCATTTATACATATATTATTAAATATGGTGGACAAGAAATAGTTTGTTAATTTTATATGTAGTTACTCTTACTTCTCTTGAATGACTGGTTGATTCAAGAGTGTACAGATGAAATTAGACTAAAGAGTTATTGATCTGACCAAGAAGACTGACTTTGAGGCCTGAAACATACATGCTATTCCATATATTCAGCCAAAAGTTTCTTATGTTCTTATAAATGTTAAAAAAAAAAAATGAAATTATGAAGTTTGGTCATTGAAATATTGATTTGGTAAGTGGATCAAGCCAAGAATTTTTCAACATTCCCTCACATACACACACACATATATATATATATATATATATATATATATATATATATATATATATATTTAGGCAAATGAATGATAAAGTGGAAAAATTGTGTGTAACATGTTTCATCCTCCAGAAGGACTTCATTAAACTAGAGTAATGTTTTTATTGATGGAATTATACATGTGTAGTGGTGGGAGTCTAAAGATGTAAGTGTTGGTTATAATTATGCACCAAGGGGAAACACTGAAGAGGTGTAAATACTGAAATTTAATATATATATATATAAATTCAAATTCCAGCATTCCCACATCCTCACTGTTTCCTCTCGGTATATAATTATAACCGATCCTTGCATTTTTACATTCACCTCTCTCCTACACATAATTCCATCAATAAAAACATTACTTTAGTCTGATAGTCTTCTACCTCTTTTTGGCAAAGTACTAGAGGTTCTTAATCAACTCTGAATTGGTTAAGTATCTCACTTTGCATGGCCTTCTTTCAGACAAACAACATGGCTTTAGCTTCTCTAGGTCAGCTACTGATGTATTAGCAGTTATTACTGAAAAATTCCGTCAAGTATTAGATACAAATGGCAAAGCCTGAGCTGGGGCTTTAGATATCTTGAAAGCATTTGACCAAGATATGGCATGCTGATCCAATCTTTCTTAACAAATCATGTAAGGAAAGTTGTGTTGAACAGCTACTCTTTTGCTTTAATGTGGATGTACTCCAGGGATCTATCCTTGAACCTACTTTATTTCTTATCTTCATCTACAATCTTCCCAATATCATCAGTTTCCAAGTCTGTATTTATGCTGATGACATGATTAATATACTCATGTCTTAATAGTAATTACATTAGGTCCAATAAAGTAAAACTGGCAGCTGATCTTGAAAATAACATTCAATCAGTTGTTAACTGGTTCAAGAGATAGCTTTTAAATGTTAATATCTCCAAAATGATATTGCTGTCTTTTAGTCATCTTGGAGAACCCTTTTTGCCTTCCATCAGCATGACTGATGCTGAGGTCCAGGAGAATATTTTGTGCCTTGACAGTCTCATGTTTTCCACTGACATATTGAATCAATTGCATCATATACTGCTAGGAAAATTGTTTGATGCCAAACAATTTTTCTTACCACCAACCATCTTGCATGTTTATAAATCTACCATTTGTCCATGCAATGAATATTGGTGTCACATCAAGTATGGTGTGCTTGTTATTTATCTTGAAAGTTTTTGCAAAATCCAAAGAACGATCTGTAATGTTATAATTCCAGACCTGGCATCTTTACTTCAGTCACTTTCCCACTGCTGTAATGTGGCTTCCCTATGATATTCTATAAATATTTTCATGACAATTGTTCAAATTAACTTTCTTCCTTGGTATTTCAACCACTTGAATTTAAGCTTACTACTAGATTAGCAATTAGGTCTCATTGTTTTACTGTTGAAATAGCTATATGTAACCTTAAGTTCTATTCTAGTAGTTTCTTTTCTTATGCTTCTTGCCTGTGGGCCACAATTCCAACTTCTTACTTCTCTGTCACCTACAATCTTCAAAAATTTAAAAGCAATGTCAATCACCATTTTTCTGAATCTTGTTTTTTTTTATTCTCCTTTTTTTTCATTATTGTTTTTTTTTTCATTTTCTTTCACTCTGTGACCCCTTACATCTTAGCAGCATTATTGCTTTGTTTGAGGTGAAATGATTTAAAAAAGAAAAAAAAAATTTTTAAGGTTACACAGGAAATTTTGTATTTTGTCATTCATTTGCTTATCATTGTTCTGGTATGTAGAAATATATATATATATATATATATATATATATATAAATATAAATGATATTAAATTCCCAATGAATAGTCCAGAATTTTGTTGTTTCACTAATATATAAAAGTATTTGATTGAAATGTTTTTGCATATTCTGCAGATGTTTTGCCTTTTCAATTTTTTCCTCTAAAATCATATATGCTGTTTAAGATTCTCTATAAAAATTAAATTTTAATGATAAATATTTGATAAAACTTTTCTAATGCCATTAATATTTTAGTCAAAACTCTTTCATTGAATATTTTCATTTTTAAGATGAAGATAATTTTGCAGCTACTCAGGTGTCATTTAAATAACTAATATCTTATGTTCTTTTCAACTATTAATTCAAATTCAACAAAAATAAAATATTTAATAAAATTATTTACTTAATGCTGCTAAAAATCCCATTCAAAAACTGTAATAAAACAAGCATTGATATTCTTTTTGTACTAATTAAATTCTACAAACATTAATTTAGCCTTTGTGATCAATTATATATGCCCACACAATTATATGCACCCTTATTGATAAAGTGCAGATAATATTGGTTGTAGAGCTAAAAAATATAATGACAATGTTGAGAGTGCAAAAATAAATCATTTTAAATTAATTGAAAAAATATTACTATTTTAAGAGAGTGTGACAAAAGAGATAAAGGAGAGAGATAACAAAAATTGTGTGTAGACTGAAAGGAGTTTCATATTGAAATTTGAAATGTAAACTTGCAGAAAATATACATGCTATATATAAAAAAAAAAAAAAAATCCAGTGAATGTACAGCTGATATAAGAGGATCATTAGGCAGCTTTGGGCAAGCATAAAGAAGTGAAGTAAAAATTGTAGAAAGATAATAAAAAGCAAAAGTAGTGATATCAGTCCTGTGCATACTTCAATGTTGAAGATCACTTGAGGTTCGGTGATCTCCCAAGAATGTAATCTCATGATCTGCGTGATCCGTACTTGCTGACTGAAAAGTCAAGCACACAATTCACTCAATAGACAATTCCAACAGACCCATCAAGACAAAACTTTTATGGGAGTGGAACACAGAATTAATAAACAGGAATTAAAATGTGAGAGAGAAAAAAGGAGGAAAAATATTCATCCATTTGGAAATTTATGTATAAATATTAAAAGAAAAGCTGTTTACAAAAAGATTGGAAAGCAGTCTGTAGAATGTGAAAAGAGATTTTTATAAAAGCTTCTGTGATTTCCAAACATTTTTCCAATAATGAAATATTCAAAAAGCAAGTTATCAATAAATTCTGACATTAAAGAGAAAATCATTTAAGTAGACGTTTATTCTTATGTTCTTACTACAAAGTAATAATAAAATAACTCCTTTTAACATCTGATCCCTAAATTCGTGTTCTTGGGGCCATTTTACTACCAAAATAATATCATAAAAAAAATAAAATATTTCAGAAATGGAAAATCAAGATAAAACCCTTTTAAAAATATAAATAAAGACTACTACTCAAATAAAGACAAAAATATTTGAGTTTGTTAAACTAAGAAAAGTATTTTAAAATTAATTTTAATTGATTGGAAGGAAATATTATATAATAATTATTTGATTAAGGAAATATGCTTTATTGTAAAATATTGTTGGAATTTTAACTATTTGCAATGAAAACAATAGAGAAAAGCTTCATTTGAAAAGGTAGTTTATAATAACAGCTATTTGAAAGAAAATATTCAAACTTAAGATTTGGGAGAAAACAATTCACTATTGTAAAAAAGATACTGAATTCATATAGCGTAAATGTACAAGAAAATAATTTTTATATCTTCTCTATATTTAAAATAAATTGTTTATAGATTAATCTATATTTTCACTAAAATGAAACCTACTTTATCACACATTATTATATTAATTTTCTATATATACAAGAAGTTTGTTCAACATCCTGCAGTATTTGAGACACAAACCACATGAATCCTTTGCTTATGAATTTGGCTTTAGATTTGATTTTGTTTCTCATATAAACGGAGGCTGATTTCAAAACTTAAGTCAATAATACAGTATAAATTTTATTGCCATTCTTAATATGAACTATTCTGTTTTTTATTCCAAGGAAAATGATATTTTTATTGGTTATGCAAACAAAACATGACAACTAAAACATTAACAAACTTTTAAAATCTAAATAACTAATAGAACAACAAAGAAAATAATTGCCTATATCCACTTACTTTACATCAGCTTTGCCCATTGTGAAATATTAATGATTTATAATTAATATACTGAAATAGGAAATATAAAAAAAATTAATAATAAATGGTATGGCTTTTTCTTTGCATGATTGAATTTTTATATAAAAAAAATGACTACCCTATATTTTGATTCTTCAATTATGCTTATTTGCATTTAATTAAAATGCAATTTTTGTCTTAAAAATGCAATAAAATTATTCTTCCAAAGTAATTAAAAACTCTTGAAAAAATTCACAGGCAAAATAAATTTATTTATTTTTATTTATTAATATTTACATACAATCTTTAATATTGTTGACTTGTGTTAAAAAGGATGAAAATAATTAAAAAAAAAAAGTATACTTTTATTTAACAGATATTTAAGTGATATACAAGAACTTATAATTGGTTTTACTACTGTCCTAAAAATGTTTATTTTAGGTGATAATAGATTTTTATTATGTATTATTTCAGTCAAGTTTAGATTTTTATTGACTGGAAATTATATATTTAGTAGTAATATCTAAAATCTTTTTTAAAAATATATTTATTTTCATATCAATCATTAATAATTATGTAAGTAGCGAACTCAATAGTTCAGTAGTACAGGGTGTGGCAGAAATACCACCCACATGAAGACACTATTGCAACTTATATGTGGAAGGTATTTTTGCCGCATCCTGTATTTAATGAATGAGGGGAAATAATCGATATTGAAAAGTAATTACTTCCCTTACATTTTTGGAAGCCTTTCTATATTTTTTCACAAGATTTATATAATTTTATTATAAATTATGATATATATTTGTATAAATATCCTGAAGGTCATTTTTCCTTACCTAGAGTTATATTTATAAACTTTGGCTTTTCTATTCTAATTTATTTTTTATTAATTAACACTTTAGGTATTAATACTGTCAAAAAGGTAGTATAGATTATTTTTTTGTTATAAATTAAGTTCTAATGACTTCATAATCTCCAAGTATTTTAGGTTTAAATCCATATTTTTATCTTTTACCACAGTTATCAAACATTTCTATATTTGTGTTTATTTATGTATGACTTCCTTGAAATTTATCTTACTTTCTGGTGTTTTTGTTTATCTAACATTTTACATATTTAAAAAAAAAAATGTTCATTTTTGGGAGAGATCATAAAACACATAATGCATTTAATGTTTATATATGTACATAATATATATTCCAAAGATTGTCATCATAGTGGAGATAAGCTTCTACTGTTTGTACAATGCTCCCATGGCATACATCACAAATAGCCAACTATAAGCAAATATAACCAAATAGCCAACTATAACAACTAAATCCAGCTCCAAGCTGAAGAAGGGGCAAAGGTTGACCACTGGCACCTCATAACTACTTCAGGTAGATGGAGCTCATCAGCCTAGGAAGCAGTCCATCTAAAGGAAGGAAAACCTTAATTTTAAACCTCTGCTATATTGCAGCCATATTCAAATATTGAAAAGACTATGGGAGTAAATCCAGACATAAAATCCAGAGTGGAGCCCCAAATGTAGTTGCCTGTCAACATTTCCAGCAACTTTTGCAGTCAAGCCAGCTCTAAATGAAATGCTCTATATAACTTTGGATCAGTATCATGTGGTCTGGGCAGCACATGACTTCCATACTGGAAAGGTCACTCCAGTCGAACCACCTGGTGAGAGCACAACACTGGAGACAACATTTTACAATGCAGGAAGCAGAGAAAGCAAGCTCAGGCCTTCATTCCAACTTTATCTGTCACACTTGCAGAAGAGACTGCCATGCAAAGATTGGACTGTTAAGCCACTCCAGACACTGCTCACAAAAGGACTGAATTTTTACCAATGAGAGCAGTATCACAATATAAATGGATGTGTTGAAAAACCCTTAATTAATGAGTTTTATTTGTAGAAGGAACTTCTTCAGACTATTGATTTTAATCATTTCACCCTCAAACAAGGTAATAAAGCCACTAATATGCAAGAGGTTACTGTGTATAAAAGAATACAAATAAAATAAAAACATTATTAAAGACTGATAAATGAACAGTAATTATGAAGACAAAAGATAATTATTGACATTGCATTTAAATTTTTGAAGATCAAAATTGACTGGAAAGGAAAAAGCAAGAAGTATGAGAGAAGAAACTGTTAGCATAGAATTTAGTTACATCTAGCCATTTCAACTGTAAAAGGATGAGACCTAACTGCCAATCTAATATTTAAGTTTGTAAATTCAAGACATCAAAGAGGAAAGTTCATCAGTACAATTACCATAAAAATATTTATAGAAAAGGTACAGGGAAGATATGTTACAGTGGTGGGGAAAGTGATTGGAGTCAGGATGAATAACATTTCAGATTCTTTATATTTTATTAAGAATCTCTAAATATATAGCAGAAGCACTAGATCAGATGTAACAGCAATATTCAATTCATGAATGAATGATAGCCTTATAAATGTAGATACTCGGGCAAGAAAAAATGTCTAGCATGACACTGAAAATTAATTTTCCTATAAGCAGACAGTCATATAGGAAGAAAATGAGTAACTACCAACACCGAGGTTTGAACCTGACACCCTGGACTTAGGAATATATGCTTACCCCCAGTTGTATAAATAGCAGTGTCAGGCTACTGACTGGAGTGATATTGTGGAACTATACAGTCAAATTAGTATGAATTGTTGTGTGTTGATTTGGGTTTTGATTTAGAACTTACCGGATGTTAAGACGAGCTACTAACAAAGTATTCACTGAAATGGTTAATTATGTTTGGTTGACTTCTTTGTTGTTGTTAAGTATTTATTTTCATTTGTAATTAAATACTGTTTTATTTTCACATTGAAGTCTTCAGTTATACTTAATTATTAATGGCCACTGTACATCACAAAACAGACCTAGCAGTTGATTCAATATGATATTTGCACTTCATGTCAGTGTAAAATGTGAGCCCAATGAAGCACAATGAGTTACTCTCCTGGAGGTTAGCATCTGCCATGTTGATGGAAGGCAAAAAAGGTTCCCTAAAATGATTGAAAGATAGCAGTTTCATTTTGAAAGCATTAAAATTAACAAGCCATTTCTTGCTCCAGTTTACAACTGATTGTAGGTCATTTTTGAGATCAACTGCTAATTTAATTTCCTTTTCTAACTGATTAGATTTACCATTAAAGTAGGAGCAAATAGTTGTCATCAGCATAGATGTCAAACACCTTCAAGAAATTGAAAGCAACAGCATTAGCTTCCCCATTATTATCTAAAGTTTGACTGACTCTTTCAACAATAACTGTTAAGACATCAGCAGTAGACCTAGAGAAGCAAAAGCCATATTGCTTGCCTGAAAGAAAACCCTTTGAGGTAAGATGATTAATCAGTTTGGAGTTGATTAGGGTACTTTGCCAAAAAGAAGTAGAAGATTAATAGGCCGGTAATTAGAAGGACCAAATGATTCAGCTAAGTTTTTAAAAACTGGAAGTAGATGAGGATTTTCAACAAGCAGGAAAGCAAGAAGCAGCAAGGCATTTATTGTATAGTTTAGAAAGAACAAGTGCCAGTTCACGAGCACATTTCTTAAGGTTAATTGTAGGGATACTGTCAAGTCCACATGCTTTGTGGGAATTTAGAGATGATAGCAGAAATCATGGACAGTGTTATATGACTATCACACAGTCAAGACTCAGTTCTAAGTGGAAAGTCAGGTAAAGATACTCCACAGGAGTCAAGAATTTACAAGCAAAACATTTTGATTTATCAGTAGAAGATGCTAACAGCTGAATTTGATTGAAAAAAGAAGGGATAGAAGACTTACTCTTATTTAACACATTACAGAGCTACCAGTCAGTGAACAAAGATTTAGTGTCTTTGAGGACATGTTTACAAATGAACACAAATAGGCATTGTGATCAGAACTATCATGCTGGTACACCTGGAATAGAAGTTCAATGAGCAGGTATGAACCAAAGAGATGATTATGATTTCACTTGGTATTTATAAGAAGGCACAAAAGCATTGATGCTGGCTATTACAAAAGAAGAAACCTCAGTGGCACAATTCTCAATAGGAAGGTTAAAATTTTTACTCCACGAGTATTGCAAAGAAAATCACAAAATGATTCTCAATCAGTATGCTGGTAACAGAAAGAAGTCTTGTGAATAAGAATTTCATGGCTAATAAACAACTCAAAAGAAATATCAACAGATACTACAGCTTGATCCAAATTGGCAAGAGAACAGAGTTGCCTGACAAGATCCAGGAGAAGATTTAAGGAACAAATCAATTAAAGTAGCATGTTGCTCAGAATTATTAGAGAAATGACTAGAGAAATCCACTATTTGAGCAAGAGACTAAGCAACAGAAAAAGAGAAAATTTTCAACCTTACTGGCAATATTAGAATGCTTAAGCCACTCGATGTGATGAGCATTAAAATCATCAAACACAAAAATGTTTTCAGATGAATGTAGAGAGCAAGCCATTTCTCTGTCTAATATGTTAGTCCTGAAAAGAAGGGAAGTGATAAAGGAAAGAGATTTTTCCCAAATGTAAACACCAAGGTCATGCATATGTATCTTAGAATTTTTTTGACAAAGTACAGAATTCCCAACAGAGAATTCATTGGTAATGATAGCATAGTTTAAATTAATTTCAAAAAGTGCTAAGATATCTGGAGAATGTTTCAAGGGAAAAGATTCTACACTACAGAAATTGGTATGAATACCATGATTATTGGGGGGGGTAGGTGGGATAGGGGATATCTTTTTTTGTTTACATGGGAAGGTAACAAGGGAGAAATACAGTAAGTACTGATTACAATTTAACATAAAAACATTAAAGATACAAAAATATTCAGCTATAAATTTAAATTTTGACATTTAATGAATCCAGATGATTAACTTAGCTGATATCATTCACCTTTTTATTGCTATTATTTTTAAACATCACATTTTGTATCAGTGCTAATTTTGTGTGGAAAGGAGATTTGTTTTATAGTGCTGGGTGTTAATTTATCATTGTGGTTTCTGAAATCTTTGCACTTTCAATAAAGTTTTGCCTCAATAAATTAGTTTCATTTTTAATTAAAATTGCATTTTGTGGTGAAGAAAATGGTGACTTACCTAATCAAAACAAGTGACAGCATGTCATGTATGTTATCTGCTTGTGAAAAAAAGGAAGGATTGCATGACTTCTCCCTTTATCTTGATAACATCATGCAAATTTTTGTTTCACTTCAACTAATCTCTCACTTCCTGACTTAGATATAAACTGACTGCTTTGAACAATGGAACAGGTGGTTTTCTTGTTTGCTGTGGTGTATGAAGGACAGTTTTGTGACCTATGACCTACTGATTTGAGGCTTTTGACCTGCAAATTTTTTGTTATTTTTACCACCTAGATCTCTTCAACTACAAGCTATTTTGGCACAGTGATGAACAAGATATTTGATGTTAAGCTTGTACCTGAAATTAATGGCTTGGTGACTAGACAACCAGTTACTGAATGGATAGAAAAAGATTGAGTTCTTCCATTGTTATTGACCAGCAGAGCAGTTGCTGTCTATCTGCAGTTCAATACAGAGTAAAAAGGCTGAGCAGGTAAAATATGCTGTTAAGGATCACACTTTGTGACAGACCATTTCTTGGCCTACAATCAATTTGTGGAGCTACGACTGTGCCTGAACACGTCTCTTGACATCTTTTTAGCAGATTTGAAGCTCACAGAACTCTTTGGTGGAATATCTAAGCAAAGACTGGCATGTACATTACAATTTTTTAAGTTAAAATTATGGCCAGGCCTAATACAATGAGCAACCAAAACATTGAATATACTGTTTTGTAAAAGATCCCTTTTATGTTCATATAATCTTTTATATTCAAGTTTAATTCACACTCAATGCATTAATCATTTAGCTTCAAAAACAATAAGAGATTTAGTTAACACAAAACAAAATAACATACTTGAAGCAGGAATTCACAAAAGTGACTGTAAAAATATCCCAAGAAGTACATCTAGCAATTTAAACAAAAGATTCTATCAATGTAAAAGAGATTTTTTGCAAATCTGTATACTCATTGCATTAGTTGTTTATTGTAATAGGTTTGACCAAAATTTCAACTTAAAAAATGTAGTTTTAATTAAAGCAGAAAGTAATTTATTTGGACAAAAATATATTGCAAGAAGACTAATTTCAGAATATTCTAGGGTAGATTTACGTCCAGATTGTAGAACTTATCTTCCTTTCTCATAAAACTAAGGCTGATACTATGTTGAATAATTAAAAACAATGATAAAAAAATGAAAAAGCAATAGAAAGCTGAATGAAGTCAGCTAAGTTAAACATCTCAATATACCAGATTTTATAGCTAAACATTTCTGTGTCTTTAACATTTTTGATGTATGACTGTAACCAGTATTTCTTGTATCCCTCCCACCTTCACCCCCTCATATAAGACTACCTATACTGATAAATCTATTATTATTCTGAAGAAGTTCCTTTTTGAAATGAAATGAATTTTTCCATTTTGTCATTCACTTACCCACTGTTAGCTTGATATATAGATTTGCATGCCATGTATATTTCACTACTAAATTGCTTTTATAAATTAAATTTCTTTATTGATAGGTTTATTATGGTTAGAAAAGTATGTTAACATTAGTGGATATTATTTTAATGAATAGTTTTGTGCAAGCACCATATAAATAATGTTTTTTTGTTCCAAAATCATAGTATAAGAAAGATGAAGTCATGAAGGAGTCATGACTAACCAGTGCCAAGTTCAAATACTTCAGGCAACTACCTCATTAACATTTATTAATAGGCATGAGAAAAATAAACAATGAATTGCAAAACCTAATATATCTACATGCTTTTCATTATCCATATCTTATAAATGTATTGAATTTTATAATATTTTTTGAAAAATAAGTAAAATTAATGGAAAAATAATTAGATGAAACCAAAAATCAGTTTTCTTGTCTGATGATTAAAAAATTAATGATAAAAATAAGGCACTTTTCACATGAAATATCTATCGATAGTTTATAATGTCAAGGATATTTTAATATTGCAAAAATATAACAAAAAAAAACAAAAAAAAAACTTGGCATCCATTTACATAATATATTCAAATTACAACCAAGTATAAATAAGTGGATCACAACAAAAAAGCATTAACCCATTATCACAGACTTTAAAAATGACATTGTAAACTTAGTTTGAAATAATCATCCAAATAAATTTTACATTAAAAAAAATGACTTAATAATTTCATGTTGAATAAATATTTTGCTTAAAGTTCTTTGTTTCAAATTAATTTTATTTTTAATTATTGACTTTATGAAACAAAACTTGATTTTTGTCATGGCACTCACCACTGGAACATTGAAAGAGTAGCATGCATAGTGAGTCTGGTGTCAATGCAAACTTGTGATATAGGCAACTTGTATCCTTACAATCAATCAACAAAAACAAACAATGCATTATTTTATGCTGTTTCTTTACTATTTGAATTTATGGGGGGAACTCAAATGCTATTATGGGAACAAAGACAATCCATGCTGGATGGTAGTTCACTGAAGATTTTTTTGAGCAAATAAAAGAAAACCTGCATTTTCTTGAGGTACATGTCACTGATAAAATATCAAAAATAGTTAGCACCTTAAAATAGTTTGCAGCCTGGAGAAAAAAAAAATACTTGATGTATACATGTACATTGTGTTGAACATTTTTTTTTTCTAAATGTTAACATTCATTTTTTTTATTCTTCTATAGTTTAGAACAATTACATTCATTGACTTAAGAATGAATATTACAGAAACATTTGCTAATTTTGAATACTTAATTAAAACAAAAAGGATGTTGTCAGATTTGGAAACTAATGCTAACCAGTTAAATGAAATGAATAAAGTTTTACATATAATTTAAAATTTGATTTTTTTTTTTTTTTTTTTTTTTTTTTTACAAATCAGTTATGTTAATTTATATCTGAAACCTTTGTAAATAATTTTTAATGATGATACTAATGATAATTTTTCATATGATTTGTTTCTTTAAAATTGTATGTACTTTACTAAGAAAATATATTAAAAAGAAACAAATGTTTTAGATCAAAGAATTTCTACAAGGAAAATATATTTCTATCACTTCTTATACAAAACAAGAAATTTCAACTGGAGCAGCCAGAATTTTTCATCTTCAATCTTAAGTTTAGAGAACTGATAATTTGTTAACTTTCAGAAGCTTCAATCATTGCATGCAAAGGAAATTATTTTGGCATTATAGTTTAAAAGCTTTGATCTTGTAAAACCACTGATTACATCTCAAAGACGAACTTGTATTCTTTGAGAGGAAAGGGCTTGTTAAATATCAATGGCCAACTGAATGCTGACAATAAAATTGTTAAAATGAAATATCTTTAAGATGATCAGTTTTAGTGTTACTTAGGCTTTATTAATTTATTTTTCTAAAGATTATTATATTTGTGCATATGTTTATGAGTACATAAATGAATAATTGATGCTATTTTTATTCAGAGTGGTGTAAATGGTAATATTAAAGAGCTATAAAACATTTCATATTAATATTTAATATTTACCAACTATCTGTTTGTTTTAAAATGTCCAACTTATTCAAACTAGAGTATTACAATTATTGTAAAAGATAAATAACTGATGTTTCATTGGTTGTATGTACGCATTAGAATTAAAAATTAAATTCAAATAATAAGAACCACTGAACAGGGATCCCAAATAACATAGTGCCATCAACAAATAGTCTGCAATATAGTATTTGGTTATAGGAAGAAAAATCTATTGACTAAAAAAGACCATGCGAAATACAGACAACAACAGACACAAACATATGACTTGATGCAACTCCACAATGAAAAAAAAAAAAAACTTTTTTAAGTATTCGGAAAAAGTTAAAACTATTTTTTGACAATGATATTTATGTTTTTATTTGTTAAGATACGTGTGGAAAGTGAAACTAGTGAACTGAGTCAATTGTGTTCACCTGACACTAATGTCTTTGGGAAGCGGCATGAATTCATTTCTTCTATCTGCCTGCTATAGGTTAAATAGCAGAAGAAAGTGGGCTCTCTAAACTTGGATGGCAGCCAGCCTAAGAGAAGGAAAACCAGTTGTGCATACACCATAGTGCTCTAGACGACAGACATATTTGGGATGCAACTAATAGCCAGAAATTGAGACCTATTTCAAAAGCTCCTTGTTCCACTGAGAGTAATGCATTTTAGTTTCAGTTTTTGCTTGTGTTAGTTTGTTGCTGTAGTCAACTTAAGAAATTTTTGCTTTTACACTTGGAATGACTAACTTATTTAATTGAAGTACATATAAAATTTATTTTATTTCCTTCAGATTTGCATTATTATTTTATGTTTATTGCAAAAACAAACTTTTTTGTGCAAAATTCATTCAAAAAATTAAATTTAGGAATCTTGGTCTTGTCACTTGGAAGTTAATTTAACATTTTTCATTTAAAGTTAAATTAATATTCTCTATGAATTTTTTTTTGTGTAATCTGTATTTCTTACTGGTAAAAAGTATGTTAAATTTTTGCCATGTTATAAAATTGTGTAATTTTTTCAGCTAAAAAAGAAAATTAAATATCAAGGTAAGGCAGTATACGATAACCCAAAAAGGCATAATTTTACTTGATTTAAAGAAATACTTTATTAATCCAATTTTTTTTTATTCTTTCTTTTTACAAACATTACAGAGTCTCTTAAGAAAGTTAATTTTAATAATGTTTTATGTTTAATTTTTAAGAGACTTTTCTTTGATTCTGTTTTTACATTGCAAAATTTATTTAAAAATGCCATTATTTGTCACATAAAGTTAATATTTTTTCTCTATGATACTGTTATTCATAAATATATTGATAATAATTTCTTTTAATAAGTAATTTGGGTTATTTTTTGTAAAAGGTATTAAAAAACATGTTATATTTTAGTTTAGTTTACTATTCAAAATCTAAATTAAAATCAAATGTAATATTTTTATACTACAAAATTAATGAAAAAGTAATTTATGAAAAATGATTAACTTCTGTCCTCCAAATTTTGGAAATTCAAGCGTTTTGAAATGGGCCTCCTGTTCTGACCCTTAGTTGCACTATTTTTAGGCCTGTAGTTTAGAACACAATGGCATACACATGCCATAAAATGCAGGAAAGGCATTTCTTGGACTGAAGTTTGGTCTGGCCATTTACTGCAACTCAACTTGTACCAGCCATCTTAGACACTACCTTACTACAGGATGTGGGGAGGATAAAGAGAGGGTGTGTCTGGACCAGTGAAACCCCTTACTCGGCTTAAAAGAAACTACTCCTCCCATTACTTGATAGGAACCATCATTATCCTTTGGGAGATATAATAATCAGTTAAGTGATAATACCTTAATGTAGATGATTGTAGTCATTATCTAATAGATTTTCAAATAACTATAAGAATTCTCTCACAATAAAAGTTCAGCTGAAAAGGAAGACATTTGTTTTTATAAAGAAGTTTACCGTTTCATATCTTTCCAAATAAGAATAAAATGCAGTAATAAAATAATGAATTGAATATAATCAATAATGTATGTTATCAACATAAATAACAATATACTTTTCATTATTTATTTAAACTTTTGGAATCTACCAAAATTGAAAATAGAATCTAAAACATTTATTGGCATGGAAAGTGGAATCAGTGATCAGAGTTCAAATTCTGGCTTGAGTTTATTACAATCACTTCATACCTTTTGGAAAGACATGAAAACATCCTTTCTACCCACAGCTTAGATTGGGTTAAATAGCAGAGTAGTCTGGGATTTTAGCCTTGGGTGGCAATCAATCTAGAAGGTCTACTCTGAATTCCAGGCTGTAGAGAAGGCAATAGGAAATTTTCCACTGTCTTTCTCAAGAAGTCATGTTAATTCAAAAATAATTATAAAAAGAAAATTGTGGAGAGCAATGATTATCTGTCTTGAAGAGATATGTCATTAAAAAAAAGTTTAAAAAAAATGATTCATAAAGTAAAAGTAACAGTAAATTTTTTACTGAGTTTTTAATATTTATAATTTTAAAATGTTTGAGGTCTATTTTATTTGTACAGAAAATTTGCAAACTAAATTTTATGTTTACTGAATTTATTCAAAATAGTGTAATTAAAAAATGGTGTTACAAAGCATAATATTAAAAAAATCCGAAATATTTCTTAAGTTGTAATTAGAATAAACACAAATTTCAGTGTGTAAAATATTTAATTGCTTTCAAGAAAATTGGGACATCAGTTTTGTGAGAAAAGTAAAAAGAATTAATTTTACTTATTCATAATTTTCAAAATAAAGGAGAATATTTAAGAAATATTTTGAGAAATATTCAGTTTTTAAAATATGTTTATCTTAAATGTTAGCTAAACAGAAGAGATAATGAAAAGGCTGACTTGTATTGAATTGGCAAAATTTGGTTAAGATGACCTGAACAAAAATTGAAATAAGCATATTTAAAAAAAGCACCATTTAGCAATGTTTTCTAATCTGTCACAGACAAAAAAAAAAGATTTTATATTTAAGCAAATAGGAAATGAAGTTGTAGTTTTTTTTCATATTTTTTATTTATGTATTTTAGTTTATTTATTATTTTTTAACAAAAATTAAGTGACAGCAAGCACATTTTATACAAGAGACATTTTTTTTCAAAATCATATGCAAGGAATACATCATGATTTTCATAATTGAGTCACCAATTAACTTTGCAGTAATAAAGTGTGAAAACATTTAATCACAACTTTCAAAACGAGGAACTGTCTCTAAAACATAATCAGCAGGTTTGTCAACATTTTCCAACTTGCTGGTTATATTCACAGCAGAGATAAGCCATATCTATAAATCAACAGTTTTAAAATAACCTATTATATTGTTTATCACTAAAAGTTCAAGTTTTATAGGTCAGAGTGTCTGCAAACTATTTTCATATGCTACAATAAGAATCTCTTCTGAACTTTCCTCAATTCTTTCTTTATTTTGTTTGTTTTGGTAATTCTGTCAATATATAAAACATTTTTTGTGCTAATTAAGTAAATTGGACAAGAGAAATATGAATGAAAAATTACAAAAGTGGAATGGGATTTAATAGAAGAAATTATTCAACCTTCTTAAATGTTTTCTCCACAAGATACAGCATTACTGACATGATAAGAGGTATAAGATTATTTCTACTGTAAGAACAAATGCTAGTTGTTTTATTGAAATACAAAACATCCATTTTAATGTACCTACCCACTACAAATAATGCAGACAATTATTCCAATTCAAAGCCTTTAAAATAATTCAGTCTGTCCAAAGTTTTTGATAACTTTATTAATGCTAATAATGCATGTAAATAGGAACAAATGAAAAAGAAAAGCACTTACAGTGTCATAGGTTTTATAATTTTTTTCTTAACCATGAATTGGGATAAATTCCAAACAATGTTTGCTACATTATGATTAATATATTATTATGAACTCTATAATAATTGACAGTTAAATTTTATACACATTTATGTATATTTATAATTGTTTGATTTTTTAATATTTTAGCACTATTTTTATTAAGTAATTCTATGTAGAAATTTCAGGTTTCCATAAACTTAGTAAAATGGCAAATGAGAAGTTAGAAAGAAAAAAAAACTTTTTCTTTAATTTTAAATTTAGAAGCAAAGACAGAATTTATAAGCAATCTGTTGACTATGACAACCACAAAATATCTTTGTTAATAGAAACACTTAAAAGTGGTCATGTGCTAAAATGGATGATATGAATTAGCAATTGATGCAGAATTTGCTAACACAGCATGCAAAAGTGACTGAGGTGAAGTTGTGTGCAAATATAGATATATATATCTATATATATATATATATATATACACTTACCTATGCTGGATGAGGATGCACTGGTTGACTGTGAGTGTCGTTTCATAACTGGTTCCAGATATGTGGACGGCACCCATCCTTCTTCAGAGCTACCCAGGTGCCTGGCCAGCCACCAACCTTTGGCACCTATTCGCAATATTTCGACTACATCATTTTCCTGAAGAGTCAATTCTGTGTTATCCACAGGGATGTAATCCGCGAGCACAGAAAACCGTTGTAAGTAGGAGGGCTACAAAATAAGATAGTGATGACAGCTTCTTTTTTTTTTTCACTTTACATCTTTGTTTTTATTTTTCCTCAAGCAGAGTTATAAATTATGATATAGTATTGTATTATAGTGGGTGCATGACTGAGTGGTTAGAATGTTTGCTTTCTGACCGTGAGACCCATATTTGAATCTCAACATGGTTAATTTGTTAGGTAAATTCTTGATGTTATCACACTGGGGAGATGATCTCAGGATGTGGCATCTTTGGAAAGTGTCTGAAAATCATACCACAGATTGACTCAAGTCTGGTGTGGAAAGTTGGATAGACAAGATTGTTCAGTAATAGTTTTCACAAGTCATCATGACTGAGGGTTTTAGCAAACTGGCTTTGTTCAAACTTTTGATCACATCAGGTGATATGCTCTCTTCTAGAAACTAACTCAGGCCTGCTCACCATAGTTGCAGTATAAGCCACAGGTAGGCTCTGTAGGTGTTGAACAAACACAAATGTGCCTGAGCAGAGGTCTGTAGCAGATTGGCTAACTGCCCTAGCAAACAGGCATACTTGGAAACTAGTGATTAACCATTACTATTATCGTCATTATAAAATTAAACCATAATGAAATAAAATTAATCATGGTAAGTATATTAAAGTATGCATGCATGCATAGCATAGTGGTTATTGGCATGGAAAGTGAGTGCCATGTTCAAATTCCAGCCAAGGTTGTTGTTTGCTTTTGCACAAATACCATTGGGAAAGGTATGAATATATCCCCTCCCCCACACAACCCAGGTGTTAAAAGCAAGGCAGACTGAGTTCTCGAACCTTGGTTGGCAACCAGTCTAAGAGAAGAATAACTCTCAATTCAAAACTGATTAGACATGTGGCTAACAACTCAACCCCATAAAAACCTATTTGCTGTAGAAACCATCCTTATGTTAAGGCTGTAGCCCTATACTCAACAGGCAACACTACTAATAATTAATATCATTCTAGTAATGCATTTCACTATTAACTATTTTCCATATCAGGAATATTTTCTAAAAAAAATAAATTAAGATTGGAATTGAAATGTTTTCAAATATTTGCTTTTCAATCAAAAATGCTTCTTTTTTTTAATTTTTTCTTTTTTTTTACAAAAATAATATAAATCATAACAATAACAAGTGGTATCTGAAAGTTCTAACACTAGAAGACCTAAGGAAGTACATTATTACTCCATTAAATAATATATTTGATATATTATTCAAATTTAGCCATCATCCCTTTAAAAATAGTCCCGTGCAAACATACAATATAAGCTAGGAAAAAAACTTCCCAATTATGAAATTTCAGGTTTTCCATGAGGATCTCCTTGTATATTCTATAATTAATTCTAATGTTAAAGACCTGGTAGATTGTTTGGTGATGGTCATCATGTGTTCACAAACATTTTTCTATATTTTGTGACATTTTATTGGTGCTTGGCTACTCTGAATGATCATAATCTTAAACTGATACTTGACTCATCTTGAAATTTGTTTGCCACTCAAAAATCTATGTTGAACTTAAATAATGTTTGTCAAAAGCCTGATGAAACAGTTCAAGTGTTTCAATAGCAGATTTCACAAATTTCATACAAAATTTGATTCAGGCATGTTACTTGAATTTATCAATTATTTATCAGCTATCATAAATATAACAGAACTATCTCAACAAAATGTTACATAATAATAATAGAATAAAAGTAAATAGTACATGTTGATTGATTCATTTTCTATAGCTTATCAATCTATTGCAGGTTATTTAAAGCTAGAAAATATTTTTAGATTGTAAGAATTTTTTTTCTTAGATAATAATGATTTGGTGATACAAGTCTTACTAATTAACCCATGGCTGGGGGAGAAGAGTTGAATTTATACCTTTCTCAAGAGTATTTTTGCAAGTAAATATAACAAAACCAATGGGAATTGGAACTTGGATCTATAATTAACAATTCCAAACCATTATTCAATACACCACCTGCACATCCAAGTTTGTAGCACTTAGTATTCCCAAGTGGTCACCCACCTAGGTACCAGACTTGACATTACTTAACTTGAGTGATCATAAGAGAACTAGTGTTTCAATGTGATGTGATGTCTTAAACTTAAATAGTACAATGCCTGAGTTAGTCACTCGGTAGGTTGGATGCTAATGGGTATTAGGTGAAGGCACACTTTAATTGAATGGCACAATCATATTATGTATAATCAAGGAAAGTTCTGATAACACCTCATAAAAAAATTTGTATAAAAATAAGGAAGAGTATTAAATAACTTTAAAAAATATTCTTTTGACTTATTTTAATCAGTAAAATTAAAGTTAAAATCAATTTAGATTGGCCATCAAAATGTAATTGCAGTAAATTAAGAGTTAATATTATTTACTTTTAATATGAATATAACTAAATAGATCAGAGTAAGTACAGTTTTAGTCTGTTTTTTACTTCTTGCTAATAGACAAAATCTGAACTATTACAAATCTTAACAAAATCTGATGAAATGAAAGAAAGATTATTACTTAATTGGAAAAATTACTAACACCTTATGATGAAACTTATAGGAAATGTCAATTTTAGAGTTACAATTTTACTCACAAAATTCTCTCAGGGAGAAAGAAAATATAATTTTGAATCTTTGAGTTTCCTAATTCAAAGAAGTAAATGTTGTTAAACATTAATTACAAAAAAAGTAACATAAGCCAATAATTTAAAAACCCAAAACAAAGAGTATAAATAAAGAGGTGTGTTTTCTAACAGGCATGTGTTTTGTGTGTATGTACTTGGATATATATTATTCTATACCTGGCTGTATATTTTAGGTGTCTGAATATATAGTGGAGGATTTAGATAATCATCATTGTATCTTCTTTGTTTTAAGAACTTAATGTGGATGATCCTAAGAGAATTTGATGAGCTCCCTGCATAAGTTAAAAGCCTCACCCACTTTGCATTCATACTGTTCAGTATTATGATGGCAAAAAGAGGTTAATCTTTATTTTTTAGTTTCCAAAAAAAAAGATTTAATTACAAAACAAAACAAAATGTCAGTTCCAGACTTACTTCTATACGGTCAAAGTTGCGGTGGTGTTGCATAACGTCAAGATCCTCATCGCTGTTGGTGAACTCTCCGCTCGACCAGCCTTCGTCTATGATACCATCACCAGGTGGGGACTCTAAGGGAGAGTTCATTTCTAAACCAACAGGGACTGTGGGAGCGCTACCAGTGGAATGGCTCATTGACCGTGTGTGCCAGCTATCTCCGCTGCTATAAGTGAAAAAGATTCTGATCATACAAAAAGAGAGAAAACACATATTCCACATTCACACAAATGCTCCTATGCACATATAACACTTCTATATTCTTCATATTTATTTATTGAAAAAAAAATGACAACTTCTTAATAAGTAATAATGTAAATATAATGTAATTCATTGAATTTTCTTCATAAGTTGTTTTCTTAAAATTGATTGACTTCATTAAAAAAGAAAAAAAATTAAATATTTTATTTCTTGAATGCTGATTTTTAACATAATGGATTTTAAAACATTTAGAATTTTTACTTGTGAATTTAAGTTTCTGCAAAAGAAGCAAAAGCATCAGTATTTTCTCTATAGAATATTTGCTATCATCTTTATAGTTTTTTCATATTACATTTAAAATTATTTCACTTGTACATACATCATGCAAAGAGGTGGAAAATTTATATTGTTATTAGTATTTAATATTTATCTACATATTCAAAAGATGCATAAAATATTAAAAATTGAATTCTACTTTATAGATTCATAAGAATATAAATATTAAATTTAAATAGAAAGCAAATAAATAACAATAATAAAGATTTGTATATTAAAAATTTATAAGTAATTTTTTTTACTAAGTATTTCAAATAAAAATTAAACTAATTTGATCATTTCTGGCCAATTGAGAAAATAAAGCAAATTTTAGGGTCTGATATATTTGTTGTTTTTATGTTAATCTGAATATAAAAGCATAAACTATAATCAATTAACAATTTCTTCAATGTAAACTCTATTCCTAAGACTAAACTATATTTTCAAGTTTTTAATTTGGTAGAAATTATAAAAAAAGGTATTTCTATATTTGCATCAAAATCAGAAAGTGGTATTGTGATGTGAATAATGTTAATTCATAATTTCTAATCTTAAATCAAAAACTCTATTCACGTTTTTCAGTGTAAAAATGGAAATGAACATAAGCACTTGCCTTTTGCTTTTTTGTTTGTTTTTACACAAGTATAAACTTCAACAGTGTTTATCATATATTGTTGGTTGCTTAAGATCTTTACATTATAAATTGAAAAATAAGAATGTAAAAAATCTGTTTAACTTCACTTCAAGCTTTAAAATACAAAAGTTTTATAAAAGGATTTGAAAGCGGCTAATCTCATTGGCTGTAAACAGATTCAGATATACTGGGAGAATGCATTTAAGGGAGATAAGCAAGCCTCTACTTGGAAAATAGGATTGAGGAGGAAATAAAAAATTGGGTACCATTGGTAGATTTATTTTAATTAGCTTAAACATTAGAGATAAAGTCAAATGTGTGAATAAAAATATAAGTGTTTTATTCCATTACAATAATTTATGTTTATAAAAATTAGGATAAAATTTGTTTTTCCCCAAGGAATATGGCAAAATAACGTACACTTAACAGTAAAATCTTTCAAGTTTAGTGCAGCCTAGAAAAAATTAAAAATAATTACACAATCATTTTGGAATAAAATACTAATTTTATTGTTTTGAAAAGGAAAAAACTTCATAATCAAGCTGAAATCAAGGTGAATGTGGCTCTTGGATGTTACCAGACATATGACCTTAATTCCTTAAGCAGAATTAAGGGATTATCTTATTTTTGATGCTAGGATTAGAATAGTATATGTTAACTGCACCACTACTAGAAACATAGAAATGATTTTTTTCAGCAATAATAATCACGTTCTATCCTTGAATTCTGTCTTTGTTGGTTTTATTATTTGCCCTTTATTGTTGTTTCCATTTCTGATTGTGTATCTAATATTTGTTTTTTGGTTACTGTATCTGTCAAAATATTTACACAAATATTATATTACAAAACCTTTATAGCAGCTCTTAATACTTGGTAGTTCTAACTGCAAAAGATATTTGTGAGAAGGAAAAATTCAAATAAATGTTTGAAAATGTCTAGTTTAAAAACTCATTATTTTTTTCCATTACTTATTCATGTAAAATCTGTATATTTAAATATTGTTTTGCAAGAAAATCTACTCATTGCCATTTTAAACTTATTGTAATACAAATCCTTTAACTACATTCCTTTTGTATATGATAAGTATTTGTTTAGAGAAATCTGTAACTGGCAAAGATCAATTTTATAAAACATTCTTCATAACACTCGTGATCTGAACATTCCTTTTTCTTTACTAGAGCTTAGACAAAGTGAATTAAATCTATTATATTACTATAGTTAAGAAAAACACTCATTTTGTTTCAATCCATTTATCTAGAAACAGAAAAAGTTATAAAAGGGATCAATACTTATGTCAACAGTTTCTTTGCACTTAGAATGCATGCGACTTTGGAGACTATACTTTACTTTAGAAAAGCTTTTTTACAACATTAAAAGCTTACAATGGTTTTCTGATAAAGCAGAGATGAACATTTGATTAGTAAAATAAACATACAATGAGACTTTCATACATCTTTTGATGGAGGATTTCTCTATTAGAAACAATAACTTAAAACTTAATACTGACTTTTCACAAAAGATAATGCTGGGATGAGCAAACAACGAACAAACAAAAAGCAAAGACACCGAGAAAAATATTTAAAGAAAAGGGATGAAAAAACATTTATTTGCCCTTTTTATCTTGTTTTGAACATTTTCAGCCTTCACCCCTTATATTCATTGCATCATTTTTAACAGGATTTACAATTAGTAAACTTTTGTGTTTTTATTATTCATTAATTCTTATTTTTAATTAATGATCAATATAAAGATATTTAATCTGATTACAAATGTTTCACAGTTGGAATTATTGGATTATATATTCAAAAATATGTTTTTATTATTTGACAAATAGAATAATGAAGTGATTATTCAATATAAAACCAAATGTATAAATCCCTGCTTTATCAATATCAGATTATTTTCAGTTTTTTATTAGATAATTTATACTTAGTTTGGCTATCAGCAAAAAAAAAAACTTCTGTAGTAAAGCATGTTATTCCGTAATATGGCATTACTCAAGTCTAGTGTTATGCATCATATTCTCCACATATCCCCCTAAAATGTGCCCCTTACTCTGTAACTCTCTACTTTCGTGTGGCTCTTGTGCCTTGTACAGGGTGAACATCATTGTAAAAAAAAAAAAAAAAAAAAAATATAACTCTAGCTTATTACTTTTCCCACATTTTAGCATGTTAACTCTAAATTTCCTTTTCTCATTTTGTTTACACACGCTTTTTTAGAGTTCATTAAATAGATACTTGGTTTGAATTCTCATTTTCAGATGAAAAATTATTTAACCTCTATAGCAATTTGACAAAACATATACACACACACACACCTACTTTTAAAGGTAACAATGTCATATGCAGATATTGCAGAATTCTGTAGATAAATATCTATATTTTTGTTTAAATGTCTTCATGAATTTATTACAGGTATTATTTTCTCTAGCAGAAACTTTGAAATCTTCTTACGACTCTCTTTGATCACTTACCTCCCTTAAACTACTTAATTTCATCTCATGAATACTTCCTGGTTATCAATATTGTTTTTCTTTTTTTAATGATGTATGTGTTTTTATAAAATAACAAACCTGATTGATGTGAAAGCTATTAACATCAATAACAAAATTATATCAAATTTTAAAATTACTAAACACATGTACTGACATCTTTTTAAAGATGTAATAAAAATAATGCTGTATAATTTTTAATATCACAACCAATACTTTTAAAAAAATATTTTTCTTATAGGAAATATTATAGATGCTTCTCCCCCAGTCAATAAATGATTTATTGACTGTAGATAAAGTAAAGAACTCACCTTCCCTCCATAGACTCAGAAAACCTTCCCATTCTGGTGAGGTCTTCTTGTGATCTACTTCCATAGCGAGAATGGCTCAGCTTGTGCACTGAATATTGAGAAAACAAAGTCAGTCTAACCAACGAGGCAGATTTATCTTTTTGACTTCTTTTTTCTGTTTAGATCTTTCCTTTTGTTTGTTTAAAACTTGACAACATTTTAAAGGAAAAGAAATTACATTTCAGAATATTGAAAAAAAATTAATTTTTTGAACCACTTCTTCTCAAACAGCAAATTATCTATGATTTCATTTGTTGAAATTATTTCATTTAAAAGTTGTTTAACAAAAAGAATCCATACATGCTTTAAGCTTTTAAAAACTAAGACCATTTGATTCAGAAATTAAAATTTGTTACAGTAATAAAGACAAAAACTTTTGTTAACTTTAACAAAAGCAGATTCATTTTTTGTTTGCATGATGATTATATTGGTAAACAGCTTTAATACTGTTTGGTTGTATACAATAATATTTAGTCATCTTAATTCTTTGTAATAAGGACTGATATTGAAGTAAACCTACACTCTGATCGCTTCCATCCTAAAAGTATTTATAGTGATTCATATGTGTATATATTAATACACACTACACACGCAGCCACTAACCAATAAAATTTAAATTTATAAATAGATCAGCACAGAGTTACTGACATACATGCATAATCATATTTCTCATGAATAACAAGGCACACAACACATTTTGATTTACATCTAAAGATGTTTAAAAACAATCAGAATTTTGCATACATTCATATAATAAGATAAACTTAAAATCTTGTATATTGATATAAATATATGCTCAAATGCATATTCCAAACGTCTCAAGTAATTTTATTTCTAAAATGCTTGGAATGCATATGAACATTTAAATACAAATTTTAACAAAAATGCATGCATAATTAGACCAAAAGCATACAGCTAAAATATTACTTTACTATCAATTTTATCAATTTGTATAGTAATATCTCACTATTATTGAAGATAACGTCAGCATGAAACAATAATTCCAATTTTTTTCTTTTTTAATAATTAAAATATTTAGGGAAAACTTCAGTCACCTTCCTCACATATTTCACTGATCTTATTTGTTCTTTATTCTCTAAAATAAAATCCATAGTTTTGTTTTTTATCATTTATATGAAAATTATATTTTGAAAAACTTTTCATGATTTTATCACTTACCACATTTCTATAAATATTAGAGATTTTCTCTTTCAGAAGTTTGTCTTTTATGCAAGGTATTAATAAAACTATTTTATTTTCCAATAAAAAAAATTTGACAATGGTTTTGACTTTGATAAATACAAGAATAAAATGATTCAAATTTAGCACTTTTTAAAAAATATTATAACACTCTTATAATAAACACATTCAATCAATTTTTTTTTATTTCATTTTTAATGGTCATTAACTGAAACATTTAAGAAATGGTATATTTATCATTTGATAACCATTATGGAATCTAATTTTAACTCTTAGATAACATTTCCATAGGTCTATGGAGATTGCAGTATATTTGAAATAATTGTTGGACATTAGCATGTTCTTTCTTTGGATGATAGTGTACTTACAAATCTATAATGTTGCAACAGCACATGTATATCTGTATTTATATGAATGCAATGAAGATTTAATAAAAAGTTATATGATCAGAAAATTCTAAACCAAATATACTAAGAATCAAATACTACAATTAGTGTACAGTTTTGTATTCATTGTTAACCTTTTGCTTTTTATACATAACTCCTGATGCCGTATTCAATTAGGTGCAATTGAGAGAATTATGTTCTTACAATTGTAGTATGAATCAGGAGTAAACAATTATATAAACTTGTAAAGCAAAAATATTTTAAAAGTTACTTGTCTGTTAATTTTTCCTTTTTAGATTTGTATTAACTTCAACTAGATTAAATTTAGCCATCAATATTTTAATAAATAGAAAAGAAATAATCACTTAAAATTATGCATCATGTTATCAAAAGATTTTCAGGCAGCTGAGTTACATAAAAAAAAAACATTTGCTGAATGTCTTTCTGAAAATGCTCATTTTAAGAATTTCACATTTTCTTTTAAACATTAAATAGTTTCAAAATAGGAATAACAAAATTTCTCTTAAGATGATTTGATCTTTATTTACTGTGTAATAGCATTTCACAATTTTAACAATGAGCATTTTTTTATAAAATAATCTCAAGAAAAGATTAAATGTAAATCCTTATTATACAGGGTGTGGCAGGAATACCTCCTATATAATGGTAAGACATTAGATGAAGACACCATTGCCACTGTAAACAGATTGATAGAACACAAAGACAGGATGTATAGTGCTAGCCAGCCATGTTTGAACTGGAGACTTTATTTTTAGAGAAGAGTTCTACAAGGGAGACAATTCCAAAACATGACAGCCACTAATGTCTTACCGTTACCATTATTTCTGTTGCATCCTGTACTTTTAACTTAAATGTTATATACCAACAAGTATGGCAGTTTTGAATGAACCTAAAGTTAATCCTAAGTATCATTAATTTGTCTAGTTTTCTTATTTAAAATAATTCTGGATATAATTTATTTAATAAAAAATATCTTGCATCAGGAAAAGAGAGTAAGAAAAGGATCGGTGAAATGAAGGCAAGGCATGTTACCTAGCAGACGACATTAAACTGACAGCAGGTTTATACTGTGTGGATGGGTAAAAAGAGTGAATATGAACACAAAGATCAGATTTTATGCGAATTGCTTGCAATTATACCATTAAGAGGACACTATAAAACCTGTATAAACACAATCAACATTTACAATCAAAAAACAATTTTAAGATGTTGTATTTTGAAATTTTTTTTATGAAAATGTAAACTTTGATTGAAGTGTTTTTTTAGCTGTACACTAACAGATATTTCTCAGTATAAATGCAAATTATAAACAATGTCATTTGACATTTTTCTATTAATAATAACTGCAAAATAATTTTTTAATTTTAAAGTTATGATCATTTCAACAAAGAATTTTCATTTTCTTTTTTAAAATCTAATAACACACATTGTATTTCCACTTTTGGCTATCATAGCTCTTCCTTTTTCTCTTATTTTACCTAAAATGGCTGGTAAAAAAAATTCAGTAATATTTTCCTTTTTGATAAGTAAAATACAAAACAAAATGTCTGAATATTTTAATTTTGATAAATTGAACTGCAAAGAATTTACATGCATCGACATAGATGAGAAACACCATTTACAACAATTAGAAGCAAATTGGAAAACAATTGAGAATCCTATTTTAAGATAAAAAAGAGTAATAGGAATTTCTTAAAATGTATAACATAAAGCATCTGCATATACAATAATGATACAATAATCTTTTAAAACATCACAAATATTTAGATTATTTTTTTAATATAATTCTGTGAATACAAGTAAATCACAATATTTCATATTAATTTTCAGAGTTTCAGTCTGACTAAAACACTATCTGAAAATTTTAACAAAAATAGTATGAGTATTCAATAAAAAAATAAGTGATTTGAGTCGATAAATATTCCAATATTTAAGAAAAGAGAAAGAAAATATTAAAATGAAATAATATACAAAATGATACTCCTGTAAAAGAAAGAATTTTTCAAATCTTAAAATATTTTTAAAGAACTTTAATTTCATAAGAAGTCAAAGTAAAAACAGATTCGGTCTTTCTTTTTTTTTCTTCAAATATTTTGCTTCACTCACCTCTAAGTTGATCAAACTGATTCAGTAGAACAGCTTTAATTTCCTTCACCCATTCCTCTTTTTCTTCGATGCTCGGAGCCTAAATTAGAGAAAAAAATTATATATATTATATGATTATCAATAATAAGATTATAACATTCTAAAAGAAAAACTCCCAATAATTTATTTATAAGAATATGAATTTTAGAAGTCTATTTTTGTGGTGTGAAGATTTTGTTGACAATATAAATAAATTTTACTTTCAATTGCTTCAAATTTAGCAACATATATTTTCCAATTGGTAATGCAAATTATTAAAAACAGTGAGATTTTTTTTCAATTGGTATGATTAAATTGTTTATTCTATCTCAATGTCTATAATGTTTTTTTTATAAGTTTTTTTGAATGTCAGAATATGAATCTGACTATTTTTTTCAACTTCCGGTTAATCATGTGATCATCCTTGACAACTAAATAAGAACAAATGTAAAGTGAAAACGTTTTTTTTTTTTTTGTTTAATTTTGTAATATTTTGCCTTAAAAATGTCAAATTCTACTCCATCTCATAAAAAGAGAAAATTATCTGAAGAAGGATGTGTGTTTCAAGAAAAGTGGGAATTACAGTACTTTTGTACCACTGTTAATGGAAAGATAAACTGTTTGATTTGCAACCACTGCATTGCGACGCCAAAAGAATATAATGTGAAAAGACATTATGAAACAAACCATCAATCTTATGATAAATATGAAGGAGATATGCATGTTTCAAAAGTGAAGGAATTCAAGGTTAAGTTAACACAGCAACAGAGTTGCTTTACAAAAATTCAGAAAGGCAACGTTAATTCTGTTACTGCAAGCTTTGAACTCTGCAAAATGATTGCCATCAGTGGAAAATCTTACAGTGAAGGAGATTTCATAAAGCGATGTCTTGTAAAAACAGCTGAAATTGTATGTCCAGAGAAGTCACACTTATTT
Source organism: Acanthosepion pharaonis (assembly GCA_903632075.3). Classification (NCBI taxonomy): domain Eukaryota; kingdom Metazoa; phylum Mollusca; class Cephalopoda; order Sepiida; family Sepiidae; genus Acanthosepion; species Acanthosepion pharaonis. The sequence continues at coordinate 438,667 of CAHIKZ030001332.1, read as the reverse complement.
CAAGACATTTCATTAAGCAGGAACACTGTTGCTGAACGGATTGATGAAATGGCAGGTGATTTGAGTCGACAGTTGAAGACTTTATCATCAAGTTTTGAACATTTTTCTATTGCTCTGGATGAGACTGTTGACATAGCTGGAATAGCACAGCTCACCATTTTCATCAGGGCTTGTGACAATGAATTTCAAATTTATGAAGAACTAATTGAACTGGTCCCAATGCATGATACTACAACAAGCCAGGACATTTTTGAGAAAGTTGAACACCTTCTCCATGAGTATGGCCTTGATTTGAGTAAACTTGTGTGTTTATCTACTGATGGTGCTGCCAATATGGTTGGGAGACATAATGGTGTTGCTGCCAAGTTAGGTACAAAAATAGAAAACATATATCCAGATTCAACATTCAAGCATTTTCACTGTATAATTCATCAACAGAATGTTCTAAGATTTTAAAATTAGATCATGTGTTGAGTCTTGTCACAAAAACGGTGAACTATATCACAGGTCATGCTCTGCATCACTGCCAGTTTAGCCAGTTATTGGAAGATGTGAATAATCAGTTCACAAATGTCCCATTCTACACAGTTCAGTGACTTTCATGTCACAAGGTACTAAAAAGATTTTTTTATTGCAACACGAAATTATGTTTTTGGAGATGAAGTGTCAAAGCACAGATGAATTGAAAGATGAAAGCTGGCTCCAAGATCTAGCTTTTTCAGTGGATATTACTACCCAATTAAGTGACCTTAATTTGAAATTACAAGGTAAAAATAAGCTCATCACTCAGTTATATGATGATATCAAGTGTTTCATTGCAAAATTAGCTTTATTGAAGTCCCAGTTGTCACATGAAAACTTGATTCATTTTCCTATGTGCAAGGAGTTGAAAAAACTGCCAATACTGAGTCTGTATTTATCTTTGCTAAGTACGACAATTACCTGGAATTGCTGTCAAAGGAATTTCAGCAAAGATTTTGTGATTTTTCATCTTGTGAAGATCAGTTTGCATTATTCTCAGCACCATTCACTTTTGATGTTGCTCAGGCAGAGGAAAGTCTACAGATGGAACTACTGGAAATGCAGACTGACTCAACACTCAAGGGAAAGTACCTAGAAGTAGGGGTACCTGAATTTTTTTTTTATACCTTCCTCAGACATTTAAGAACTTCAGAAAGTTTGCCACAAAGATTATGGTGATGTTTGGTTCTACATATGTCTGTGAGCAGTTATTTTCGTTTATGAAGGCCACAAAAACATCTCAAAAACCAGATTAACTGATGAGCATTTGTCATCTTTGATCAAAGTGTAATTGACACAGACATTCCAACCTGATATATCGAGAATAGTTTGTCTAAAGCAATGTCAATCATCAGGACAACATAAAAATGATTAAATTGTACCTTGTACCATGTAAATAGTTTTTATCTAATGTATTATAACAATTGACAAGTTAAAACATCTTACCTTGATAAGTATAAATCATTATCAAGAGTCTAGTATTTTGTAAATAAATTTAAACAAAAGATATTGGAAAAAAATAGTCTATTAGATAAGAAGAGTATTCAGAAATTTTAGTGCCAGATTGAAAGCGTCATGTTCACTTCTTTAATGTAAGATCCCAAAGTCGATAAATCATTAGTAATAATATAATTATTTAAAAATAGAGCAATGGTTAAAATAAATTAATTTAGGTAATATGAGGTGATACTTTGCCAAAATTTAATTCAATAAAATTAATAAATAAGGAATACATTAAAATTGTTGCAGTTTTTTGATAGGATTTACAAAATCAGAATGTTAGTTTGATTAAAGGTGACTTGAAATAAATCCCAAATTGTCTTAAATAAATAAATAATAAATGAATGAAAGCATAAAGAAAAATGAATGATTATTATAAAGATAAACCTGTATAATATGAACTTCTTCTCTTCCCCGTAACCACAATTCAAATTTCCGTTTGTCTCCCTTCACACTTTCTGTTAATCCTATATGAGACAACTGAAAAGAAAAAAAAAGAAAAAAAGAATTATTATTTAAGTAAAGAAACACTCTAAACACAATGTTTTTATAATCTTTTTTGCTAACAGTAATCTTTTTGGATGATGTACTTCAACTAGTGAAATAATCTTCGATTCATCAATGACTATATATTGAAGGAATCATTATCAATTATAAAGGAAATTAATTCTTCTATGAATTCACGGATGAGGGAATGTTGAAGAGTTCTTGGCCTGGTCCACTTCCTAAAATCTGATCAAACATCAGACTTGTTTTTTGAATTTCTTCATGGTCAGAAGAACTTTTCAGCATCCTGTCATAATGCAATACAAAGTTGTTTTTTGTTTTTGTTTCTTTTGTTTGTTGTGCTTTTGTGTTTTTGTTTTGTAAAAAAAAAAAATCCATTTTCATATTAATGTATTATATCTTATCAAAGTATATAACTAAAATAAATTGCTTTAAATCTAACTAATTAGAATAAATATGATGGAGGAAACTGAACAAAATTTTGAATCTGACTTGGAGAGAAACAAATTCAAATAAGTTTGAAATATTAATCTATTGTACCTGACAAGCTTTTGAATTATTACGTCTATAATTCTGTTAGAATGTGTGAAGTACATTTGCTTCTGCCTCTAGAAAAAAAATTCTTTTAATCATGTTTTTTTTTCTAGATTTGAATTACATTAAGTTATATAATAGTAACCACTTGTAAGATTTTATAAAACGATTATTAAATTTAGAGATATAATCAATAAAAATAACTTCTATTTTTCAATGCATTTCATATTTAATACATTAATTTTTATAAAATACATCACTTTCTAGGAAAATTTACCTTGAGTAGAGAAAGATTGCAAATAGATTTGTTAATCATTTCATTTGAATCCATTTACTATAAATAACTGTATAAAATGATAAAATTCTCATCAAGATATATAAATAAGGTACTAGCAGACTTAGACGTATACTAATTTACTATAAATGCCTGAGTCATAATAAAACAATGGATGATTGTCTTTCCAGCTACTTAGTTATAAAAATTTCAAATTTAAATGGGATTTTGATATAACATGCAATAAAAGATCTTGAAATAAAAACAATTATTTTATCTTTTGGAATTGTCAGAGAATAAGCAGATGCATTTTTAAGACTTGAATCAGATTTTCAATCAAATTAAAATAATTTGACATTTAAGGTTTTTTACCAAAACCCTAAGAATTCTGCTAACATTAGAAGATTGTTTAGAATGTTCCCTTTCGGGTGCATATTGGTACAATGGGTTGAAGTTGTTATTGTGAACTGAAACTCATATGATCTAATAAAATATAGATATCCTTATCCTAAAGTTGAATGTTTACTAAATAATAAATAAATCTTAGTAGCAGTTGGCATTTAAAGACAGTATTAAATTTTGTCTGATGAACATAGATTTTATAGTCAGATTCAGGATGAATAAGAATTAACACTGGTAAACATTTGTAATAATTAACATATATATATAGCAAAAAATGTCATGAGTAAAATACCTTGAGCATATGCTTGAAAATATATACAGCGTTTGCTGACGTTTGATTGTCATCCTTCCTCTTGCACATCAGAATGGCCTTCTCATAGAGGAATATATGTCTTGCCATAGGTTTAAAACGAAAATCTCGCATTTTGTTTTTATATTCTGTCCAGACTTGGAAACTCCCCTGCATTAGTAGCTTTCCCAGATCCGCAATATTGCCCTGGATTTCAAAAGGATATTTAAATAATAAAATGTTTGGCCTACAAACGCAACTAATTATAATGAAAAAGATAATAAAATTGATCAGAATTCATTAATGCATGGAGAATAAAAAGAAAAATACTTTGTATTATGTTCTCTTAAATTTATTTATAACTTTTTTTAATAAAATGGGAGTTGAGGTGAACTCAATCAAAAATTAAATGCAATTTAATTTTTCACATTTTGTTTTCATGACATTTTTTGTGCAGACTTTTTTATCTTTTACATTCCCTTTAGCAAAATATTTTTTGGTAAGAAATGTTAATAAATATTAATTCACACAAAAATTAATGATGAAGCAATTACATTTTCTTTTTCTTTTTTCTTTTGCAACTGATATTTTTCTGAATTTATGTAACCAAACTTATGCATCTTTTATAAACATGTAAGCAATTTTTATAGATTATCTTTTTCCAAATAATTTGATTTATTAATCAAGCCATAAAAAAGAAATTAAAAAAGTGATTGTAAATTAAACATCCATCTTTGCATACAAATTTTTTTTGTTGATGAAGAGAAAAACTCAACATTTTCCTAACAGTATCTTGTTGATATCAGAAAAAGGAAAGGAAACATTTGATGTTTACTTACGTCATAATTCACAATGGAAACCTGATGCATAATATCATTCACATATTTAAGAACTCCTAATATTGTCTTTAAAGCATCTTGTAATAATGCATGACAGGCAGCGTCATTTTCAACATATTTCAGCATTTCCTGAAATAATCATGAAAGATTAACATTGTATAAAAATTACTAAATTTAGGAAGTGTTTAGTTTTTATAGTTTTTAATGATTTTCTTTCAAAATAATATTCATGATTTTTTTTTTTTTTTTAAACAAATAATAATTTAACACCACACTAACCTTCAGTAAGAGATGATATTTGGTAATGCGCTGGACTGGCTTTAACAGATAGGCACCCAGTGGTAATTTATGTCCAAGTCGTCGTTGACATTCCTAAAAGATTTTTGTAAAAATTCAATTCAATATAAAATATCTGTTATTAAACATTTTATTTATTAAATTTTAACTTAAAAATTTAAATTTCAAAGGTATCTGAGAGGGTTTGGCATGCTAATCTTATTTACAAGTTTAAAATGGTATTACTGGATGAATTTTTGATCTGGTTCAAGCTTTCTTATCAAATCACAAAATGAAAGTTGTCTTGAATGATTTCTCTTCCAGGTCATTTTGAATTAATACAGGTGTCCCCCAGGGCTCTATTCCTGGATATTTGTTGTTCATAATCTTCATTAACAACCTTCCTGATGTCATCAGCTCTCAACTTGGTATCTATGCAAATGACACAACTATTTACTCTTGTATTAATGATAAGTTTGATCAGTTCAGATTGGTAGCTGATCTCAATCTGTTGTTAACTGAGGCAAGAAATGGCCTGTTAATTTTAATGCTTCCAAAACAAAACTGTTCTCTTTTAACTGTCTAAGAGAACTTTTTTTTGCCTTCAATCAGCATCGCTGATGCTAATCTCCAGGAGTCTCTCCCCTGGTGCCTTCTTGGGCTAACCTTTTTCACTGATATGAAGTGGAAAGATTATACTGAAGCAATTGCTAGGTCTGCTGCTGGGAAAGTTGGTTCATTGTATTGTGCTAGACAATTTTTCTTACCAGAATATATCTTTCAGATTTATAAGTCTACCATTCATTCATACATTGAATATTGTTCTCACATCTTCTGTGCTTCTGTTAGGTATTAAGAGATTCTTGAGAAAATACAAAGAATCAGCAGTATTATTGGCCCTGATCTGGCATCTCAACTTTACCATAACATAGCTTCCCTGCACCTTTTCTATAAATATTTTCATGGCAATTGTTCTGATGAGCTTTCTTCTATGGTGCATAAACTTTATGAATTTAAATATAGTACTAAATTTGTGGCAAAATTTGATCATTTAACAGTTGACCTGTAAGTTCTATGCTAACAGTTTCTTCTCTTGCACTTCTCGCTTATGGAATCCTTTCAGCTTCTAACTTTCCAGTCAACTTTGCATTTAAATGTTTGTATATCAATGTCAAACATTATCTTCTGTCTTATTAATTCCTGTTTTTATTGTTCTCTATCCTTAATAATGTTTTCTTTTTCTTATATTCTCTCACACTCAGTAACCCCTTGTGTCTTAGTGGCTTTATTGCCTGACTTGCAGTGAAATGATTAAAAAATACTGAGACATAGCACTAACTGAAATAGTTTATATCCAATCCAACATAGTTTCAAATTCTTCATGTAAACTAAACCTTTCTAGATGTTAACTGAAATAATAAGCAAATAACTTATTTTCACTAAAATTAAAAAAACATTTTCTTTGGATAACATTAAATTTTCAAAAGATTTTGTTAAGTAGTAGCTATTTCACTTGTTATATTATTTTTTTTATTTTTTTTTTTATTTTAATAAGTCATGTTTGACATAAGGTCACAAGTATGGGAAACCCAATGAAGATCAAACTCACTACTCAGTAGTAAATGTGTATGAAATTCTTGCAAACTATTGCTCCATGGTGAGGTACCCTCAGAATTAATAAATTTACCTTAATTTGTCTGTGCGGATAAAATAGCATTTGATTTTTTTTCCACTGTTAATAAAAATGCTTTTCAACATAATATAAAAAGTTTGAATAAAAAGAAGCAATCCACTTTCTTTCCAAAGTATAGTTACAACTGTTGAAAGTACAGAAATCCTGAAACATCTTGAGAAAGATTATGAGCTTTAAATCTTGTTACTTTTTAATTTTTAACATGCAATTTAATGAAATGACATTAAATTTAACCTTTACCTTGAAAAATGGATGGTGATCTCCAATTTCATCAATTAGATTCTCAGAGTTTGGTTTGTTTTGGCAGTAGATGCTGTACATTTGAAATTCTGCACTCTGAAATAAAATTCAATTTTTAAGATAATCATTGAAATATAAATAAAAAAAAAAAACTCTTGTCATGAGAATAAATTTAAGGTAAGGAATATCAAAGTTTGTGAAAAGATGCAGAATAATCTTTGAACTGTTATTGTGAATTCAACTCTAAATCTGAAGGGTGATGATGCTGCGAGAAAGATTTTGATGTCGAATAGAAATTTAGCCAATGCAAAAATCATCTTTGGTCTTTCAAACTTTTAATGAAATATTTTACTTTGAAAAGTGAACTAAAAAGTAGTTCCCTACTTTTAAATATTGTAGTTTAAAAACATTAATAAGTAGAATTCCAAGATCCTACAGCTTGACTCTGAACGTCTAAAATATATCAGAACACTTGCGAAAAAGCTTTTAAGTTAGAAAAACCAAAATAAACTTCTTTTGTAGCTCTATAAAAATCATTTCTTGCATTTTTTGTTTGTTGATTTTATAAAATTAAAATTTGTGCCTTTTACTTTCATTAGAGACTATCTGAAATTGAAAACACATTAAAATATTCCACAAAAATTATCTATAAAATCTCTCTCATACTGTTATAATGTGCTTCGTAACACTTATAAGTAATGCTTTAGTTACTGGCTGTGATGGTTGTATTAGTTTAAAGACTGTTCAAATGGCTTTTTTTTCTTTTTAGTTATGGACTAGTTCATATAGTCACCGGAGGTGTACTATTTACTCCACAACATCCCCCACCATTTTGATATTAATACTTTTTATAAATATTTTATTTTTTATTTGTATTAGTATCTCCCCCTTCTCTTTCTGGAGAGTTTACCAATATACTTGGCTTTGTAGCATTTCTTTCTCAGGTCCACTTCCAGTTCTTTCATTTTCTTTTTCTGGAACTTGTCCTTGTAGGTTCCATGATTTGTTGTGGTGTTGGCACATTGAAAACATCATATAGCATTTTTTATTTCTTCCAATGTTTCAGGTCTTTTATTGATGAACCTTTTTTTATCAGCTGATTATGGTGCCCTTTATGTTCAAATCTTTTCCCTTTTACCGTGTAAATCAACTTCCCGATTCTTGCTGCTATTATGTCATCTTCCCACATTTTTTTGTCACCCTTATATGTACTAAAGAACACTTTATTCCCAACCTTGAAACTTTTGATGTCGTTTTTGTTACCTGTTCCTTGTTTTTCAACTTTTGACACCAATTTTACTTTTCTAGCAAACATTACTTCCAGCAGCGATATGCCTGATGGTGTATTGGCGTTAGATGTTACACAGTAAACTCTCAGAAAATTTTGAAATGCTTCCTCATTTACTTTTTAAGACTTGCTTTCTTCAACACTCTTTTGAATGTTCCCACAAAGCATTTGGCTTGTCTGTTCGACCTTGGTTGATACGGTGGGGTTGTAATATGGTCAATGGAGAACATCTTACAAAAGTTTTTTGTATTCTTTATCTGTGAATTGTGTTCCGTTATTAGAGACTATATACCATATCTCACAAAATTTACATGCAAGAAATTCACTATTACTGAAGATGTTGGATTTTTGCACTTATAAATTTCTGGCCATTTAGTGAAACTATCAACTACCACAAGATAATGTGATTCATTCATAGGACCTGCAAAATCTATATGCAACCTTGACCCCAGTGTGTCTGTCTTTGGCCAAGGTTCTATTTTTGTGATAGGCAGTTTTGCTGCTATAGCACAACATCAATAAGCTTGTCTATATTTCTGAGATGAGGTATTATGTAGAGTATTTACATTAGTCGGACTATTGTCCTCATCTTTTATCGCCATATTTTATTCACAACGTTTTAAGACGGATCTTGTACGCCCGGCCTTCATCAGGTGGTTGGAATTTCGAACTGAACCCTTTATTTCGATCGCTGGGGTAGACTGTTCTAATTCCACGTGCCATGTTTGATGGATGTCAGTTATCAGTTATCAATACAATATGGGAACCAGTAATAAGGAGTGCCAGAGAAAAAGCAATGATAACAAAGTTGCAATATGAACTCTGGTAAAGACATGCAATGATAACAGCAAAAATTGCAATATGAGCACTGGTAAAAATGATGCTGAAAACATTAGGTTTATAATACTCAGAAGTTCATACCCAGATGTCCTCAAGGACACATGGCACAGTGGATAAAGGCGTTGGTTAGATCCAGTGACAGACCCAAAAGAAAGTGAGTTCAATTCCTGGCTAAGGCAGTGGAGAACTTTCAGAGGGAAAGTTAGCAGGAGATAACTGATAACTGACATCCATCAAACATGGCATGTGGAATTAGAACAGTCTACCCCAGCGATTGAAATAAAGGGTTCAGTTCGAAATTCCAACCACCTGAAGAAGGCCGGAGCTCGCAAAACGGCCAAATGTTTTCAGAACAAATATGGCGACAAAGATGAGGACAATAGTCCAACTAATGTAAATACTGTATCAATAAGCTTTCACTATTTTTTCAATATCTTGGTCCATTCTGGTCCAATATATGAAACTTCTTATCAGGTATTTCATTCGGATGTCTGTTATAAAAATCTTTCAATATGTGCTTCTGTAACATACTAAGGTATTACAACCCTTTGCCCAAATATTATGACACCATTGCATAGCAAGTAAGTCTGAATTTCATTCTTTGTTACTTTCTTTCAATTTACTTTTTTATTTTTGAAATAAAGATGTTTTTTCTGCTTTTTCTTTTATTTCTTCCAGGGTAACTGATAACTCTCATATTACGTTGCACAAAATTTTTTTTACTTCCATTTTGTTTTTTAGTATTGCAATGACCGTGTCCCCAAAGGTTCAGCCTTTTTAGGTATTAATCTTGATAATCCATCTACATGTCCTAATTTTTTAGATGGTTGGTACTACATCATAAAATCATAGCTTAATAAGATGGTACACCAGCACTGTAGTCTATTAGCTGCATGTGTAGGTATTTCTTTCTTTGAACCATATATTGTTAATAGAGTCTGTAATGTGTTTGCAACTTAAAATTTCTTCCATGAATAAATTTATGAAATTTCTTCACAGCAAATATAATTGCTAGAGCCTCTTTTTCTATCTGACTATAATTTTACTCTGCTGGTAGAAATGTGCATGAAGCATGAACAGAGGCTTTCATTTTGCTACTGTTGTATTTGTGTAAAATCACTGCTCCAATACTATGCTGACTGTGTTCAGAAAATAAAACATCCCTGTTTCATTTTCCGGGGTTCCCTTATAACACTGAGACAAGACTATGAGCGAAGTTGTACATGTGTTTATTCCATGATGGAGAACAGTAGAAAGAGGGTTAGTAACGTTAGTGACTAAGGGAGCTAATTGCTCCTACTTCTGGAGAGTTCTATTAAGGGGATTACTAGGTAGTACAACATCTCCCTTTCTTTATTTAAGATTAGTTGGTTAGTACTACATAGGTAATGTTAATAGTTCTTGGTCCAGCCTGTGTTTCACTGGAATACCTGAAATAAAGACCTTATTTTCCTTGTTTCAGAGGTTTAGTACCTATGGTGGTTTTATTGTTCTGTCTGAACATTGTAGTGTAGTGCTTGACTGATGAGTGTCATGCAGTTTTGTTTGTGGCGACAACTGGGTGTTTTGTGTTGTTTTCACTTTGGTATTTAGTGAGTGTGCTGTACTGTTTGGTATTGTCTGTGAGTGGTTGCCATCAATATTGAGGTCAGATCTAGTCTACTCTCTCCTGGCAGGTCTGAGGAACTGTCAGTTTCTGTGTTGGACATTCCCGTTATGATATTTCACCAGGTATGATCTTGGCTCTTTTGTGGCTTGCACAATGACACCTGGTTCCTATAGTTTTGTATTTTGGTCCTGTGTGTTGACATGTTGACAGCGGTGCATGCTGTCTTTGGTTCAGCTTGTCATGACATGCCTTTATTCAGTCTCTACCTTGACACAAGCAGTCCTGAATCTGTTCATCTCCTGGCTGCTGTTTGGAGACAATGGGTGTTCTCATTGGTCAGCCGTTGAGTAGTTCTGCTGGCGATTTGAGGTGAGCTGAGATAGGTGTTGCTCTATAAGCCATCATCGCCAGGTGACAGTCTGTACTTGATTCTGTGGCTTTTATTAAAAGCTTTTTGCATACTCCCAACATTCTCTCAGCGAATCCATTGGATTGAGGATAGTGGGTCGAGGATGTAATGTTTCTGAAGTTATATCTTTGGAAGAAGTTGGCAAACTCCACACTGGTGTATTGGGGTCAGTTGTCACTGTATACTATCTCTGGTACGCCTCTTTCCTCAAACTGTTGTTTCAGTTTTATTACTGCTGCAGATATGGTGGAATGGAGGTGTCTGACAAATGGACTCTCACTAAACTGATCAGCTGTGAGGAGGTAATGGTTGCCCTCCATAGTAATGAGATCAATACTTATGTATTGCCAGGGGTAGGACGGGGTCTCATGTTGGAGTAGTGCCTCTGTTCGGAGGCTTGGCTGGTGCTTTGATGTCTTAATTGATCCCTATCCAGTATACAGCCATTCTTGCTCTTAATTTTGTTTCTCAATTCCCTGGTGTGAGGCATGTAGTTGCTGTAGTATGTCATGCTGAAGGGACAATGGTATTATAATCTTGTTCCCTTTCAATAGCACACAATCCTGTATTCCAATTTCTTCTCTGAAGTTCCAGTAGGGCAAAAGAATGGGTGGGTAGCTGTTTCTATCTGTTGGCCATTCTGCTGTGATGACCATTATTAACTCATTTAGAGTTGGATCTTTTGTGGTTTCCTCTTTTACAGTCTGTAATCGTGTTGGAGATACATTGAGGTGTTGATTCAGCATATGTATGTTGAGGTCAATACCCTTCACTGGCATTCCAGGTCTGGGGAATACTCTTGATAAGCAATCTGCAATGAGTACTGCTTTGTCTGGGCAATACTTTATCGTAAAGTCATATCCTTCCACTTTTAGTAGCATTCTTGCTAGTCTTGGTGGTGCCTGTGTCAATTTCTTCAATTTTTTACTGGAGTTGTTTGTGGTTGGTGTTCACTGTCACACTAATATATAATGATGGAATCATTCTAATCCAAATATAGCAGCTAACATTCCTCTCTCAATGTTGGAGTATCGGGTTTCTGGTCCTGTTAGTGCTTTGCTGGCAAATGCTACAGGTATTTAGTCCTGTAGCAATGCTGCTCCCAAACCTGCGGTTGAGGCATCAACCTGCGGTGTTATAGGTGTCTTTGGATTGAAGTAGCTTAACACTGTGGTTTCACTAATCTCCTTTTTGATGCTCTTGAAAGCCTCTTCCTGTTGAGGAGTCCAAGTGAACTCAATGTCTTTGTGCATCAAGTCCCATAGTGGCTTAGTGAGTCTCGCTAGGTGTGGGGAAAATTTATTGAGGTAGTTTACTAACCCAAGGAAACTAGCTAGCTGCTTCTTATCTTCCAGAGGTTTCATGTGCGTAATTGCTTTGACTTTCTTTGGATCTGGTTTTATACCATCTTTTGATATTATATGCCCAAAGAAGGGTATTTCAGAAGCCCACACCGTCGGTTTATCAGGGTTGAAATGACAGTTCTTTTCCTTAACTCTTTCAAGAAGTTCCTTAAGTGCAGCGTCATGGTCACTACCATATTCCGCCAACCTATATACAATGGTATCATCCGATATCAATAAACAGTAAAATGTGTAAACTCTGTATTAGGTGTTTTCGGCAAGTTAACATTTAGTTTGACCCTTTAGCTTTCAATATCGATTCCTCACAGTTAACATTTATATATATCAAAATAAAGACAAATGGAAAACTTATCTTGGTCAACACGTTTCGTCCACTGAGAGACTTTATCAGGGAAAATGTAAGGAATTTATTTTGTAACAATATTTATGTACATTAGCAAAAATTTTATTGGTTTTTCAAAATGTTTTGGTATAGGTTTGCTCATGAATATTCATCAGGTTAGCAGAAAAGTTAAGCAAGTTCATGGGCATGAGGTGATACAGTTTAATGTCTAATAAATTAAAGTGAGTAGGAGGTATTCTTTTTATATATATATATATATATATATGTAAATTAGTATTTAAATTATTTTCAATTGTGATTGATTTATGTGTTATATGTTTTGAATAATATGAGGTTATGCATTCAAATGGTTTTTTTTTTAAGGTTTTAGTATTTTTGTGGTCAAGTATCTTGGCTTGTTATAGTAGTAATTCTTTCAGGAAAGGTGATATTGTGAAGAATCCAGGGTGCACATTTGTATTTTGATAAGATTTGATTGTGGCACTTTCGAGAATTTTCCTTCTAAGTAAGTTTCTTTTTTAATAAGTGATATTCCCTAGGTTAAAGTTGTAGTCAAATTTATTTCTGTGTATGACTAATGCATTTGATAAATTTTTGTGTATAAGGTCTCTTTTATGTTCATAGATATGCTTTATTTTAAAAATATCTGCAAGTATACATACATGCATACATACATATATACACATACATACACACATGCACATATATATTTTTATATATATACACGCACACACACACACACACATATATATATATATATGATAAACATAGTCTTAAGGTATGCTATATTTCTGGGTAAAAGTGTTCAATATCTGAGCATATATATAGTGTTAAGAAAATTACCTTAATTACAATTATTTAACTCTTTTTGTTATATTTTTTATTAATTTGTTATTCTTAAAAAGCAACAGATTTTTGTTTTTCAATCTTAATTCAAATCAAAATTATTAAATATATATTATTCCATTTTACAATTACTTACCCACTCTCTATCAGTGACACTATTAATGATTAAAAATGAAAATAATTTTGAACAGGGCCCAATTATTTTTTATCATTTGCTTTTGTTCAACTTGATTTCTATACAAAATGATATTCAGATTCAAAAGTAGTGCAGATATGATTAATTCTTTTGAATTTTCTTGGAAATTCAAAAACAGTTAAATCTAATGTTAATCAAGTTTGCTCATTTTCTTAAAGGTATTGAAAGAACAAAACTAAATAATTTTGATATTTTGGTGAAATTGTCACTTACCCTATTTACAAAGCATAAGCCCACTTTGGCCGGTGTATCCCTGCAGCTCTGCAACTCTTGAAGAAATATACTGAAATCAAAAAATTCTTTCATTAATAAAGTTTTCAACTTGGCAAATAAACAATTATTTCATGAATTTTATACAAAGAGCAATATAAAAACTGTGTGCTTGTCTTTTTTGAATTGGGAATTTGCTTTGATGTTACAAAGCTAAATTTACTTGTTAATTCTAAGTTAAAGAAATGGTTTTGTAAATTTCTTGTATTTCTTCAAAAAGCACAAATATAGAAAAAATTACAAATTTTATTCTGTTTATTGTGTAGTGATTATATATTGCCATGATTTTATTAAATCATAAAAAAGATTTTTCTTTTTTATATTTGAATAATGAAACAATAAGAAATTCAAAATGTATGTTAAACATATCTTGATAATTTTTTTGTGTAATTTAAATTTTTTGCTGTTGTTTCTAACAAACTTCATTGCATAATCGAAAAAGAAAGCTTTTTAATCTCCCCAAATTTGCATAATAAAATTCATTCTGATTAGTATACTTAACAAAAAAACTCACTTATAACAAATTTTTAATAAGCAAATGTCTATAGGAGCTTTTGTGCTTTTTAAAAAAATGTTTTATGCTTATTGTTTACTTACTCATGATGAAAGGCATATATTTCTCTCAAATTGGCAAACAGAATGTCTCTGTTATTTCTTAATACTGGAGGGATGAGGTGTTGAAGAGATTTATTATCCATCTCATAATAATAACCCTGTTAAAAAAAAAAAATGAAGACTTCATAATCATGGAGGCATTTTATAAAAACATTATTACTTCTCTTATAATTGGTAAATATAATGTCAAGTCTAGACACAAATTTGGATCTAATTTCAGAAGTCTGCATTTATAAGGAATCATAAAGATATTAACAGATCACCCTATTTGTAAAAAACTGAATGAAAGCCTTAAATTGTGTTTTTTTATTATTAACCCTTATCATTCTGTATGTCAGTTAATTTGCTGTACAAAAAGCTTATCCTGCCACTGAAGGTAATTCTGATCCCTGAATAATAGTGAGTTTTAAATTTTCTAGTCTCTGGCTTTTACCTTTAAATGGCCTCAATTTTTCTTGGTATGGATTCAACAATTTTCTGCAAGCCCTGTATTAAAATTTAAGCCCATTATGCTGCTGTTATAGCATCCTGCAATTCTTCTAAATTGATTGTCTACACAACTAGGATTCAGATTTTTTTTTCAGCCACATTCTAAAGGTTCTCTATGAGATTGAGATCAGATGGCTGGAGGCAACTTTACCACAGAAAAGCTATTGCAGTGTTTCATGAACAAATCTGCCACTATTTTTTTTATCTATGATACTGTGCATTGTCCTGCCACCAAAGGAGGAGTGCACTGTACTCATAAATTAAGGCATGTGATCAGCCACAATTTCTTGGTAGGCTGGTGTTTAAACTATCTTTTAGGATCCCAGTTTATGCTAAAATATATTCTACATACCATTTCAACATCATCACCACCACAAGCCTGAAATGTTGATACAAGGAAGGATAGATTTATAAATTCATATGGTTTATACCAAAATATTTTGGCCCTACCATTCAAATGCCACAACAGAAATCTAGACAAATCAGAACAGGCAACATTTTTTCCAATCTTCTATTTATAAAATGGAAAAAAATAGTCAATTTTGCTGACTCAGAAAAAACAAGATTTTTAATGAAAATTTCGGACATGCTAGGAACGATTAAAAAATATAAAAAAAAATACCCCCAAAATACTTTGATCTTTCCTCTTAATAATAACAGACATTTAGACAATAAAATTTTGTTTTCGTCAAGTTTGGCATCTTTTTCATCATGCTATGCTCTTTTTTTAGCGATCTCGTGGAGGTACCTTTGTTGTAAAGAGTTTTTATTGAGCTACTGTTAATTTTTTTTTTCTTTTACCAGCTTGAACCAGCCTGTCCATTCTTGTCCAACCTCTTTTATGAACAAATGTTTTCCACCCATAGAATTACCACTCACTGGAATTTTTCTTTGTTTGACCATATCTGTAAACCTTAGAGATTATTGCATGAAAAAAAAATCCTAATAAATCAACAGTTTTTGAAATACTCAGACCCACCCATTTGGCACCAATAACAGTGCTGCATTCAAATCACTTAAATTACCTTTTCTTCTGATACTAATGAATGAAATGAAATTTAGCCAGTTGCCATAACCATGTTTAAGTGCCTATATTCACTACATTTCAGCCACATCATTGGCTGATTAGAAATTTGCATGAAAGAACATTATTTAAGTATACTTAAGTGTTCAGTGAGTTTATAATGACTTGTTATACCATATATATGGATGATAATGGGTATGTCCCAATTCCTATAAATACAGTGGTATATACTGTATGTTGTCTTCCACTTCGGATTCACTTCGGATTCACTTCTAGCCCACCACTAGCGGTTGATTACTTACTACACACCACTGGCGAATCTTGTATGTTGTTCCTGTTATAAATATTATCATTCATTTCCAACCTTCATTTTGGTTATTCTTATTCAGTAACCTTTTCCTACATTACAGCATGACTACATTTTATTCAAATTAGCTTTTCAATTGTAATACTTTTAAAATTTTAATAGTTAATATAGTAATTAATATCTAAACTAATTAAAGCATTATGCAAGTTAAATTAGTATATTTTTATTTGTTTTAAGTAATCATAATAATTATATCTACATATGAATGTGTCTTTTGATTTTGGGGAAATAATTGTAAAAATAATAATACCTCTGCCCCATGATAGTTTTTACATTTAGTGTATGAAATATGTATGCAAATATAACAAATATTATGGGACTGAGGTAGTAAGTCTTAATAAAAATTCCTATTTCATAATTATATATACGAATACACACACATATGCAGGAAATTTTTATTTTGCTTTTACCAGAATCATCTCTACTCATTTTTGTTGATAAGTCTGATGCATAAACAGTATTTGAAAAAAAAAATTGATTTTTGTCTGAGTAACCCTAACCCTAAGCCATAGGGAGAGGTAAGACAATGAAATTGGGCATAACTGATCATGTATGAAGGAAAAGGGGTAGTCACCAGTCCCTGTGCAATGAAGTGAAAATACTGGACAAGATATGCTTACTAGGCCTAGCATAGAAATAAATAAATTATGGGAGCCACTAATAAAGAAAGGCAAATGACAGGACAACTACTGGAAAATGGCCTAGTGGGTAAAAAGCATTGGTCTGGGAATTTGGTGACATAGTGGTAAATGAGTTCAATCCCTGGTTTGGGCAGTGTGTACTTGCACTCAGTGGAAACAGGCAAGTAATAACTGATTAATATTAAATAAGAACTAGGTGATATCCCTAGACATGAGCAGTGGAATTAAATAAAGGGTTCAGTTTGGAATCCCCTGTAGGTTACATAGATTCATATACACCTGAGGAAGGCCAGATGGCACAACAGCCAAAACATTGGGATAAAAACAGCAAAGATGAGAAACATTGTCTGAATATAAATAGTGTAAATAAAACTTTGTCTATATTTCTGAGATGAGGTATTGCAATTATTTACACTACTTACATTGTTTGGACTGTTGTCCTTATCTTAAAGGGTTCCGTTTTAAATTCCAATCACCTGAAGAAGACCACAGCATACAACAGCCAAAACATCATGGATATGGAAACAAAGATGAGGACAACAGTCCAAACAATATAAATAATGTAAATAAAAACTTTGTTTATTTGTCTGAATTGGCACTAATTATTTATCTCTTCTTACCGTTTTTTTTTCTTTGTTTGTCTTGTCCTTGACCTTATTATTTGGTGGACTAAATTTGCTCCCATATATATATATATATATATATATATATATATATATATATATATATATATATATATATCCATATATCCAGGATGAAAACACAAAGATTAAACTTTAAACTTTTATTTCCTCATATACTTTGCATATTCTAAATTTTGATAACATCTGATGATGGGAAAAAAAGATGACATTGTTTAAACAAAAGGACACTTACCCACAAAATATCATACAACTCTGCCACATAGGTTTTTTCTGTTTCAACCAATTCCCTGTAAACATGCCTGAAAAATACAAGATTGAATAATTTATTCAACATGTTGAATATCAGAGAGGAAAAAACCTACATATATAAAAAGCAATCAGCTTGAATTTTTTCCTATGATTACTAGAATACAAGAAATTATAAAATGTATGCTTCTTGTTAAAAGCAATTGTGATACAAATAGATGAAAATAAAGCTAAATGATAACTAAATCTAAATAAAAGGATGCATTTTAACCTCTGACCTTCTGTTACAAGTTCACAAAAGGCAAGCATGAAAAGATATTGAAAATGCTTCAGAGTGAATTATATTTGCTTTGTAAAATCTCAGTTCACTAAGGAGTCAGATAATTGTGAGCCTATTCCAAAATATTAAAAATAAATGATTCAAAATAGATACATTATAATTATACAATTGAAACAAAATTTCTGTCAGAATAATTCAGCTGATATTTTTATATTTTTTCAAGTAATTGAAAAATTAAATTTAAATCATGGAATACAAACACTGTACAAATTTAGTTCACTTCTCAAGTACCATCCTTGAGAACTGAGCAAAATACAAGTTTTATTTTGAACACAAATTTTAGCCATTGTTTAATCTTTTATTTTACATAAGAGCATTAACTCAATAACTAGATTTCTGCAAAATTATTGACAAGATTAATAAATGAATCTTGCTATAAAACATCCAAGAAATTTAATTTCTAAGAAAGATATTTGATGGGATAAATATTCATTTTTCTAATAAACAAGTCTGTTCTTTCAAACGTTGTTAAGAGATTGTTAAAAACCTGATTTTCTTGAAGATAATTGCAATCATAACAAACTTAAGGAAGTTTCAATTTACAATGCAAATTTCTGATTCTATTTCAATATTGAAATAAAGTCAATAAGTTCTTTTTAAATGGCATAAGGAACATTTAATTTTAGCTGTCATAATTATGCATGTGAAAAGCAATATTTTTTACTAAATTGTTTCATTTTTATAATTCATCTGACACACAAGGGATATCTAAAAATTAAGGTACAAACATTTACTAATTTGACATGTTTATTACTATAGAAATAAGACAGTGTGCATTTGTTATCAGCATTACTATGTTACTTTTCCATGTCATTGTCATCAACATTGATGTAATTATTCCATTGATGCACAAGCACATATGTGCCTTCTTCAAAGAATATTGTGTCAAATGACAAACCACTCTTGCATCTTTGCAAGAACAGCTTCATCTTTGTGGAACTGCTTCCTAAATAAATGTTGTTTGAGGAGCCATGTTTGATTTTATGATTTGGAAACATCCATCATCACTGTTATACTCTGCTGCAGTTAGGTCACCTTATTCACTCTACATGTTGGCCAGATGTGAATGCTAAGAAAGCAAAACACAAAATAAAAAATTGTTTTCCGTGCAGGGGTTCCAAGCATTACATCCAGTCCACAAAACAAATTCCCGCAATAAAATACAATAGCTAATCACGGGTGTTCCCATGGAAAAAACGATGACCCTGGGGACCACCAGATTTGTTAAAAGAAAGCCCCTTGAAAATGACTGGCACAGTAGCAGGCTAAAAGGCCACCTGTCAACTTACAGGCATGCTGTCACCATCAATGTCATGATTGCCTCTTTCATCACCACTATGATCTTGCTGGACTCATTACATGTGGAATGCGGCCGACAGGCAAGATTCAACACCACCACTCTCCCAATACCTATACATGTTCACCATCCAGATAGGCTTCCCTTGTTATCATTACCATGACCCTGTTTAATTGAATCCCATTCAACTAGAATCCAATGGATACATTCTGCTCAATCAAACTTCACAATCCACTACAGACTTTCCATGTCATCACCACCATCTCCCCATTTTGTTGATACCACATTCAACCAAAATCCAATAGACATTCCACTCAATCAATCATCACTATTCACTCCAGGCCTCCCTCATTGTCACTATCATGACCTCATCTCATTGATAACACATTTGACCAGAATCCAACAGACATTCCACTCAACCAATCTTCACTATCCACTTCAAGCCTCCCAAATCATCATTACTGTAACCTCAGCAATTAACCTGCCAACATACCTTACAATGAGGAATCAACCCACCACAGTGACCTCAATTGGTTGACTTGAAACTCTACCTTACCAGGTAGTTCAACTTCAACACCACAGCATCACAACTGCCAACCCATCAAACACCTCAGATGTATTGATTTCAACACTGAAGAAAGGCATACGTCAATCCTCATCAACAACACTACACTTCCACTCCAGACCTATCCTCTGACACCTTTTCGTTTTCCCTTGTTTTATTAACCAACCTATCTATTTTATATATATATATATATATATTCCAAAATTTGACGCATACAAGTCATTATTTTAATCCTTGTTTATTCCATTCCTTTGCAATCACCAACTCTTACTCAAATTCAGTGTTCAGCAATTAGTAAAAAAATTGGTGCCAACTGTATTTTGGGATGTAAAAGTTATGCTATTTTTATACTTTATGCCACATGGTCAAATAGTCACCACAGTCAGATATTAGGAAACATGAGACAGACTGAAGAAAATTGTTGATGTAAAGAAATCTGGACATTTGTCACTTTGCATTTTGCACTGACAAAAGAATGTTTCCACTGATGTGGTTGGGACGATTTTCTACATTTCATTTATAGTCCTGACTTGTTTCTTTCAGATTATCAACTGTTTGGTCCATCAAACCATATTTATCCAGGAAGTAGTTTCAACAAATGATGCTGTTTAGTAGAGGTACAAAAGTGGCTTCAGTTGTTTTTATGTCATGTTCTTTAAGGAGGACATTCATGTGTTCATATAACAATAGGTAAAGTGTAATAATCTCATTGGTGAATACATGAAAACGTAGTATAGTATTATCTGTAACAAATGCACAATATTTGAATAGTAGTAACCATTTTGGATAAGTAAATGTTTGTAACTTACTTTTCAGACATCCCTTGTACATACTTATGGGGTGCACTAGATAATTGAGACAAATTTATAAAGAAAAACAAAATAGTCAATAGAAATTTAAATTTAGAATATTTTTAAAAAAATGTACACATGTTCAATTTAGAAAAACAGAAAAAGTTTATTCAATAAAACCACCCCCAGCCTCAAGAATGTCCTCAACAGGTCTTGGAAGTGACTGCAACATATGGTTCTCATTTCTGTTGGTATTGTAAGGCTTCACCCCAGCCATAATAGTCAATCAAATACAAATCAAGAGGGCTAGGAGGACCTATGGGGTAGGGGGTGACAAATGTTTATGAAAATTCTCAGCAACCATTTGTGGGTCACAAGATCAATATAAGAGAGAGCATATCCACTAGAACATTGATCCTGGGTTTGACTACAGTATTTCAATGTAGGCAGTGGTATTGACCCTGAGGCCCTACAGAAACAAGTGAAGCAGCCTGATTTGGCATTTGTTACCTATGATCTCTAGAACCATCATAGACAATACAAACTTGGTGTACATTATTGTGGATACCTCCATGGTGTTTGCACAGACATCATTTCTCTTGTTCACCTTGCCACTAGTGCTATGAGCATGGTATTAATTATCATTTTCCTGTGTTACATTAGAAGCTGGCATATTTCTTAGTTTATATGAAGAAGAAATGCGAATCTTAAAATTTGGTGCTTGCCATGTAACATCATCTATTTATGACCTGCTAGAGATGTTCTCAAATATCTGGTGCACACTGAAAATTTCATTACTCAAGCAAATAAAAAGACCTCATATTTAGTTTTTTCTTTCTTTTTATTTGTATTTAAGTAATCTATTTATAAGGTAGCTTTACACATTTTTTTGTCAACAACACTTTTCTGTTTCTAAAATTCTTATTTTACTATTCTTGAATAAACAGATAAAAATTGTCTATCAGAAATACTGCAAAATAAATATCTTTTTATTAAGCATATAAAGCAATATTAGCTTCAAGATATATTCATTGCAAAATTGTGCCTTTTCAGCAAAATTTCCATTTTTTTTTTTTTACCAATAATGTACCTACAAACAAGAAAATAGCTAAACTCATTTTTAATATATGAATGCCAGATTCAGTTATTTAATAAATGGTAATGAATTGGTGTTTTGAGCATTAAGGAGCAACCTCTATCATCAAAATTCCATTATTATTCTGAATAATTTTATAGTTCTTCACAGAACTCATGAAAGATCACTTCCACACACACACACACACACACACGTCATGTGAAATATATGGAAGTTTCAGGTAATTGTATAAATATTGCATGAGAAACAAATCTCTTTTTTTTTTAAATAGATCATAGGAAAGAGAGGAAGCTATAATCAATTTTTTGTAGTTTGATATTAAAGAAATTGTTAAAATTTCACTTGTTTTCTAGAGCAAAATCCCATTGAAGCATCACTTCATGGCATCAATTCTTTATGGTTGTTATCAATATTTATATAAATTTCTCAAACAGCATGCAAATATTTTTGTTTTTACACATTGTGTATGGAGATTGAATTAAAAATCATATAAAGGAATAAAGAATAGAAGAAAAAACATTGAAATCTTAAGAAATAAACATGCAATAAGTATAAAATATAATCAATGATGGGGTAGAATTAGTCTTCAAAATAGCATAAAAGTTTATGCAGCTGCATCAATTTTCCCTTGTAAGAATAAAAAAAAGCATGCATTTCAAGAAAGATGTGATGCATTGTAAAACAATGTTCAATGTTTATTTGCTAAAACAATTAAAATAACAAATGCACGGAAGGGAAGCATTAAAAGACACAAATTATATGCAGAGACAAGGATTTAGTTGAAGATAAAATCTCTTTGCAATGTCACAATCAAATTTTGCTTTGAAATTGGTCCTTTTTTTGATACAAAGAGAATCTGAGGGAAAACCACTTCTGATTACTATTTACAGGCTTCCTGGATTTGGTAAGATTTTTTATTGTGAAAAAGATTATTGAATACATTCTTTTTTCATACATACACAAATACATAGACACCAAATTTCATTCTTTGTAAAATGTATTCCAATCAGTTTTAAAAATATCAATTAAATTTTTTTTAAAAAAATGGCACTTGTAGAAAACATACTTTCTATTGATTTTAGTTTTTGCATTATGTCTAAGTGATACAGTAAATTGTGAAGAATCTTGCAGCTTTTAACTTGAGGCCAAACTATGATTTTTTCTGTCACAGATTTTGTATTATTGGGAATGAACAGAAAAAAACTTGTTATAAGCATTTTTGTAAAATTTCTCAAAAATTTTAAAAGTGAATGAAATTAATTCAGCATAAGAAAAATATTTACTTATGAAAATTTTTCCTTGTAATTTACTTATGATTTTAGAAAAATTTTACAAAAATTTAAAATATTTAAAAGTGGAATTTTTCAAAAATATAAATAAATGAAAGCTATCTTTGAAAAAGCTTGTAGCAATCAAAAGTTCAATTTGTGGAAAATAGCTTAAAGCTGGAATAAAGAATGCATCAAAATATCATAAAACTAGTAAATTTCTCAAAAAATTTTGTAGTAATTAAAAAAAATAAGAATATTTTATTTAATTTAGCAAATTTTTCATTTATGTAGAAGCTATGATTTAGAATTAAAAAAAAATGTGATATAATCTAACAAAAGAATTTACCAAAAGTAAAGTCTTCATGGCAGATGAATTGAACAGGAAATCCAATGACAATGGTTGACTTTAAATTTGAAGGCAACTTAATTTATTGATTTTTAAATATTTTGTAGTCAAAATAGATTATTTCTTTTAATACGGGTCTGTTGGCAACATGCAGAAATTTTTTGAGACATGCATTTAATATTTAAGAAATGAGCTGGTGTGTTTGTAGCAATTATTGTGTTTGTAGCAACCACTGTTTGTTGGATGTAAGCATATAAAAAGAAAGTAGATTTCAGTGGTGTTAATTGAAACAGACGTTCCTAAGCGGTGACAAACAGGAAATTCAGGCAAATAAAAACATTCAACTTCCTTCCTATTTCCGTTTACTTTCACAATTAGACTTTTTGTTTTAGTTTTTAGTTTTCCTTTAATTTCTTGGATGTTTTTCATAATTTGGTTTATGATTTTGTTTGCAACTAATATTTTAGTTAGTTGTGTTTCTTATATTTTCATCAAACCAAATTATTATGTTTTTGAAAGTTAATGAAGTCATTGGCAAATATGATAAAGGATTTGTTTTTGTATTAAACTTTTAACTCTGGCAGAAATTTCCATCATTCACCATTATTGAACTGAAATAATTGAAATTTCTGCCATCTACACTTAATGGAATGATGAAATAATGGGTGGAATTTTTTATTCCTTTGGAATCAAGCAAAGAAATATCCATTAAAAATCACTCTGTATGTTATAAATTAAAGGTCCTTGTTTAGATTAGTCCTAAGGATGCAGTTGATTGGTGACCACATACAATTTTTACTAAAATGGTCCAAATACAAATTCATTAGTTTTCACATTATTTTGTATTTTTTTATACTTTAGATTTATAAAGACACAGCACTAAAAAGTTGGAGTGTGAAAAATGAATCGGTATTTGCATGTCATTTACATAAATTGAATTTTATTCTTACATAAATAATTGATAAATAAAAAATCTTATTCATATGCAGCAACATTTTTTAAAAAATCATTAAATTGCATCCTCCTTGATATCATTAGTGGATTTAATTTCTTTTTTTTTTTATTTCAAGACATGCTATAGATTCATAGAAATATCAGTGTATCACTATCTTTCCAAAAATTTGTATCCTTGATCCTTTAAAATCATTCTATTCTTGTTGAATGATATTCTTAAAACAGCAAAGACAGACACTTAAATAATGTTCTGAAATGTTCAAAATGAACAAAACACCATCAAATGAGTATTTCTCTTCCATATTAATTTTGCAAAGTTGAACAAAACAATGACATACAAATATATGCTTAGTTGACTCCATATCATTATTATTTGATTATTACTTTGATTTATGGATATCAACAAAGAAATAACTTTACAAGTGTTTATCAATACCATATGAAGAATCTGAGAGACACTGAAAGTTTAGCAAGAACAGTAAAAATAAATTCATCTATTAGCTTAAGTAAACAGTAAGTTTTAAAATTCTCTCCCAATATCAGCTTAGAAATGACATAAAAATATATTTAATTGCATTCCTTTACATATAGTAATCCTTAATAATTTTAAAAATTTAGCAGTATTAAGAAACTTACATAGGAGACTTCTTTAATCATTTTTTCTATTTTATAGAATAAAAATCTAGCAAGGAAATCTGTTCTGTTCATACAAAGAAGTTTCTGAACTAGACCTAAAGAAAAGTACACTGTTGTGATACTATGGATACCTATATCAAAAGGTAGTTTTAACTTTATCTCAAGTATTTCTATTTGATGTACCAGCAGATGCTTCCTTTTGAAGTTTGACCAAAGGGGAATGGGAAGTAAAGGAGTGGATGGGGATTTTTGGAGATCAAGTGGTGACAAAACTGGAAATAGATTATATCCAGGTGCTGCTCTATATTAAGTCATATTTGTGATCAGGGAGAGTTCTGCTTCACCATTGGCAGAGACAGACTTTTTTGTCATGGGGTTCCTTTGCAGGCCTTATTGTCTGGATGAGTAGATGGGTGAGGAGTTGGTAGCGTGTGGTGGGGAGCTGAGCTGTTAGACCAACATAGCAGAAGTTGTCCCAAGGATCTCTTACCTACCTACCCAGATGAGCAGACAAAGTCCTAGATGCAACATCTATTTTATAATATGGAAAATGGGGTTTGCATCCTTATTTCCCAACATGGTACTTGTCTTTCATCTTGCTACCTTGTGAGCAGTAGGAAGCCTTTTGCACACCGACAAAATTGAGAATTGAAATGCAGTATGGGGTAATCATTGGTCAGTCAGTAGAAAGCTTGGGTGAGAATCAAGTTGTACACTGTTACCTTAGTAAATAATAATGTTTCATATATTATTTAAATTTGGCCACCATTCCCTTCAAAATAGTCTCCTTGCAAACATAACAATTCTAGCTGGTGACAAATTATGAAGCAATGCGATTTACGTTAATGTTTTTGATGAGGATCTCTTAACATACCCCATAATTGAAAAAAAAACCCTAACAAATTATTTATAACTCATGGATGAGTTCTCGAGTTCTTTCAACATTTTCTAGAATTTTTGTGACTGGTCATCGTGAATGAGGATTTTGAATTGACAATTGGCCTTAAAATGCACCTGATGATTAAAAAGTTGATGAAGTATTTTGAATTTCAGTAGCACATAAAATTTGATGCAGGCATGTTCAAATTTGTCAGCCATAGTAAAGATTGCAGAGCTTTTTGCAAAACCTCATATAATAGAAGGTACAAATCATGTTGGCAAACTGACTCAGTAGGATGGCTATCAATGTGTAGCTGTGAATGCATTTCCATTGAATGTTACAATTGCAGCATGTACAGTATGGGAATTTTATGGGACAACCTTAAATTTGTAATCAAGACATTTCATTTTTTACTTACATTATTTTTGTTATTTTTTAAAAGGTTTAATCCAAAAGATTGCAATTAAAGATAAAAGCTGAAGATACAATTACCAACAAAAAATTCTCTCTTATTCAGTTTTAAAACTAATATACATAAACATAATTTCTGCCAAGGATCATACTGTGTCTATAATCAGAATGTTAAGTGTTGCTCTGTAGAATGTGAGTCATGCCAGAAAATACCAGAAGTGTGAATTGAATTTAATGTCTGTCAAGAACCTCAATCTAAGAATCTATTGATCTGTGGTGACACCAAGATATCAAAATTTTAATTCTTGGTGTCACTTCAGAATGTCAAAAGACCTAGGAGGCCAGATGGTTGATCTAGAAGGTGACCTCAAAAGTTATCATGTGCAGAATCTTTTCTCAATGTGTGTCTGGGGATGTACCAACATAAACAGAAAATGAACCCAGCTGAACTTAGGATACACACACACACACACACACAAAACAACCAGATAATAGAAAGTTCTATAAATGCCTGACTTATAAGAGAAGGGGTATTTCTCACACTATTGCAAGAAGATCAAACATTCAAAGAAAGGCCAGAAACCCCTGTCTAGGACAACAGTGTATAGTATTTTGTATGTTATCTAAGAAGCTTTACACACACATTAATTTGCCAGTACTGTTAAAACTAAATGATGGCAATAGTTAAGAATTTTTTGCAATTGCATTGGTTATTAGATTTTTTATTTATATTGATGCAGAATTCTAATTTTTAAATTTTTAAAAATAAACATCTTGAAAGAAAACCAACAGAGAACTAAATAAAAATAATGTATCATCCATACTTACTGATGAGATCATCTATTATGGTAACACAAGGTATGTTTGCTTATAAGTTATTTGCCTCCTATTAACACTGGAATATTTTATTACTAAGAAAGGAAAAGTAAGGTACATGTTCAATAAATATATAAAGTTACATTGTTTTATATTATAGATGTGGATATATGTGTATTAATAAGTATATATATATATATATATATATATATTATAAATAATATCTATAAGAACACCGGATTTTATATCTTACTGTTCTTTCTTTTTTTATTTATATACATATATATATATATATATATATATATATATATATATATATATATATATATATATATATATATATATAATGTGTGTGTATGTAAAAGGAGAGATTATAGTTGTTCCAACAAGACAAAAGTGTATATTTTAAAGAGGGGGGAAAAAGCTGAAAACATTTTTGATTACAATGTGGATTTCTTTTATATACTTTATTCTATATATTTTGCTACACATTTTTTGGATCTTGTGAGCTTCATCAGATGAAGAATTATTATTTCCACATATCATTTAAAAGAATTTTTATTACAAAGGAAAATTTTTTGGCCAGTTCAAGATGGATACAGATGACAACTACTACACACAAGACAATGGCTAAAAGACTTAACATAGGAAGAAAAAATGAATTCCTTTAAATAATATGTGGAAATAACCATTCTTCACCTGATGAAGGTCACTCGACCTGAAATGTGTGTAGCAAAATATACAAAATAAACTATATAAAAAATATCCACATCATAATCAAAAATGTTTGTGGCATTTTCTCTCTTCAAAATATATATAAGCATTCAAACACTTACAATGGTAAAAAATAATTAAGTAACTAGGATTTCTACATAGCAAAATGGTATGTAGAAATAATAGATATTTAATTGTGTGTATATATATATATATATATATATATATATATATATATATATATATATATATATATATAATGGACACTAAGATCAATGATAATACTATTTTCAGGCCTGAAGATTTTGTTCAAACTTGAAACAGACCGTTGACCTCATTATCCCTCTTATATTTACACATGCTCTATCCTGGATATTGACAATATAGCATACCTTAAAACACACACACCTATATATATATATATATATATATATATATATATATATATATATGATGGATTCTCCTGTTGATTCCAACATATAAGGATCCAACCACCTCATTCAGTTTTTATTTTCATGTTGTATGTGACACTGCTGTCCTGCTAGTGACAAGCATATATGTCCACATATTGTGCAACAGCAAGGATCTTGGGACATAGTCACAGTAATATTTGTTGACACTTTTCACAGTTGTCTCTCATCTCTTAGCTGGTCAATATGACTGATATCAAAATTTCTGATACCACTCTGCTACAAATATTTCCAGTTATTTCTATCCAGGTTAATTCACTCAAAGTTAGATGACAACTGACAGGTTACTCTTTAGCTTGTCTTTATTATACCTAAGCCATGGCCATCCAACAGACCTTGGTCCACTGTGAAGCTGGCTATACATGAGGACCTTAGGTATTCATCACTTATCCTTGCAACATGACCAGCCCAGTTGTGACTGCATCAAGAAAGTCTCAAT
Organism: Acanthosepion pharaonis; assembly: GCA_903632075.3. NCBI lineage: Eukaryota > Metazoa > Mollusca > Cephalopoda > Sepiida > Sepiidae > Acanthosepion > Acanthosepion pharaonis. The sequence continues at coordinate 409,875 of CAHIKZ030001332.1, read as the reverse complement.
TCCACCAATGTTGTGAGAAGATCAGCATTGGACACCCTATCATCAAAAGAATAGCCACAGATCATGCGGAGACAACTTTTGTGGTAGACATCAAGCTGATTGATATAGCATCTATATACGTATATTAGAGAGATTCCTATGTCCACACTGTCTATATCTATAAATGCTCTATTTCTGATACTGAAAATTCTTCCTTTTTAAATATAGCAAATTTTAAACCTGTATTTGTGAAACATTTTTCACTGAATGCACAGATACAACACTCTGATCCAAGGTAGAGGACCAATGAGTTTGATCCTAAACATAGCGCACACACACACACACACACACACACACATCCTGAGCCCAAGTAGAAGAACCAGTACATATGTAAATAATCCCTTTTTGTATGTGTACTTTGCTAGTGTTTAATAATGTAAAAATTAATTAATCTAACAAAAAGACTGGTAATTATTTATTAGTACAAATGACTAGAATAAAATGCAATTGTGAAATCAGCCATTAGAGAGGAAATAGAAAAGTGTGTCAGAGAGTAACAGGTTGTTTTTACTTCTGACTGAAGGATTTTAGATTTGTTAAAGGACTTCCTATAATTACATCTTCCTCTTGAAGGACACACTTGAGCCTCAACCAAAAATTGCTATGAAATTGAATTCCAACAGAATTAAACTTGTTTAAGTGAACAAATATACAAAACAGAATGAAGTGGTCACTAGAGAAGAAAATTAAAAATATATTAAATCTAACAGTAAACCAATTCTATTTAGAAGAGAATTACTATCAAAACATGCTTACAAAATCTGGTCAGAGAAATTAAAAAGCTTTTTATCAATTTTGAAACATAATCCATAAATTTTATCAGTATTTTTTAAAATTTTAATTTTGAGTCGAAAAAAAATGTTCAAAAGAGAAAAAAAAATTTTTTTAACATGATATTTGCATAGTTAAAATAAAAAGCCCACAAAATTGTTTTTATCATATTCCACAGCGAGAATTTATTCCTGAAAGACCTAAAAAAAAAAAATCAAACTTAAAACAAATTGATATTTGCAGCCTCTGTCGGTAACATAGAAGTATTTGACCAAACATTTATCTAAAAATGACCCTCAAATTGAGCAAGCCTACACATCAGAACCTTTGTGAAAAAGGCTAATTTTATTTTAGATTAAACAAATATATATTAAACGTGTCCTTTTAAATGAAGTAGTTGCATTAAACTGAATCTGCCAAAATGAAAAATGCAACATTTTCTAACTTGTATTTGTAATGTTTATTTCTTTATGATTATGTTAATGATGTTAATTATAGCTCAATGGGTCACATGATCTCAAGAAAATGCTTCACAAGAAATGCAAAGGAGCTTACAACATTTTTAGACGCCATCTAAGAGACTGACACTTAATCTACAAAATGAGAGAACTAGCAAAGATATAGCAAGACAAAAAGCAACTGAGCCTAAAACATGAACAGTTTGAAGGAGAATAGGATGAAAGCACATTGGAAATATAGCACAGCAAAACTAAGAGGAGATAAAAACAGATAAAGGGACATAATAGAGAGAGAGAGAGAGAGAGAGGGGGGTCTAGGTTAAGCAAGGGAGGCCATGTTAAGGGTGAGACCAATATTAATGGGGAAAATTAATGGACATCATCAGATTAAATGGAAGAGGTTAACAGTTGTAAGGAGATGCATCCATAAAACTAACTAGGTGAGACCTACATTAGATCAGATCTGGACACACGTGCACGTCGTTCAGGGTTTGGACTTCTCTGTGAGCTGGAATCAGAATCTTCATCCTCTCTTCGCCAATCTGATGATCTTCTGTTTGTTGTAAGCAAGCAAAACACTTTTTTATAAAACTGATATAAACTCCAATCCAGATTGATCCAACCCCCACTCTCAAATCCGCATTAAAAAATGTTTCTGTTTAATAAAGCATTTAATCAACACATGCATAAATGGCATGATTTTTAAGAATAAGTTGGGGAAACTACACAGGAAATAATCTAAATTTAGATTTCTGTCATTCATTAAACAACAAAAAAAATGACTGTTCTATTTTGGTTGGAATATTTAGCAGTCTAAGCAATTCTAAAAATATGTTATAAAATACAAGTCTGTACTTAGCAATAAATAATTTTAGACTAGAACTAGCCTTCATATTCCCAAAGAATGTTTACAAAAATATTTTTCAGTTAGAAATTAAATTTATCATTGCAATCACTTTTAGAAGAGAATCATAAATTTTGAAATGAATTCATGTATTTTACACTTTTTATAACAACAAGCATTAATTAAAATTCAATTGATTGAATGAATAAAATGTCTGCATGTGTTGTGTAATATTTAGAACTGTTGGAAAGAGAAGTCCCAATTAGTCTTTAAGAAAATTTATTGGACAAAGGCAATATGAAAGAGAAACATATACAGTCATGCACAGAAGAGGTTGGCATTAGCAATGTGATAAAGAAAAGGAAGATTTCAAGAATATGTAACAATAATGGCACCCCATCTCAAACCTGTGGTATGTCATCATTGTGTTGCATTTTGGTAACAAGTACAAAAACAAAACAAACTGTAATTTAGTAATCTTTAGTTATCAAAATCTGGTGGTGGTTTAGTGTCACTTTTACTGAATCCTGTTAGTGTTTATCCATTTTTTTGACATTTCTTTATCTATAAGATTAAAACTCAAAAAGGCAAAGCTCTTTGTTTTATTTTCCTCAATCATTTAAATTGTAACAACTGAAAAACCCATATACATAAATGCAATCTGATTATTTGAGCAGACATTAAACTCAAGATAACACTACTAACACAAACATGTTAATGTTACCCCCTTTTGTATCATTAATGAAGATTGCATAAGTTAAACCTCTGTTCAGAAATAAAATGCACTATTTTCTCATAATGAAATCTAAGATAACTAATAGTTAAAAAAAAAAATTAAATTCTAAAACAAGGGAAGAAAATATTAGTTGCAACAAAGATTTGGAAATTAGTTCAAAGAATTTCATTTTCCAATTCATTGTTTTAAAATATTTTCACAATGATATACATTTTTTCTCATGTTTTCTCTGTATATTTTATTTGGAAAATAACAAATCACTGTAAAAAGCTGCATTTTTTTAACTGTACAGATATTCATGGAATCTATCAATACACAAATTGCTGACTCTAAAAACAGTTACTTTACTGATTTTACAAGAATTATAATATGTAAAACATGTTTTATTTAATGCAATTAACCACCACCAGTATAATAAGAATAAAATACTATGATCAACTACTACAAGTCATAACAATAAATGCATTCATTATACATAATGACAAAAATGAGGGAATTATGCCCAGCTTTACTGATATTTATTTAAATAATGAAAACATTTGCCATTGTTACATATTTAATTTTTAGATAAAACATGATTGGCTAATGTTAACATTGAAATATCAATATTTTAACATGAAATATTCCTTAAAGAGGAATTTATCAAATTATATCAAGTTATTAATTTATTATTACTTCTCATGAAGCAAAGGAAAGAGGCAGTCACAAATTTTTTCATTATCCTAAGGCTCAAGAGCCATTCAAGGTACAGGGTTACTGTTAAAATGGTTATGATATGAGTGAAAGAGGAGTTGGCAGGAAGATTATGAGGATAAGGAGGATATATAACAATTAACCCTTGAAGTATTCAGGGGAAACATCCACAAAGTAGCAGTTCTTAGGAAAAAACTGAGTGAAACTTTCTCTTTACATTTGGAATACAAAGGAAGAAATGATGGTGATTCAACTGTGGAAGTAGCATGGTGTACTATAGCAGTAAAGTTTTGTACTGGTGGAACTAAAGTATGGAGCTCATCTTATCATTTATCATGAGAGTAGTGATAGGCTTGACATCTGAAACCACTACTGGCTTCCAAACTCTCTCTTGTAACCAATGTATCAAAATATGCCTCTCTCATGTAAAACTAAACAATGACTAACTTCTCATTACATTTCAAATCAATGTTGTCCTTTACGATCAATCTTCATAATTATAACTCCTCTTTTTCACACTCAGACAAAGTGAAAATCAGACACTTTACAACATTTATTAGTGAAAATGAAATTTAAGAAATTGAAGTATAGACTTTTCAATTGCTTCTTTAACAAACATTTTATCATCCACAGAATAAAAAAATTGAAAATGTTGTTTGAGTGATTAATGAGGAGTAATTATTTAATGTTTGATTGTTAGTTAAAATGAAAACTATAAAAGACAAAAATATAATCCCAAAAACAATTTATATCTTTTTGAAGAAATTTGAAATTACCAATTTTTTACTTGAAAAAGTAAAATGTTTAGTAATTGGAAATGCCATTCTACCAACTGTGATAATATCTTCAAAGCAAAATAGATGAAGGGATCAATTTTTATTGGCTGATGGCCACATCATGTTGATACACTGATTCCCATATGATCACTGAAGTTAAGCAATGTTGAGACTGGTCAGTATCTTGATGGGTGACAGCTTGAGAATACCAGCTGCCGTAAGCTTGGATGTGTGGGTGGTATAATAGATAATGGCTCAGAATTTAAACAAAGACCCAAGCTCCAATTGGGTTCATTAAATTCACTTATGCACCAATATCCTTGGAAAAGTTATGAAACCACTTTTTCTCCCCTTAGTTATGGGTTAATTAGTAAGACTGTTATCACTAAATCATTATTTTAAAAAAAAATTCTTACAATCTAAAAGTATTTTCTGGATTTAAATAACCTGCAAAGTGTTGATCAGCCATAGAAAATGAATGAAATGGTCAATTTTTGTTAAGTAAACATCTTTATTTGTATAAAATATTCAAATAAGTTTTTTGCAAAAAATATACAAAAATTCTTCTAAAAATATTTTTATACTCATTATGTTAATAATCTTGATATCAGAGAAAATCTACATTGGATCTCCAAAAAAAATTCTGCAAATTTACTTCTGAAAAAGGTAATTGTTTTTGTTTAAATCAAAAAGAAGTACCATGAACAGGTCCATAAACTTTTGACTAATAGTATACTCAATGTATACAATTAGGACAGGAGGGATGAATTAGTGCAATTCTTAATGACTGACAAAATGGTTATCATTATTGTTATCAGCATAGCATTAATTACTATGAAAGAAAAGCACAAATTGAAGAATAACTCTTGTGTCAATAGATATTCTCAACAGATTTTGTTTGTCATGTTTGTGCAGGGCTGACAGATAAGTGGATGATTTTTGAAAGCTTACCACTAATAAATTTTGAATCTCACCACTTTGGTTTGCTTTTAAAATACACTAAGTTAACTTGGACTACCAATGAGAAAGTCAACTTATAATTTAGTAGCACTGGGTTTTGCATTATAATCCAGTTTGCTCCTTGCAGCCCAATTTGACAATTTTATGTTAGTGCTCAACAGAAAAAAAAGGAACTCAGTGAATATGAATGAGTACTCAACTTTTTTTTATTATCAAATATTCAGACAAAAATGATAAATGACTTCTATACTCATTATTTTGGAATTGTTTGTGTTTTTTATTGAATAAATACAATTTTCAGCTAAACAAGAAACTATTCTTTATAATCATATAAAATAATACTTTTAAATTCATGTATTATTTTGTTGTAATTTTTATATTTATTTGAAAGAAAATAAAAAAAATAACTGAGAAATGTTTTTCTTAAAATATTGATATTATTTTTGTTTGGTTACAGCCAATATAACTTTAACAGAATTCAGTCTTGCAAAAAAAAAAAAAATAAGCAAATTATTAAATAAAAACAAACCAAAAAAATTTGTGTGAAAAAATGTCCTTTGTCTGAATATAGCAACAAGTGAAGATCCAGTAAAGCTAAACATTTATAAAACCCTCTTGAAATAGAAATGACATTCAAACAAATGAATTAAGAGAATAAAATCATAAACAATCAAGCATAAATAGGCAACAAGTATGTTTAGTCAAGCAACAGAGATTTTCTGAAATGGAAGAGAAAAAAATTACCTGGCATTCAGCCTCAAAGCTGAGCTGCTACTAATTCTACAAACAAGATAAAAATATAACACATTCAGGGAAAAATACAAAGAATGGATGAGAAAATGGCCTTTGTAAATGAACCCAAGTTATGAAATGAATTTAACTTTCACTTTTGAAGTAACTAATTTGTTCAGAATTTAGAAAAAAAGAACAATTTTATTTTGTTTTAACAAGTGAGAATTTTTACTTATTTATTTTTCTTGTAACGTGACCTTAATCTTTTGTGCTGGGCCAGAAGTGGACATATTCCCATGATACATACTTCATATAAAAAATGGTGAATGCCACATGAGAAATAAACTCTTGCTTTCAAATAATTTAGATAAAATAATATCATTACAATTTCAGGTAATGTAATCCTGTCCCATGGCAACAAAAATAATCAGCTGAGAGATTATTTGGAAATATTTTGAAACTTAAATCCACACACAATTCTCAAATTCATATGTATTTCCAAATATATGTACACATATGAAATTAGCAACAGAATGTGTCTCTACAGCTATATACCTTCATATCTAGTACACACATATTTGTGTGTTCGTACATAGAAAATTGCACTTTTTGAAGCAACATTAGCTTTTGTTTACTAGAAGTGTTTAAGTTAAAGAAGAAATATAAAATTATTAAATTTTAGATGTATAAGGGGCTGTTTAAAAGTTCTCAGGCCAATCCACTTCTAAAAATTAGTGTTCTGATGTTTGCTCATTGAAATACTGATTTTTGAGAAGTGTGTTTGGCTAAGAACTTTTCAGCACCTCCTTGTATAAGAGGACAATATAAGGAGATTACTTAAAAAAGGCACAAAACCAAAAGTTATCTGGATGCATTCAATTACCTTTGTCTGTCATGTAAAGAATAGTCACTGTCTCCTAAATCAAATGATGAAGAGTGATGAGGATGATGTGGGCTTCGTGATCGGCGAGTGGAATAGTGTTCTTCAGCTTGGACATCCATGACACTTCGAGAGCGCTGAACTTGTGTACGGTCACCTCGATACTGAAAAAACATGAATATAAAGTTATACATAAAAAATGATAGGTCTTCTTCCATCTTTTTCGGAAATCAAGTTTTTATTCTGTTGAGACAAAATAAAAATGAATTGCTTCACTCATGAATATTCATTTGATGAGTGACTTGCTTTCTTAATGCTTGGTGAGAACTCACTATTGTTGCTTGCTGCTACTGCTTTCATTCAAACTCTTTTCAAGGTAGTTGAAACGGTGAACAGCAGACATTAAAGTCGAGAATTTAGTCTTGTGTCATGACATTTCAAACATTGACTTTTAAATTTAGTCATTTGTGGCTCTTTAATTTTATTATTTCAAATCTATTTATATTAAAGTTAATTTCATATTACCATAAACTTGTGATCCCAAAAATTAGTAAAATTATCTATTTTTAAATAGTTTAATCAAATATAAAGACATGAGAAACTTGTTAATTTCCAGGATTTTCAAATATGGCTATAAAATTTGTGTGAAGAGATTATACAATAAAGTAACATGTCCATTAGCATTTTCACTAAATTGGTTGAGAAACAACCATCAAATTTCATCAGATATAAAAATTGAAATCTATTGATCATCTTTGTTAATGCATTTTTCTATATATATATATATATATAAAATAATTATATTTTTCTATATTTAAAATGTAGAGCAAATCCAAAATATATTTTGGCCACAAAACTACATAAGAGAGTAAAATATAACTTAGTTAAAATATTTTATGACATTAAAATAAAAAGAGTAGAAAACATATCTGTTCACTTTTTCAATTCTTAAAACTTCCAACTGAAGTTGATGCATTAGACATGCAACAGAAAAGTAAAATAATCACTTTGACAATTACATTTAATTAATCAAAACTGCTATAAAATGAAAAATTCTATTTACAAGCTATGAATAGGATATTGAAATTGGATGTAAATTAAATAAAAAATTTTGACTGATGAGGCTTGAGACATAAAATACACTGTTAACATCATAGGCTCCAGTTTTAACAACTTTGAATCCATAAATGGTGGCTTTTGGGCATGAAGGGTTAGGGTTAGAGAATTCACTTACACATAAATAAGCAAACTCAGAAAACTGGCTTTCCTGTTTTGTTTACAAATTTAAGTAATCATATATATATATATATATATGTGTGTGTGTGTGTGTGTGTTACTTTAATAAAGATGATAATAATAATAATAATAATAATAATATCTTAATAGGCAAAAATGTTTTGTCTTCTTTCAACTGATACTATATTTCACAATGAGTAAAGAAGGTAAAAATCCTGAAAAAAAGAAAAAGATTTTAGAATTTTTCAACTGAATTTAACTGCTTCATAGATGAAGACATTCTAAGAGATTTTGATGGATGATTGTTTTAAATGTGCATTCAGTCAAAAGGTTGTTTTGTTGATAATTGTTCATTAGATGATGCTAAAATATTTGAAGTATCAATCTCTCCCTTAAGGACGATTTTAAAAGTTAAACATTCATCCAACCAAATCTGTAAGAATTCATTTCCATTAATAAATCTTGAAATCTTGAAAATATACAAATTATTAAAAGCAAGTTTGTTTTTTTTTTTGTTTTATAAAAACAAATTCATAAAGTTGTAGTGTTTTCATTTTCTTTAGTAGTTACTTCTTGATTTAGTTTGATTGCTATTAATTTCATAGTTTAAAAAAATATAAAACAGAGATACAACTCAAACACATGTACCCACTAAAAATAACATTTATAGTAATAAGATATATTTAATTTGTATTGAAATGCATTAAGAAAATAACACTAGGCTATTTTATGTAACAGCAAAAAGATGCAAAAATTATCAAATCACAGATATACTAAAAATAAATCTAAAAATATCTATGTTTTAACATATTTACCTTCTGGCCACAAAGAAGAAAAATCTGTAAATTAGACTTTGTTTTTTCTTCTTATCTTCAACAGTCGTAAAATGAATGCAACAGAAACCAAGTTCCTACTTGAGAATGTCATTCTTAGAACTTTCTGAATAGAATCAAAGAGTGAGTGGGTGTGTTACTGAATGCCTACATTTTGTTGGTTGGGTGGTCAGTGAAATGACCGCTCTCCAATGCCTTATAGGGATGGACAGAAGGATGTTCAGCATTTGAAGTGGTTATCAACTCAATGTTATTATAAGAATAAAAACCTTTTATTCTACTCAACCTGAACTATGAACCCTCTTAGATCTGAGGGCTTTTTTTTTTACTTTAAGCTTTTTATTTTAAGAATATGGTTGGAAAAATAGTTTCAACTTCCTTCAGTCAATTGGCAGAATGTGTGTTTATTTTGACTAGGGAAGATGAAAATGTGACAAAGTCGTCTTAAAGTAAAAATTAAAATATTTACATAAACATTATTTTTCAAACTTCCTAGAATACTGTATTTTTCTTTTTCTTAAATATAATCTATAGTATAGTATGTTGATTTAACTTTTGATTTTAGGAACAATAGATTAATCTTAGAATGTGTGGGTAGTATAGTGGTTATCAATGTAGAAACAGAAATTGGCAAGCTGAGTTCAAATTCCAGTCAAGCCATCTGCATTCATATTTGCACAAATGTCTCTGAGAAAAGAATGAATCTATACCTTCTCCTTCAGCTCTGAATTAAATAGTAGTGTAGACTGGGCTTGCTAGCCTTAGAGAAGAAAAATGCTGAACATAAACTGCAGAGAAAAGAACAGAAAACCACTCCACTATATTCACCAAGTATGGCAATTCAGTGATAAAGAAAAAGGAATATGTGGAGAGCCATCATTGTCTATGTCATGGTGGGATATATCATGTTTTAAAATGATATTCATCTCATGAAATGAAGGTTATGATAATAGTCTTTTCACATTTTTATTTTAAAAAATAACACGAAAAAGTGGTAGATAATTGGGCATTCTCTTTTTGCAATTAAATTATTTACATTTGATGTGATTCCAAACAAATTTGTGTCATATAAAATACTAATAAAAATCTGCAAAGATTTCAGTGGAAACTTTATTGATAATATTTGATTATATTCAAAATTCATTTCTCCTTGATTTCTTTCTGTGATTTAAAACTGGAAAAATCAGAAATTGCTTTAAGTTTGTATCAGTTTAATTTTCTGGCTTCATTAATTTTCATGCCTGTTTAAAATTTATATGATGCACTGTTTTTTTTTTTTTTTTGCATTGATATTTTTACTAAGTCAGGTAATTTACTTGTTTGTTTATTTCTTACACATACTTTGGATTTGGATTTGAAGTATGAATTAGTCTTTTAAATTAATTTTCTATGCAGTTTCAACAAACTTGAAATAACTATTACAAGTAAATATTTTATTCATTATTAAAATTATCTGTGAATTTGAATGTCTCTTGTTAGACAAGCTGATAGTTGTTTTAGGCTATGAAGTTTTTCTTCCAATTTAATGAAAAGGAAGTCAAACAATAAAAAAACCTTAAGTATTTTTAGATTTTAAATTGAATTCTCCTTTTAAGTAAAGCTTACTTTTTAACTCTTTGCTTTGATTTTTAGTTTGAGACAAGCATTTACTTTCTTGTATTAATATAGATTGATGAATTTGTCTAATAGAAAATCTGCTAGATAAAAATTTTATAAATACTTAAAATAGAAAAGCAGATACTGCATATTATTTGTTGTTAAAATATTTTTATTTTATGTCAAATGGAGTAGATGTCAAGATTGCGATAGTTATTGATCTTATTCATTTTATTATTTCAGGTGAAGACTCAGTAACAAAGACAAATGATTTTTTTTATATTTACTTTAATAAGTTTTTAATCTGTTTTCATTCTTAATTTTTGTTTATTTACTTCTTATCACAATAATGGACAAGTCATTTTTACATTCTATAAACTTTTTACATAAACAACATGGCTCAGAAATAAAGAAATCACATCTGACAAGAGACAAGATTTGGACTTGTATCCTTGGACACCTTTCTGATGAGCACAAAATGTAAAAACCTTGCAGTTAAAAAAAAAATGAAAGATAAAGTCGTTAAAAATGAATAACAATGCTTTATTCAAGAAACTTAGATAATTTTAAACAATTACTTTTTCTTGTTTGTGCAAGAACTTGCAAAATGTTCTTTTAGTTATAGATTCATATGAATATCAATTTTAAAAAATGACAAATTTTAATCATTCTTTGTGGTTCATTCAAACTGATGATTAAAACATTTCCTCTAACAAAATTCAGACAAGAACCAAGAATTTTTGTAATAAATGGATTTTAGTATTTTATACTTTTTTATATGTATTGAAGTGTAATTGGATTTTATACCTTCTTAAGGTTAAAATTCTGTTTTGTGTAATGATCATAATTACAACATGAGTTGCTGTAAGAAATGATTTTGCAAACTACAAAAGACCTGGAAATTAAACACTTACCACAGAATAAAAATTAGACTATTTCAAATGTCCATCTTGAAAACCTTAGACTGATTTCAGTAGCTTGATCATCTTCAGATAAATTGTTCTTGAATCATGTGTGAAACTGATTTGCATTAAACAAAGATATCTATGTGCTAATAAATCTGTCCTCTTTTACATTGAGATCAGTAAATTTCACCTTAGTCTCTTGATTATTTAAGGAACAATCCAAAATAAGTGTGCCTGTTCATGCCTTCAAATAAAATCAGATGACTGATTGTGCCTACTCTTTTCAATTGACAAGAAAAATTGTATCTTTTAAATGGGAATTTTGATCTGTTAAAATATTTATTGGTCTTAAACTGTATAAATTTGAAAGTAAAAAGGAACCCCAGGTAAAAATCAAACCTGTTTCTTTTATTTCTTAAATTATGCACCTTTGAATGCCTAGAATGTTCACAATTCAAAATAGCTGATAGGTAAAAAGCTAATATTACATTCAATATCATTTTAAAAGAATGAATATCCTTCAGATATTGCCAAATCTATTGAATAAGATATTATGTTTTCAGATTTACTGCATTTCTAGCAATCCTATGTGTAAGTCATATTTTTAATTAAAAATGATGAAATTCATATTATATATGTATGTATGTGTATATATATATATATATATATATATTGAAACCTTTTGAAATGCAATTAGTTTCTACTGCTGAAAAAAAACCCTAAAAAACAAAGTAATTATTTACAACAAATTCTTTGTGTGACAAGCATTAAAAACCAACTCAATAATTCTTTGACTTTTTCAATGAATATTGACTATCATATATTTTCTTTTTCATGCAGATATATTTTAATGTAGATGTAATGAATAAGTGAAAGTAAGAACTGTTCATTAGTATTAGGATGGAAATAACTGATTATGATACATTCAATTTAAATATTTTTCCAAATGCATTAAAAGAAAAAGTTTACAATAATTTTTTTGCAGCCAGTAGAATATAAAAAAGGAAAAGTTTTTTCACAGCTCATTTATTTAAATTTTTTCCTAATTAAATGACGAATTATGTATCTGAAATTAAAATAATACATCCCTTAGCAAATCATTTAAAAATAGTAAAAGCTTCAATTCAGACACTTTAAGATCAACAAAAGCATTCCAAAAATTGATTAAATATTTGGCAGTAAAAGTGTTAGATTTAAAATTTTTCAATTATCACTGTTGATAATTTTTATTTAATTTTATGAAATTTATTTCCATAAAGTCTACCAGTTAAATATTTTTTTTAAATTCAGTATATTACAAAGTAAGTTAGAAAGTAATTTTTAAATAGAATGAAGGTAAGAATTTACATCTTCCAATGAAAAGGTTCCTTTAAATTAATTTTTATTTTTTTAAAATCTCCAAGAAATAATATTTTGTTGTCTTAGTTTCTGAGATGAGGAGTTATCACTATTTATATTGTTTACATTTAGACTAATGTCCTCATCTCTGTTGTTATCATCACAATTAGGCTATTGTTTTATAGATAATTAGCCTAGTGGATTAAAATGTTTGTGAATTTGGTTATATAGCAACAGTGAGTTCAATCCTTGGACTGAGTTGTACAGATTCAGTGAAAACTGGGTGAGCAATACTAAAAACAAAGTGAGATATCCTGAGACATGGACAGAAGAATTAGAATAATCTACATCTGTAGATTAAATAAAGTGTTCAGTTTGAAATTCCCTGAAGTTTACCTAGATCTACAGACAACCAAAGAAGGCCAGCAGACACAATGGCTGAAACATTGTGATAATGAGGACATTTGTCCAAATGTAGATAATGAAAGACTGACATTTCTCATTCAAAAATAGATTTGATATAGGAAAATTAACAGAATGAAAAATACAAAATTAGAAAAACATTTTTATTGTCTTTGAATTGGATTTTCCTTTAGAAAAGAATCTGACCTATTTCTTTTGACACACAGTTTCTATATTCTATGAAGAAATCTGTCTATTGGTATATTTTTGAATATAGAAAATAGTTAAAAACTTACATCCAATTTTTGTTTGGGATAAAAATTTCCACTCAGTTAAGATTTTATACTTAGCAAACAAAACTATTGTTTTTAAGATTCTAACAATACAAGCAAAATCTTATTTGCCAATAGTCTATAAAAATAGTCAAATCATTTGTATAAATGACCAGTAATTTTACTTCATTCAATCTCTTCATGCGATGTTTGTTGTCTTTTTTCTTTTAAGTAAAATAATCTTAGGTCCACATGTATTTATTGTCCTCATCACAACATTTCAGCTGTTGTGACCCTGGCCTTCATCAGGTGTGTATCGATCCAGATCACCTACAGGGGATTCAAAACTGAACCTTTTATTTAATCCACTGGGGTAGATTTGTTCTCATTCCATGTCCCAATTCTAGGAATATCTCATCTAGTTCTTATTTTTAGTACTACTAAGTTATTGCTAATCCTGTTTCCAAGTACACACTACCCAACCCAGGGACTGAACTTGCAATTACTGTGTCACCAAGTTTATGAACCAACATTTTAATCCACTAAGCTTTTAAAGAGTTGCTGACATAGTAATTGTGAGTTCAATCTCTGGTCCAGGAAGTATGTACTTAGACTCAGTGGAAATGTAGCCAGCAATAACTGAGTAGTAAAAAAAAAATAAGAATTAGATGAGCTAGCCTTAGACATGGGCAGTGGAATGAGAAAAATCTACCTCTGTAGATTAAATAAAAGGTTCAATTTAGAATTCCCCATAGGTTAACTGGATCATCATACACCTGATGAAGGCCAAAGAACACAATGGTCAAAACGTTGTGATAACAACAACAAAGATGAGGACAATAATTTACATGTAAATAGTGTGAATAACTCGTCATCCCAGAAATTCAGACAGAAAGTAAAATAATCTTTACTTGACTTAGAAATTGCTCAATTTTGGAAAAATTTCAATTAATATAATGGACTACTTACATTGATCGTTTCCTAAACAAGAAAACACATGAGTTTTGTAATTATTACATGCTTTCTTAATTTTTACTAAGAATCACTTTTTACTGAATTAATAAATTCACATTTAGTCTTTGTAGGGTTTATCCATATTATTAAAAAAATCCAAATAAAATCTTTTTTCTTTAGAGAAATAAGAGGAAGTTATGAAGAGTTTTAAAAATTAACTTAACATTTGGAAGAACAAAACACAAACTGCAATCTGGTAAGTAAACCAGAAGTTTTAATTGATTCTGTGCAAGTCTTTCTGTATAAAGATTAAAGAAAACATGCCTCTGACTGTGAACATCAAAGTTAATTTGATTGGATACATAAGTGTTACTTATCATTAAGTCATTTATTTCAAATAGATAATTCCTTAATTTTGTCATGATTATAGATTTAGGGAAATGAAACTTAAGCTTTTTAACATGCATCAAAATAGCATTTGCTTTTTAGGTGGTATTAAGAGATTAATCTTAGTGTTTTTATGAAACTTTGTAACTGAACTTATTGTAAGTTTTTTATACACTCAGTTTGTAGTAATTCAAATAAATAAGAAAGATTTAGAATTTTAATAAAGACAATTTTTATATAATAAAAATCTTGTGCAGATTTTGTTAAAAATAATATTAGTAATGATCTAATATTTGGATAGGATTTAGCAATATATCATTTTATATACTTGAAAATACAGATATATATTTTTTAAAATTGTTTTTTAATTTAATATATATTATGATCATATCACTTTTTTACTTACATATAATAAATATATCCACATTTATATTAATATATAAGAAAAATATTATTTGTACAGGAATTTAAAAGATGTGCACAATTTTATAAGTGTATGTGATAATATTTCAATTTCATGGATGTCTAATTCAACATAAGCATATAAAATATTTCTTCTTCTAATAAGGCATAGACTTCTTTTTTAACTCTGATTTTTTTAATATTTTGCATATCAAAGTTTTATCATTTTTGTCCGAGATAAAAACCTTATTTTGAGCATTTATTAGAGTGAGAAAATAAATCAGAATAATAGTTTGATGTTGAAAAAGAAAAGTCCTTTTCAATATAAATGTTTGTAAAATTGAAGAGATTTCATATCCAGTAGATAGTTTCATGTACTTACCTAGACATTTTAATACATCTACTTAACAAAATGAATATGTAGAGGGTTAATGCAGTTCAGCATAGAATAATGATAATAATATTTTTTCTCTTTTTTGTTTTAGCTTTGAAGCAATAAACAAAAACAGTGACACTTTTTGTTTAGCTAAAGCTGAAAATTCAAATGATTTTGATTGGCTAAATACATCTGAATTTCTGATGTTATTGGTTAAATTTTCATACATAATCCTCAGTAGTAGTTAAATCCTGCTACAAACATTCAGTTATTACTGACAATCACTTTATCACACTGATGCTGTTTGGCATCTAATGATTTGTTAATATCAGACAAAAATACTTAAAAATGAATACAGCAAAAATATTTGTTCAATGAAAAACTTATTTCCATTGGAATTTGATAATCCTGATTTGAAAATTAATGGATTAGTAGATTGGTTACTGGAGTTACTACTCTGGAAACTAATCCATCATTGGGATTAAAGCCAACAGATTAGACTTTGTAATCAAAGCATTACGTTAATGGATTTACAAATGATATTCATTGCAACAGGATTTAATTCAAGCATTCATTCATTTCTGGTTTTAATCTTTGTAGTTATAAGTTTATTTTATAAGCCCAATTTTTATTTTGTCAACTTTCAATTGATTTATTAAAAAAGAAACTTTAAGGAAATTTTTTTGTTTAGTATTTGTTGTCATAAAAGAAAGAGTTTGTGTAATGGATTATAATGTTATATGCAAGTAAAGAAGTTGAAACTCATATCAGATGAAAATGGTTTTTAACCAGAGTAAAATATCCATAAGAGAACTGTTTTTCCAAGATACAAAAGTTTAATTGAAAACAGAAAATTATTTATTGTAAAAAGCAAATATAAATCATATGTACATGGTAAAAAGTATACTATATATATGCACCCTCCAGATTATATAAGATTTCTCAAATGTTAAGTCTGGTAGAAAAAATAAAATACTGTTTAAAATAAACAGAGCATCTACTCAAATATGGGTATAAAAATCAAAATATATTGGATTAATAAATAAAAATCATTAATGCTTTAGAAATTGGTTTGTTTACATTTTGGATACTGAGCAGTTATGACATGAAATTTGAATGAGTAAAGTGTGCTTAAAGGCAGATAGAACCTTGCTTGATTATGAAGCTCTACGGAGCCAAGTCATCAAAAGCACATCAGATTATATAATCAGGTGGGCTCTGTGGCTGTTGAGCAAACACAAATGTACCTGAGCAAGCTTCTGCAATAGGGATTGGCTAGCCACCCTAGTAGATAGTTATTCTCGAATACAAGTGACCAGGTATATATATATATATATATATATATGTGTGTGTGATTAATGTTAGTAAAAGTAAAAGTCACTTAGCTGATTGATGTTACCTTCAGCATCCTGACTCCAGAGTTTTTTGTAGGTGGACCTATCTGTCCATTTTTTTTTAGTGGGTATCAGCTTATATATATATATAGGATGTGTGGGTGGGGTAATGGGGCATGGCTCAGAATGAGAAATTGGCAAGCTGAGATAGAATTTTGTTATATTCACTTTCATGCAAATACTCTTGGAAAAGTTAACCATCACTCTCCCCCACCTAAAGGTTAAACAGTAAATCTCTTTAGCCTTGAATGGCAACCAATCTAAAATTAGGACAACTCTGAATTCAAAACCTCTGACTGAAGCTATTAACAGTCATCTTGAGTATTCTTGTTATTGGATTGATGTCCAGTGTGGTATTCATGTTGTACAAGTGACTATCAGTATAATCTCTCCAAGTTACAAGCACTTTCTTACATGGAAAATTGTAGCCATGCTTGAAAATGAGTTGACTAGGTTTCATCAGGTCAAAAACGAAAGAATGAAATGTGTGTATTTGTGTATATAAAAAATAAAAAGGCTGTTAATATTTATTCTGTATCTTTTCTTTACAATTTTCTTATTCTTCTTGAAATTTATTTATGCATTCTTCTAGATTAACATTCTTACACGTTTTATAATTATTGGATAATTTGTGAATATATATGAGGATTTATCTCAACAAGTCATTAACAGTTTGATTTAGAAGCTGTCCAAATATTACTTTAATATAAATTGGTAACAGATCTAAAATAAGTGTGCAGTTTTCTTTTGACTATTATTTCAAATACAAAAGATATATTGTACATATGCCAAATTTTATTCAGAGAATTGAATATTAATGATTCTTCTCAAAGTTATAGGCATTATCTGAATCATAGTTTAAATAATTATTTTATCATTATTTACTTTAACATAAATGCAAAATACAATTTGTTTGCATAAAAAGATTTTACAAGGAAATAAATATAATTTTTACTCATGAGTGTTTAACAGATGGACAAAAGCCATTTAAAAAAAATAGTCATTTGTAATTTAAAAAAGAAAACTTGGTGAATGAAATATGATTTAAAAGCACTATATAAGTTTAGCATCTAAGAATTAAAAATCTTGTGTCAATGAAGCAAATTTGATATTGAAAACTCAGTTGGATATTTAAGCTTTTTTTTTTTAATTTAACCAAAGGTTTAATTAAATTTCTTAAAATATTGGGAAGTAAGCATTAATTAAAAAATCAATATTTATTAATACAACAATGTGGTCAGAGTATAAACTATAAATGCACATAACAAAGACAGAATTGATGATTGAAAGTTAATAGTATCAAATATCAAAAAAATTTTAAGAGCTTTAGAATCTTACATTTGCAATTTTTTATTAATTTTATTCTACAATTTCTACCAGCATTTTTACTGCTTCCTTAAACAAAAACTAATGACATTGCTAAAACAATGGACTGCAGGCAAAAAGGTCAATAATTAAATCTCTGCTGAATAAATCAAATCTCAGAATAATTGTAATAAAAGGATTAATTTCAAATGAGTTTTTTTTTCTTTTCCTCTTCTTGCATTCCAAGTTAAAAGTTCCTCTATTCAAATAATGGAAATATAAATTTACTCATTTTTCAAATAACTCCAACCTCTGATTACTATAGTGGTTAGTTCTTTAACATATTTCTTCAAGTTTGACTCCATATCTGATCACCTGGGGGGGTCTTTTGTCATTCATGTCCATATTTTGCAAGTACATACATGTATCTATAAAGCCTATAAATACATCCATTGATATCTGTAGAAACTATACAAATATATCTTATAAGAAAAAATAATTTGTATTTAATTTTAAGTTAATTACAAATTATTTTTCCTTATCAAAAGTAAATTTAACTATATAGATGCTGCTGCTACTTTTACATAGAGCAACTTTTAATGGTTTTTGATGCAATTACGTTATATTTACTTAGCATATTCAACTGATGCCAATTTGTGTGGAATATGAAAGTTGTTAGTCACCTGGCACAGTAGTAAAATGACTGGAAAGGTGAAAGTTGAATATTCCTAGTATCAACTGAGATTAGTGGACACAAAAGCACATAAAACTATTTCCTAATAATAGATGCATGAAATTAGTTGTTAAATTTTGCTAAGTCTGGTTTCAGGTTGCTTACCAGATAAATTGCTCCTAAGATAGACCAATGAAAGTAACTGGTCAAATAGACTAAAGAGGTTCATATGTCCCAATCACTGACATGACTAATAAAGTAAATATTTGCACCGAAAAGAGTTAGTGTTCTTTTCTTCTTTTGGGAATGACTTTAATATAACTAAAAACAATCAATTTAAAAAAAAAAAAAAATACCTCTCTAGATTTATTGAAAACATAGTCACTTTGATATGATCAAAAAACAATGAATTTAAGAGGAAGGTTTAAAGTGGGTTATATATTGTTTTGAGTTTTCAAATTGATTACTTCTATTCAGCACAAATCAATGGACATGTTTTTTAAATTGAGGCATATAAAGATCATAGCATTATTTTAACTGATATAGCCATCTTGAATTGCATCAAGAGAAATTTTTTGAAAGTTATATTTTGTCTGTAATGAAAATATTATGATTCTTATCGAATAGATTATATTAACAGGAAAAAAGATCTTTATTACTTTCTATCCCAACTGTCTTTTTAATCATCCCAAACAAGGTCCTAATATCACTAGGGGTTGCTGGAAGTGTAAGAACGAGAAGACGTGAACGTGAAGAAAAAAGATAATAAAAGAACAGGTTTCAGGAAGATGGTGATTGATGTTGCATTTAAATTTTGAAGCTTATAGGTTCCAGGGAAGCAAGAAACTGAAAGGAAGTTCCACAGGCAAGTAAAGAAACTGTTAGAATAGAACTGATGGTTATATTTAGCTTAGTTCAACAATAAAATGATGAGACCTAGTGGACAATTTAGTAGCACGCTTAAATTCATGCAGATAAGTCACCATGAAGGAAAGTTTATCTAAACAATTGCAATGAAAATATTTGTAGAAAATATAGAGTAAAGCCATGTAATGTTGGTGAGAAAGTGACTGAATTCAAGATGCCGGACCCTTTGAATTTTGTCAAGAATCTTGAGATGTACATAGGAGTACCAGACCAGATATGACAGCAATATTCAATGCACAGATGAATAGTAGATTTATAAATGTGCAAGATGGATTCTTCTGAGAAAAAATTGACTAGCATGACATGGTGAACCAACTTTCCTAGCAGTAAATCTAGCAATTGATACAATATAATCACTCCACTTCATATCAGTGGGAAATGTGAGCCCAGGAAGGTTTCAAAGAGATGCACTCTCCTGGAGGTTAGGATCAGCCATGCAGAAAAAGTTTCTCTATAGTGATTTAAATGAAAGCAGTTTTGTTTTCGTGGTGTGGTTCAGTTCAAGAGCAGTTGTCAGTTTTAGTTTGTCAGATTTGCTACTAAGACAAGATTGAATAGATGTTATTGGCATAAAAACTAACTAGGGAACTGATGACATTGGGAAAGTCATTGATGAAAATAAGAAATAACATAGGTCCAAGGATAGAGCCCTGGCAGACTCATACATTAATATGAAACAAACTAGAAGCATATCTGTTCAACATGATCTTCATTACATGATTTGTTAGAAATGACTGGATTAAGCCAAATATTCATCCAAAGTCACCATAGCCCTTGATCTTGTGAAGAGGGCCAGCATGTTAAACCCTGTTGAATGCCTTTGAGATATTGAAAGCCTCAGCTCAGGCCTCATAAATTCTGTAATAGCCATTAACTCATCAGTGGTAGACATGGAGAAACAGAAGCCATATTGTTTATCCAAAAGAAGGCCATGTGAAGTGAGATGCTTTACCAATATAACATTGATTAGATCCTCTAGTACTTTGCCAAAAGATAAAAGACTAATGGGTGATAATTTGAGAGATCAATAGGTTCACCAGTTTTCTTAAAGACAGGAAATACAGAGGATGATTTCCAATAAGCTGGGAAACAAGAAACAGATCAACAAAAACAAATAATCTAATCAACAAGCTTCCTTTAACTAACCTTTGAACCCCAGTTCATATTGACAGAAAACTTAATTCCTGAACTCTTAAATGATTAATTGAAAAATTTATATACAATCTATCTTACACTTCTATCAAAATCTCTTTCATCATATTTGATGAGCTGGAAAATCTATCCTGCAATAAATTTTAACTTTTTTTTTCTTTTTTAAAGATACAACCAAACTCTAAAACAATGCAATCAACAACTATCCTTTCCACATTTCATCATAGAGTTAAAGATAAATGTCAGTGTTTTTTTTTGTTTTTTTTTTCTTTTTAAAAAAATAATTATTTAACCTTTTAGGAGAGGGTAGAAATTGCACAATAAGCCTTGACCCTGTAAAATGAAACATGGCAGAATAGAACAGTGTTTACTTATTTCATGTTAAAAGTTGGTGACTATTACCTTGTTTAAATTCAATTATTGAAATTAAACACAGATTTGTAGTAAAATTGATCCGACTAAATGGCTAATTCAGTAAAAATATTTTTACAGAGAGAGATCAGGAAAATTGCAAAAACAATAATTTCTTATTGTAAAATAAATGTAGCAAGACCATTGCTTGATTTTTAATCTGTATTCATTAAATCAAAACTGATGGTTAGTTTTTCTTATCCTTCAAATATTGACATGTCTATTCTAAAATGATCCTATTTGAATGTAAATATCTTAAATTTGCCAGAGATTGTTTCAGACATTTTGCCAAAATGATACTTGAGAATGAGGTAAGAGATATAAAAGAATTTTTTTTTCAGTCACTTAGAGCTTATGAAGTTTGCACAAATGATTGTTTCAAGATGAAAAGATTAAAATCATCAAGTGTTTCCATTCCATATAAAATGAAATTAATTCTATCAATCCTATATTGAATACACAAACATGACACCCAAATTTAACTTTTAAATTAACTTAATCAGGAACACTAAAAAAATAAATTATATCATACTTTGAATACAGCATTTTCTCAATCATTTTGAGTTTATTAATAAGCAGGGTATCACAAACTAAAAAAGTGGGAGTGCTAAATCAGATATTTTACAAATTCTATATTTTTATCTGAATCTCTGAAAATGAACATTTTTATTTTTTAAGATTTATTATCCTACTGCAACTTTTTTTTTTTTAATTTTAAATGCTCATTTCTTTTACTTATACTTATTTTCTGGAATGAACCCTATAGATTTTTTTCTGTATATAAGTTTTAGAAGTCAATGTTTTTAATGGAAAAAAAAGAAAATGAAGTTTTCTGATTTATTTTGAAAATTAATGGCGCTAATGATTTTAAAGTCAAGAACACAAATTTCATCACCTTTTTAGTTCTGTTCCAGCAGAGATGTGTATAGGGTGGGATGAGGTGGTGTTTTGGCATTCATTCTACTGATAGTACCACTGACATACAATTGTTGTGCTTAATAGTGTGAGATTTTAATTTAATTTTCTGTAATTTATTTTTAATGCTAAACTCAGTTACTAATTTTTATTTAAATTTTGTTGATTCTTCCTTTTTTTTTTTTAATTTTTAGAATGTAAGTACATTCATTTTGAAGGTAAATTCATTCTAATAATGATGCTTTTGTGCACAAGTATTTCTGAAGTGTTGGGCTTTTAATCTCATGAGGTTCAATTTTCTTGTGCAACATTTTAAAGAAAATTAAAGAATAGCTGATGCTGAGAAAATTTAGTTCAGTTGTTACAATCAACTTCAGTCAACAGTTTTTAATTGATAAAAGAAGTGTTTCTTTGAAATTCAACAACTTTTGATGTAAAAAAGAAAAGAATCATCATAAATCTGAATTTAACTGAATTTTTCACCTTTAAACCAGTTACTTGCAGAAATTGAAATTTTCTGATGAACATTCTAAAATTGACTTTTTTACTTTGTCAAACAAAAAATGATTGCAAAGAAACAAAAATACTAATTAAAATTGTTAAATTAAGAGAATTT
Organism: Acanthosepion pharaonis; assembly: GCA_903632075.3. Lineage (NCBI taxonomy): Eukaryota > Metazoa > Mollusca > Cephalopoda > Sepiida > Sepiidae > Acanthosepion > Acanthosepion pharaonis. Next base: position 386,892 of record CAHIKZ030001332.1, on the reverse strand, counting down.
GTTTAAAAAAAAAAATGAATAAGGAATCAAAATAAGTCATCGTTTCATTTCATAAATATTGATGTAGTTTCTTGTAGGTCAGTGCGTAGGTGATAAAAAAAAATAACATTATATCACAAAACTGGCTGTTTACATCAAATATAGATATCTGTTTCTGTTGGAGTTTATATTCTATGAATTCTTTCAATTATTGCATTTACTGAAATCATTTTAAAGAGGTAATGTTTTGCAATAATAAAATGAAATGAAATTCAATATTCAAATAGTTTGGAAGGCTGAAGTATTATGGGGTTTATGCTAATAAACAAATCAGTGTAAGTAATTTACAGAATTTTCTTTTTGATTAAAGATCAATTGGAAAATAAAATCTCCAAGCAGAATACTTAGTCTATAAATGTGACAGCATTTTTTTTGTCATGAAGATCAGAGATTAATTGATTTGCTGTTGAGAACATTTTTCATATGCATAAATTTCTGAATATTTACTTTCTTTTGTCATTTTGATAACATATTCAATAAAAAAATACTTAGTTCTGTAGATAATCAAACTTTAACAGACAAGAATTCCATGCAGTTTTGAAAATGGATAAATATTAATAACATTAAAAATAAAAAAAAACAAACTTTATATCAACAAATGAATTTATTTCCATGTTCATGAAGCAACAAAAAGAATTTTTGGAATTCTAATATACAATGAAATTATTTTTGCTATTTACATAAACAAAAGCAACTGAAATAAAAAAAAAAACAAAAAATAACAAAACAAAAAAATAAAGCCAAAACAAGCAAATTTTTTAATACAACTTTTTGAAAATCTATTTTTTTTTTTTTTATTTAGAAAGAGATTTTGTCAAATTTTTCTGTCAAATTTTATTTTATACTTCTAGAATACCTTTTGTTTATTATTAAAATTATTTGGGTTGAAAACCAAAATATCCCAGAAGTTATTTTTGATTATTTTTACATGAAAGACTTTTCCATCTTTACCTTTATTATTATGAACATTTCTTGCAGTCATTGTTTGATATTTTGCTAGAAACATAGGGTTCTTTTTTATATTGTTCTATTCTTAATCATTACTAAAGTCTTCTACCATTACAGAAGAATTTTTTAGCTCAATTTATATATAAGAACAGTTGTTATTATTAACAGTAATAGTGAATGTGTTTTGCTTGTAGAACTAAACAAAGTTAAACAAAACTAGAATAATTTAGAAAAAACTGCTTGATTTCCTCCTTCAGATTGACAAGAAGTTTCCTTTGCATAGAAATCATTCTACCTTCAAATCTTTAAAACATTTTTTATTATTTCATTATTCTTCATAAGAAGTTGACTAAAATTTAAAATAATTACAAAAATAACTGAAAAAAAAAAGTCTTTTAATTTTTCTTATCTAGTTTTATTAAGCATGAGTTTATATGAAAATTTAAGTATTTTGCTAAGTTTTTAATCTAAAAACTATTCAATTTTCACACTTAAAAATAGCCTCTCCTGCATTGGCAAGAACAGAATTTAGGGTTCCAGCCCAAGTGTCAGGAATTTAAACTTTAAATTGTTGCCACTCAGTAAGGAATTTTATTATGGGAAAAAGATTGCTCTAAATTTGGATACTCAAAAATCCTGTGCTGGGAGACAACTACACTTAGTAGGAAAAATGGGTTAATATTCTCAACATTTTCAATAGATTTTCTAGATGTAGCCAACAACTACTTAAAAGGTTCACAACACTGTATTATCAAATAAAAAAAAGAAAAAAAAAAGAGAACACTTTATAGAAAATAATTTTTTTTTTTTTGTTTATATTAATTTTGTGGTATTCTCAAGAAATTCTAAAATGTGATATTGAGAAAGTTTTAGATAAATTCTTAAACTCTTAATGAGAAGGGAATAAGTTATGGGGTTTGCAGATTTTATTAGAATTAGCTTCTGGATTTGAAAATAAATTTGATATGCATTAAAATTATAATCCCTGACTTAAAGTTAGTCATAAAATATAAATCAATCTAAGAACAAACTTTGTTCCTAATTCTCCATAACTTCTTAATTGGAGTATGACAGAACAACATTGGAAAACCTAACAGTTTAGGAGCCTCAATATAATAATTTTAATAATTTACCATCAAACTAGATTACAAGTGTTTTGTTAATAATAATAACAAGTACAAGTGTTTTGTGAATAATAATAATAAACATTGTTCATAAATTTTGTTGATTAGTATGATCTTTACTTTTTTCACAATTTTTTTAAAAAAAAATAAACATTTAATAACAAAAGTCTATGGCATTTCATGTACAATTTTGTTTTCAATTGGGAAATTAAAATTTACAACAGTTTAATTATCTTAATATTAAGGAAATAATTAATAAAAATCTTTAATTATTTCTTTCATTTTTATTCAATTTGAATTAGCAATGCTTTTGTTTTTCTAAATTAGTTATATTAAAGTTATTTTTTCTAAAGTGATATTCAGTGTGTGAGGAGTGAATCTTGTCTATAATTAGAAATGTGATAAAATGTAAGTACTTTATAAGATTAACTTCTAACAAAATTGGAAACATCAATACTTGTAATTTGTTTTGAATTTTTAAAACATTAATAAACTTGATAAATTACTTGTTAAGAAATGAAAGGAAAAATGATAGTTTCTCTAATAGAACTAAATTTGTGGGAGAAGTCATGTTTTTTTTTTTTTTAAGATTTGTCTTTCAATCCTTTTAAAAATAGTGATCATAAATATAAGAGATTGTCATTTAGTAAGAAACTAAAATGAAAGATAAATGACTGAAATTTTGGTAAAAACAAAGAAATAACAAATTTTCCATCTATAAACATAAGATACGTGCAGTTTTTTATGACAGACATTATCATGCAAATCTCATACTTAAACAAAAAAATAGATATTTTAAGGACCAACAATAAAGGGAAAACATACAACATATTTACATGCATTATTGTTGCATTTTCAAAAAACAGCATTTTATTTATTTGTATATCACAAGCAGATGTTTTTAAATGCACATAGAAAACATTTGTTCCCTTTTGTATAACATTTACACTCACTAAGACTTTGAGAATTTAGGAACAAAGCTCATTTATTTTGGGGATAGGAGATTTTCCCTTCTTTAATACATGTTGAATAAATAACTCAGTAATTGCCTTTAGGAGTTTAAAAATAAATAGAAATTTTCTTGAAAAAATAATACTAATCTTATGAAAATCATGATAGTAACAAAAGATTCTCCTCCATGTAATGTAAAAGAAATTTTTAAAAAAATTAGAGGTAAAGAGGTCAACCAAAGGCATGAACAGTAAAACTTTTTTTTTTTGCCTTTCTACAAACTAGCATTTGTTCTTAAAATCTGAATAAAATTGAAGTTGGTATAAAAAATTAGCAAGAAACTTTAAGTAATCAATATTTTCTAATATCATACAATAGAAAATAAGAATAAATTTAGTTTGAATCAAAAATACTATGCCATGAAGAAAGCTTAATAGTTTTGTGCTTTTCTACTATTGACTGTGCTTCCTTATATCTACAAGGTGAAAGTCGTTAATTTTATTTGTTAATTACATTATGGAAATTTTTCAGTTTCAAACTTCAACTGTCTGTGGCATTATTAGCACTGAACTGTTAAGCCACAATGAGGTGCTGAAAAGTTCACAGACTGTACATGCTACAATTGTACCATTCAATAAAAATGCACATACATCTAATGTTCCTTGATATCCAAGTCCATCTGCCAATATGATTTGTGTTATCATGTTCAATTATTTACATGAGTTTTTTGGAATGCTGGATTGGAATAGTACTGATTTTTACAATGCTTGATAAATTTTAGCAATGTACTTTCATCAAATTTGCTACTGAGATCCTTAAAAATGCTTAGACATGCTTTTGGCAAATATTGTTTGGATTGAACACCAAGCTTTTTAGTGTTATGTGCATTTCAAGGTCAGTCAAATGTTGCTTCAAGATGATGAGCAAAATGTCAGAAAATGTGGAAAACATAAACTCAATCATAAGGACATGTTTCAAGCAATATTTGAAATATTTATTGGAGTAATAATATAATTTTTTAGGCTTAGCCTCTCTGGAAACTTCCTGATGTCACCTCATATGGTCAAGACAATAAAAATAGATTTTTGTGATATCAAAGCAATCTGTAAAGAACTATAATAGCCAAAATTTGTCAAAGAAAATCAATAATAACTTGAAAAGGAAAAATGACTAAATGAAAATTCTTTTTTTTTTCTTTAATCAGGTTACTCTTTTATCAAATTCTTTAAATTTTTGAATAATGAACTTGTCCCTAGTTTTTACAGAGCTCCCACCCTCAGAGCTTTCAGGTGTTTATAAAATTCCTATGCACATAAGAAAAACTAAAATGGCTCCAATAGGTAAAACTGGAAAGGCAATGGCCTTAAAGATGTCAATATGTTGAAGAAACACAGACTCATGCATGCAAGTAGCATCAATGAAAATTTGAAAAATGGACAATCATTCAAAATACCAAATACAAACAACATTTAGATTCCAAATAACATGATACATACACACATTTGTGTATTTATTTATATATGGAAGAAATAAGTTGGAAATGAATCTGTACCAAACATTGTGCCTCACCTTCTGAGCTCCACTTGAATTCTAGGATGGAAATATAAAATGTGTTATAAAAAATGTCAAATTTTGACTAACACATATGTAATTAGTTTGAATAAAAATTGGTTAAAAATATTAAAAACTTAATCTTTAGCCAATGAATTTATATTAAATAACGTAAATGTTGTTTGCAATTTTTTTTATTTTGCTTAAATATAAAAGGATAAATTAAATGTCTAATTTTTTCTTCTAGTTAGGAACTTAGAGGAAAATTCTAACAACATTTGGATAGAAATTAACTTTCAACAATATGGCACTTTCAGTCTTCTCATAAAAGAAAGACATTTTTTTATTTTAATTTTCAAAATTTTAGTGATTAAAAAGTTGTTAACAAATTTTCTTGATACATAAAGAAGGTTCTTCTTGCTAGATTTTTAAAAAAAATCAACAAACCAGTTTGTTTCTATATTTACATTGTAATTTATTTTATGGAATGTAATTTCATTAGTAATGATTTTAGAGATAAATTTAAAAAAAAAGTTTTAAAAAATTCTACAAATGAATTCAAACTTGAAAATCAAAATTAGTTTTTTAAAAGTTCTATTAAAAATGTTTATAAACTTATGTATATTTTCACATATACAAATTTGACAGATCCCCATCCATCCCAACTCTCTATGACAACAAAAATGCAGTCAGCAAAGATACAACTATATTCAATTAAAAAAGGTAGCAGTTGATTTAAATTCTCAATGCTATACTGAGCCTGGTAACAACATAAATTGAATCTAAGGAACAAAGTATATACAATAATTGCTCTTTCTAAAACTTAAAAAAAATCCTCACATGAATTTGCATCTAAAATATGTAGAAAAGCATTTTGATTCAAGAAATTATGAACTCTGTCCATTCACAAAAAATGATTGAGCAGGATAAAAAAAATCTAACTTTTCCACAAGTGGATGAATAAAAGGATGAAAATATTTATCAAAGTAATTTTCTTTTGGAAGATTTTTTTAAAGAAATCTAAATAAAATTTTAAAAAAATGAGTTTACTGTTAAAAGTTTCCATCTTTTAATTTTTTTTTAATTTCTAAAACCATTTTTCTCCTTAAATAACTCTAATTATGCAAGTTAAAAATTATTTTACTTAGTTATTTACATTTTTAGCTTCCTTGCCATATTTTCAGCATATTTATTATTTCATTTAATAACAGACAACAAACAAAAAAGACACTGAATTAGGAAAACATCTCAATTATGTTGGCTTTGATAGTTTGAAATATTTTCTATTTTCCTCATAAATATACTAAAATAAATTTTAAAATATAAAATATTTTCCTCATAAATATAATAAAACAAATTTTAAAATTTAAATATTGAGGATTGTCATTCCAACTTAAATATAAAACTTATCAGCAATAACAATAAACAATAAATAAATTTTAGGTTGAATAGCATTTTTGATAATTTTCATTTTCACTGTAGAAAAATCATCAATTTCAGCGTGTAGTTATTAAAAAAGTGCTATTTCAAGATGCGAGGTTTTTAGCTCAGAGTATTATCATTAAAGGTCATACTGTTAATAGTTATAACTTACAAGCTATAATTAATAATGATTTTATAGATTGAAAACTAGAGCATACAAAACTATTTAGTAAGGGATAAAATTAATCTGATAGAATGCAAAAGATATGAGCATATATTAAAGCAAAACTACATGAAACTATAAATGCTGTCATACTAGAGAAATACAACTATATATGATGATCAATAACTAAAAGCAAGGGCAAGTATTTGAAAGTATCTCTAGCAGTTATTATACTCTATGACAAAAGAAAAGATTTTGATAGTAGATGACTTTTCTGTACATTCCGTGAATTTCCCAAGAATAATTGTTGACCAGAGACATATTTTTTTTATTTTGTCCATTTAATATTCAGTGTATTTCTTGAGGTTCTTATAAAACAAAACTAATTTTTTTTTTTTTTTGATTAAGCCAATAATAAATATTTGTCCATTTTGGGATATTTTCCACTATTTTGTATTCTAAATAAATGAAACTATAAAGTGAAAGAATTAAGAAAAACTATAACAATCCTTTACAAAGAAAATAAAAATTATGTTGAAATAATTACTGGTTATTTAGTTACAAAAAATGGTAAAGAAATCATTATAAAAAATGAGTTTTAAAATCATTTGTTTTAGGATTTGCCAAAACAGTTTGATATTTAATAAATTATACAACTGTAGAAACATCTGCAAAAAATGAGACCATTTTTATGCTGAGTTGATTTACTTGTGAATTAAAGAATTGATGGAAAAATACTGATTTTGGTATCATTTCATTTTTAACAACTTTTCTAAATAATAATAAAAATTATTTTTTTTAAGGAAGAGACTAAAAAGCAGAACAAGATCATACGACTTAATTAAATTTTTCCATTTAAAATATTTTTTAAATGAGAAAAACATGCTAGCTTATTTTCCCCACTTAAAGATTAAAAACCTTTTTTTTATGTCTGGTGAGAATTATCAGAAATGTGGCTGACCCTAGAACAGTGAATAAATCACATGAAGACAACCAGGTTAAGCAGATACATTACCCATACAAAAGGAAAGTGGGGGACAGAGAAAACAATTGTATCACAGCCGTTAGTGAGATAGAAATATTCCATAAACAAAAAGAAGCATGTAACCAAATGGAAAAAATATGATCAAGCATTCCCTCATTCTTTTGATTTTGTTTTGATTTTTTTTTTCTCTTAACCACAACCCACAATAGGGAGAAGATATATTTGCACTTTATAAAATAAATACCATAATTTATGACCATCAACACTACTACTAATACTACTACTATACAATGCTGAGTATTGTATGTGTCTGTGCTGTACAGTCGCAACAATAGCAGTATTAATAGCAGCAATAAGTAGAACAGGTGAATAATTATAATAGTAATAATAATAATAATAATAATAATAATAATACAGTGAGAGGGTGAATATTTTTCATGTCCCACCCATTTTCCTTGCAAGATACTTCACATAAATCTCCAAGAGAAAGAAACATTGACTGTCAGTAAATGGCTGACAGCTTTAACTCTTTTGGTAACAGTTTTTTTTCTTTTTTTTTTCTTTTTAATGGTCCTTAGATATTTAGTCACCCACATCTGTTTCCCTCCATTTCTGATTGATTTTCTTCTAAATCCTATCAATCAATATGGGTGAATCTCTTATGATTTATTATCAGCCATTTTACTCTTCCATTTTCTGTAGGAATTGTTTGCTTCTAATGATTTTTCTCTGCCTTCATTCTTACATGATCATCTTGATTTTACCCTGGAAAATAAACAGAACCACATTAAATCATGAACGAAATCTTTCTTACTCTTTATTTTCATCTTATAAAAATGTTTTTGCTAATGTTCACAGAAGAACAAATAGCAGGGACAGATCTCTAAAATTAAAAAGTATAGCAATAAAAGTGATTTTAAGCAGGTATTATGTGTAGAGGAATAAAAAAAAAATGATCATAAGTGAACTGAAAGGGATAAAAAGTCTTTGAATAAAGGAGTGTCATGAATTTCAAGGAGGCTAGTTGGCAATAATTAGGGCTTGGAATTTGTTTATAGCATTGTCAAATGAGGAAACATTAATATTATTACAGTAAAAATTATTTGGAACAGGATATTGTTTACTTCCTAAAATAATTAAAAAATGTGGATTTTATTCAGTAAAAAATAAAACTTAATTTTTAAAAAATGATAATACTTAAATATTGTTTTTGAGTTAAATTTGATTTCTATTTTATTTTAAAGAAAATATTGAAGGTAAAGAGCATAGTTTTCTAAAAAAAATTAATCATTTTCTTGCACAAAACTATTTAAATATGTGCAATCAAAAAGGTTTAAAGTGGTAAGACAAAAGTTCTTTCATATGTCCAATATTGTTTGCAAAAAATGTTATACCAGGTTCAATTTGTAACTAGAAAATTGTTCTGAATAATAAAATTAAGTTAAATGAAAAAAAATTCAAACAAAATTTATTATTTTCATAATTTGGGTATTTCAGATAGCTGCTGATAAAGACATTTGATCCTTGGATAAATAAATAAATTGTTAATATTCACAAGGATTCAGCCTGTAAAAACATTTTGTCAGGAAGTGCAGAATATCTTTCTGTTTCCTTATAATTCACTAATTGAAACTAAAATATGTACATTGTCAATTTCAACTTTTGTAAGATGTATTTCATGAATTCTTGATAAAATTTTATTGTTTAAATCTTTTTTAATTAATTGTTTTTTGAGAATAATCATTAACCAAAATGTCGTTTGAGTTCTGTTCAGGGATGCAATTGTGCCACGTTATGTCTTGGCCATTTTCTAACTTATCTGTTTTGAGGATAACATTTTTAGTATTTACATGTGTACTATTGTCCTCATCTTTGTAGTTGTTATCACAACATTTTGGCTGTTGTGCCCTCTGACCTGTATCAGGTGTATGTTGATCTAGGTAACTGACAAGGAATAACTGAGCATTGCTAAGAATAAGAGCTAGATGAGCTATTCCTAGACATGAGCAGTGGAATGTGAACAGTCTACCCTCGTAGATTAAATAAAGGGTTCAGTTCAAAATTCTATGTAAATTACCAGGATAGGCATACCCCAGAAGAAGGCCAGAGGGCACAACAGTTGAAATATTGTGATAACAACAACAAAGACAAGGACAATAGCCCATATGTAAGTAGTATAAATAATAACACATCCCAGAAACATTTTTAGTGTCTTGAGAACAATAATCCAATAAAAATTGAAAGTCATCATTTTGAATGAAAAGGACGTTAGATACAAGTTTCTAGCAATTTCTGAACTATTCTTATTACAAAATTGACATTTATTGAAGTAAACAGTTAACTCCAGATACTAAGAGAAAATAAAATTTAATATTTAAGGAAGGGAAAGCTTGAAGTAAATAGTATTGTCTTTAAAACATTAAAGAGACAACAAGAAAGAAAAGTGTAAAAAAAATAAAAAATAAAAATTGCTTATTCGATTTAACAATTTTTTTTTCTAAATAGAAATCATTTTTACTGAAAATTGATATCTTTTATACAATTAGATTCTGACATGAGTTTGATTCCTAATGTTAAGTTACATTTGTAAAATAATATATATATATATATATATATATATATATAATATATATTCAGCATAGGTAAAAGAAATGGAAAATACTTTGTAACAGAACATAAGGTTATTTTAGCAATGGTAAAATATTGCGTCCAAAATCTTACTTCTGAACCATTTATTTAAAAGAATGGATTGAACTGTTATTTGAAAAATCAGTTTTCTCACAAGAGTCTTCTATTAAATTAAAAACAAAACAAACTAAGGTACTTGTCCCAGATTAAAGATGATCAAGCAAGTTTGCTTATGGAGGGAATTCAATCCTCACAGGGAACCCCTGCAAACTAAGGTAAGCTTAGTAAATATCTATGCACGCTAAAAACAAAACTCCTCATAAAATTAACTGCAGTTTTTTTTATATAAATTTAGATCTAGTTTTTTGCCTTCAAGACAAATCTACCATAAACTGTTAGACAAAATCTTTGATTATACTTTAATCGCAGAAATGAAGTTAATACTAATTCAAGTTATATATTTTTACCTATTTCTTATCAAATACAAAAGCTTTAGCCAATCACATCAGTTATCAAGTCAAGAGTACTTAAACTGTATGATCAAAAGATCAACTCATGGTGTAAGTTATGCCTAGAAGGAAAGTTAGTCAGTAAGGGAAGCAAAGGTTAACAGCCAAAGTGCTGGCTTGATAATGTCCACTTATGGACTGGACTTAACCTTTACTTTTTAAACTCTGCTGTTGGTGATCAAACATTGTGGAGAAGAATATCACATGTTGATGTGCAGTCTGCAACAAATGGAATAAGCGACTGTTGATGATGAACAATCTTAAATTAATTAACACTGTTTTTTAGACTGTTAATTTCAAATGCTTTTACCATAAATGTTAATGATATTCATTCAATTTTGTATTGATCTGAAGCAATAGAAAATTGATGGTTATCATTTTAGTTAATATGAGAAATGAAAAGGGATTTCAACAGTTGTGATAGGAAAGGAAGTGACAGGTTTCTAAAAAAAAAAAAGGAAAACATCACCTGGATTTTATTATAAAGGGAAATATGGAAGAGTGCTGAAAAATTCTCAACCTGACCCCACCAAAAAAAGGAGAAAAGAAAGCTCAATGCAAAATTATAGTTTTGAAAGAAGAATGTTTTATTTCAATTGGTGACTTAATGAAGTGATGTCAGTTTCTGGATATGAAAATGTTCAGTAGAAGCTGAGGTAGAAATGAGTACATGGTGCGGGGGTAGAAACAATCTGTTCACTGATATGAGTAAGAAAAGAAAAATATTTTAGTGAGGATAAATGTTTGACTAATGTAATTGAAAGAGCAAGTGTTTACTTTGGATTTCATTAACTGACCTAAACAACTGATTTCTGTACAGATTTATGCAGAAATATTTCTAAAACTATTTCTTTATGGTAAAGTTATTTTAACAAATAGATCAATGTAACATAGCATGGATTTTTATATTTGAAAAAACACATTTGCTTTTGAAATGAACTAACATTTTAGATTTCTAATGAAACCAAGATTCTTTGCTTTTACAACATCCAAATAGTGATGACAAAGAGGCCCTCAAAAATAATTTAAAATCTTTGCGATTAACATTATTCAATGTTAAGGATTTTTACAAAAAATGAAATATGTATTTTTTTCCAGATGATTAGATATGTTTGTATATTTGTAATGCTTGCTCACTGTCAATTTTCACATATATATCTGTAGTTAGCACACAAATATACAAGCAATAGAATGCATTTTAGAAATTCTTTTACACGATATATTAAAAAAAAAAAAATTACTCCTATCCACAAATCAATTTTTTTCATTTTTGTTTATATTACATTGTATAGCAATATCACAGAAGGTCTGATATTTTTGCAATGGATTTTGTTGGGGAATGAAAACAATGATATAAAACAGGAAAGAAATAAGTGTAAAGGATTCTGAGAAATGGTTTGCAGTGTTAATATTTACACAAGATGCAAATTTCACCAAACAGCATTGAAAGTATTTAATTTTGGGAACATAGAATTTGCTACTTTTAATGCTAGGTTAATTTGATGCTGGCCTTCAGTATGCCCTCTCTCCCCTGCTGGAAGACCCCACCCCTTCTTGATTGACCTCAAACCTCCTTCCTATCTTTGGCCATATTGGGTCATGTAGGGCCAAGGTATTGGGTTAAATCATCTTGTCATCTTGCCCCTGACTGTACTCTAGTTCTTGCTACTGCCTTGGTATCTATTCTGTCGCTCTAATAGTGAACTTGTCATCTGAGAAAACAGCCATGACCAGCCCATCTATCTTCACCCTACTTGATGATTTTGATCATGTTCTTCATTTCAGTCTGCTGTCAAATCCAGGTGTTGCTCTTTCTCATGTAAGGTGATGCCAAGCATGATTCACTCAATTTTACATTGGGCTACTGTAAGAGTCTCTGCAGTGGTGGTGTTGAGCACCTATGTCTCACTTCCATAAGTCATCACTAGTAGAACTTATTCATTAAACAACTTTCTTTTAGATTGTTGACTTGTGACTTCTTATGATGCTATAAACTTTTCCAAAAGCCATTCAGCCAAGCACCATCCCTCTTTTGACCTCCAGAAATAGGGCACTATCTCTTGTAATCTTCTTTCCATATATAAAAAACAGTAAACTTGGGAATCTTCTCTTTTTTTTTTTTTAAATTCATCATGTACAACAACATATAAGATTTTGAAGTCAAATTGCTGCTTGTCAAGATCTTGATAACAATTTGTTTATTCTCATGATACCAAATATGTAAGATATCAAAAAATAAAACACACACATAACATGAGGTGGTAAATTTTCCATTGTTATACTTCATGATGAACAATTAATATTTATCAGGTCACTGAAGATGCCATAAATAGCTAAAAAGAATTTGAAGTCACCATCATCTTTCTTGTTCTGTTTGACCATCTCCCCTTTAGATTATGGAAGATTTAATATTCGGTTCTTTGTGATCCAAGTCATGTCTTTACTGTCTAATTTGACAGCTGAGCAAATTGATTTACTGCATTTTATTCGCTGACTAAAAGTTGATTAACTTTCTGGAATTGAGGAGATATGACAAGTCAAAGACATATTCTGCATCTGACAAATGCTGAATAGGTCATAAAAAACCCAAGAAGATTAAGACGTCCCTGATGATTATGGCTGAATTGACCAAGAAAGAATCTCTTTGATATTAAAACACACACATACGAACATAAACAGAAATTGACAAGTAAAACTGTCGTGATGCTGGCTCATTGATGGCACAATCCACCATTTCATGACATTATCAGAATTATTTTTGAATCCCCCCCCACACACTCGCTCACCATTTCTAATTATTTTAGTCTTTAACTAGAAAAACAACAGGCAAAATGGGGTAAAGTTCTTTCTTTCTAGAAATTCTAATTGATTTACAATTTTTAAGTTGTTTCTAATTAACAAGTAGGGAAAAATTTCATGATAAAGAAACAAAATATTTTTACTTGTACAATGAATAATAGACTGAGAATTTCCATGCAAGGCAGTTTTAATATTTTCTGAACTGAAAGTATTTAGTTGGAATTACTTTCTGTTCAGTAGTTAAGGCAATGAACTAGGATTAATAAAATTCAATACCTGCCACTCATGGGAAAGTTTAAGAAGGCTTTTCCCCTTAAATAAATAAGCTTTACTAAAAATCAGAATAAAATCTTTCATATCAAAAGTGATAAAGTCTGCAAGACACAAATTTTATAACTAACAGCACTCATAATTTCATTTTTGGTTTTAATGAACTAAAAATAAATGCAGGAAATTTATGAGAGATATATTCAAAATTTGTATAAATACTCTTGTTATTCAGACAGTTATAAATGATGTCATACAATCATTTCGAAAGTTGCTCTGTTTAAAAGCTTAATTTTTTTTCTATCCTCGGTATTTATTTTTAATGAAAATGTTTTTGAATATATAATGTTAGCAAAAGTTTATATATAATTAAATGATATAAATTAAAACAGTAGCTTTCTGATTTGTATACAACTGACACCATTAATTTTAGTCTGAAAAAGTATGGTACATAAACACAATTGCAAATAATTCTGGAAAATGTAATGGATTTTATTTTGGTGTTAAATTATAGTTAGACTAAACACTAGATATCAATATTCCACAGATGATACTCAATTTTTTAATATTTTTTTTATTTGATTAAAAAAATTAATTTTGCTATGTTCATTTTGATTTTGTATTTCATTGACTGTTTTTTTTTTTGCTTATCAACTTTTTGCAGGTTATTTAAAGCCAGAAAATATTTTTAGATTGTAAGAATTTTTTGTGGGGGGAAAATAATGATTTACTGATACATGTCCTACTAATTATCCCATATCTAGGGGAAAAGGGGTGGATTCATATTTTTCCCAAGGGTATTTACACATGTGAGTATAATGAACCTGACTGGAATTGGAACTTGGTTATATGATTTCCAATTCCAAGCCATTTTCCATTACACCACCTGTACACCCAAGCTTACAGCACCTGGTATTCCCAAGTGGTCACCCATCTAGGTACTGACCAGGCTCAACATTGCTTAACTTTGGTGATTTTACAAGAAGTAGTGTTTCAATGTGATCTGGCCATTAGTCTATAATTTTGTTAGAAAGTACATCTTTTTTTTTCATATTTATCATGAAAAAGCTTAATGTAATTATTGTGTTTTCTCAATATGCTATATTACAACAGACTTATTAACACTTTACATGATATAATTAATAATTCATTGTTCTACTTAAGATCAATATTCATATACCCTATTATTTTATCATATAAATACAATCTACAAAAAAATAATGCAAAACTATAATAAGGTATATAGTATGAAACAATGTTCTTAAAATTCTTACAGATTAAAACAATTATGACAGACAAACAGAACTAGATAAACAGAACATTGAGTTACATGCAGATTGGTTTATTCTCTTATGTACTTGACAAATTTGCAATTTTTAATATATTGTCAAGAAAGATAATCAACTAAAAACAAATGTTTTTAATTCTAATAACCACAACATAAAATTAGAAAGACCAAAGCTCACATGAATCACAAGAATTACCTCCCTTTTTCCTACATGATTAAATATTCAAATTAAAAATTCAAATAAACCTGGAAGAATTAAATATTCATCTACTAATATGATACAGAAATATTTTCTATTAATTTATAATGAGAAAAAAAATAATAAATAGGGTTTTGAAAAGCAAAGCTTTACAAAACAATCTTAAACTGAATGCTGCTTATAGGATTGCCTATTGTCTGGTTCACATCGTTTCCCAGTTTTTTAAACAGGAGTAGAGGTTTGTCCCTTGATTCCTGTTTAGGATTGGGTTTCCAGCTCCCTTTAAAAAAAATTTTTCCTGCTCTTTCACTTCCGATAGCCCCTTGCATTTTGGTGGCATTATTGCCTTGCTTGGAGTGGTAACTCTTACTCTGTAACCATCTACCTTGAGTGGCTCATGGGCCTTGTACAGGGTGAACATCAGTGTAAATGTAAATTAAATTAAATATTAGTCTCTTCTCCAGATACAGTTTAGTAAATGGTATGTGATAGTGAAGTTCAGCTGCTTAAGCAAAACTTGCTTACTGTGAGACAAATTCCAATTTTAACAGTTTGATCTGAATGATGAGTGATATCAGTAAAAGTTTAAAATTTCTAAATATATTCTTAGGATAATTTTATATAAAATGCAAAATGCATATCACTATTTGAATGAAATCAAAATATTTTAAATTATAATAAAAATATGAGAAATGTTTCCTTTTTTTTCTTCTTTACTAAATTTAAAAACAGAAATATTGGTAAAATAAGCTGAAAATCATTAGTCAAATAAATTGGTAGTCACATTTACAGCTGTTTTAAATTTTTTTTAAATATATAACTTCTGATAAACTTTCCTCTATGGTACCTAGACTTTATGAATTTAAATGCAGTACTAGATTGGTGGCAAGGTCTCACCATTTCAGAATTGAAATGGCTCAATGTAACTGTAAGTCCTATGCTAAAAGTTTCTTCTATCATAATTCTTGCTTGTGGAAATATCTTCTGGCTTCTCTGTCAACTTTGATCTTCAAAAATTTAAATGAAATGTTAATCATTATCTTTTGTCTTCTTTTATTATCTTCTATCCTTAATAGTATATTTTCTCATATTCTTTAACACTCTGTAATATCTTGTGTCTTAGTGGATTTATTGCCTTGCTTAGGGTGAAATAAACAAACAGTAGGTTTTAGAAAAGAAAAACTAGGAACACAAATTAAGGAATAAGATTTTTTATAATAAAAATTTATAAAAACAAAATGATTAATTAAGATGGAAGATATTTAGAATATTTAGTTTATTTATAAAGAAAACTTTATCAGACTATAACTTGGAATATTTTTTGTAAATACAACTAAATAAAAATATTTTTATTCAATGTGATTTTTCCTTATTTCCTATAAAGCTTTTAATTCCAGTGAAAGGTTCAATGCATAGAAGCTAGGATCAGAGGTTCACCAGGTAGATGATTAACATGCAAATCAAAATTACATACAAAGGATGGTGTATTACATTAAGAATGGGCATTGGGGTGGACAGAACTTCAACTAAGAAGCAGGTATTTTACGTCTAATATCAGAGTAAAAGTCTTTTTTTTTAAGCATGACGTATAATAATTATACACAGATTTACTGGGATCAGCGTTCTCATCTTGGCCACAATTTTTCATAATGTTTTGGATGTTACACTCCAGCCTGCTTTAGATGTTCTAGAATACATATGGTAATTTTCTAGGAATTTTGGACCCAAATTAAAAGGTTATCAACTATGACAGCCACCTGAACAAAACAAGAGGTTACAATGTCTGAAACATTGTGATAACAGCCATGATAAGGATGCCTATCTCAATAAATCAGTGTCTATCAATAATAATTCCTCATCTCATAAATTCAGAAAAAAAATTATGATGTATGATAAATAAAATTTTTTCCAATATGAAAGTGAATATAACAAATTATCAAATAAGATACCAATATCTGACTATATCTCTGAGATGAGGTATTATGATTATTTACATTATTCGGACTGTTATCCTCATCTTCATTGCCATATTCACAACATTGATAAAGATAACAATGAATAATGTAAATAATAAGATACAAATATTTGCCAAGAAAATAGAAATTAAAACAGAATACCACATATTTGTTGTTTTCTAACTTTGATAATAAAATGTATTCTTTATAAAGAACATTAAATCTGAAAAATAAAACCATGAGGAAAAGACAATATTAAAAAAGTGGTTTGGACTGTGAAAGGGGTTTGCAAAGCAAAGAAAGTTTGAAGGGTCAGCCCTAATATAGAGAGGTTAAAAGCAGGATTCAGTTGATACCAAAGACATTCTGTGACAATAATCTGGTTATCTATAGGCTTTGAATTACAAAAAAATACTGAACACAAAAGCTTGGATATTTAAGAAAAACAGCAATTTCCAAACATGGTGAATAGGAAATTATTATTTAAGAAAGGAATGCAAAATATTAAAGGTTAAAATTAAATTTTTTTTTTTTTTTGCATCAGTCTTCATTGATTATTTTAATTATCATAAATTACAACTATTGTTTCCAAATCTTTTCCTTTTATTTATAACCAAAAGCTCTCGAATTTAAGTTTAAGAACATCAATGCAAGTTCTCTTCTTAATCAGCCTGTGAAAGTCATTTGTTGGATGTAAGTCTTCCCTAGATCTTTCCATCTTTGCTGTTTATGGATAGGAATGGGCCATTAGCCTACCACACCACACTGGCACAATGGGTGTTGGTAGGGGCTTACAGCACTTGGTATTCCTGAACAGTCACTCTCTAAGTACTGACCAGGTTCAATGTTGCTTAACTTCGGTGATTGGACAAGAACTGGTGTTTCACTGTGATATGGCTGTAAGCCTATACAAGTTTTTACTGGTATCCAAATATTTAATGGTAAATTATGAAAATGAATTTTTTGTACAACAATTTTTTCTGAACAGAAATTAATGTAAGAACATTTTCAAAGTAGCAAATGATTCTTGAAATGAAAAAATTCAGATTGAGAGTAAAATGACTTGTTTGGCCTTCAGTTGACCAACCCAACCAAAGAGATTTTCCTATATTTATATTTGGTAGTTACGTCTTGTAATAAAAATCTGCTTTTCTTTTCAATACAATCAGGTAAGTACTACAAGTTTTAAGTATCAAATTGTTGGACAAAAAATTACAATTGATTTATGATATTTGTATCAAATTTGCAATTTGTATAGCAGTGTAATACAATCCAACAAGTAATTTTTGTTATACAAGGTTGAGATTTGCACAAAATCATTGTTTTATTCCTTCATCAATACAATTATTATTTAATGATCATCTCTTAAAAGATTCATGGTTTCAATCAAATTCCTATGTATATATTCACCTGAAGGACATTGATGATTGTCTTGAATACAAAAAGCTGGACTACATTTGAAGAAACTGACATTAGATGATTTCATGTATTAATTACATGGAAGAAGGAAATTAAGGTACAACCAGGTGAAATTGAAAGCAGAGACATTTGTGATGTGATGATTTACAAGCAGACAAGAACAAAGAAAGAAAAATAAGTGGGAAGAAAAAGAATATAAAGATTTTGATTTCAGTGACAACACAATTGAAGAGAATAATTTATAAATTAGGCTTATCTCTTGAATGCTATAAAATATTTATACAAAATGGGACAAAATTGTATTGGACAATTGTATGTTTAATTCTATAAATAAAACAAACTCTGACAGTAATGCCTATAATTAAATTTGTTTCCCAGACATTTTCAGCAATAATTTAAAACAGAAATCAATAAAAAGTTCCTTAGAAAAGTTGACTGATTCACTTGTTTATATATATATATATATATATACACACACACACAGCGTGTGATAGGTAAATTGTTGGCATTTTATATTTTTCATTTTGTGTATGGGCATTGTCTGTTTTGAATTTGTCAACTGCACAGTATAGTAGGGTCAGTTGGGCACCATCTGCGAGAAAAAGAGCACCATGATGCAATTCACTCCACCAGAAATTTGGAAATGGTATGCTCTACTGCTTGGCATTCACAGCAGAAATTCCAATATGCATCCAATCATCTTCCCACATGGCCTTAAATTCAACACGGAGCCCTACATCAAGTGCCTTGAGGAGGTAGTGCTGCCCTGGGTCAAGAGGGTGGCTGCTGGAAGACTCTGTCTGGCAACAGGACTCTGCACCATGCCACACAAGCAGGAGAACCCATTTATGACTGTCAGACAATTTCTGCAACCGCATCACCTTTTACATCTGGCAGCCTAACTCCCCAGACTGCAAATGTGTCGGGTGCAGTTGAACAAGAGACCAACAAAACTCCTCATAGCACCAAAGATGAACTGAAGGCATGGATTATGGCAACATTCACCAACTTAAACAAGGAGACTGTCCAGAAGAGTTGCAGGAGATTCTGAAGTCGTCTGGAGGGCATGGTTGAAGCAAATGTTGATTTTATTTAATAAATTTACACTTTAGTATTTCAAGATATTTTTGTGCAATTTTGGTAAATATATCTATTAAAATGAAATATCAGTGTTATTTTTGTGTAATTTAGACGACAATTTTTCCATCGCACCTTATATATATTCTGTATATGAATATTAGAACAAGTAATTTTTTTTTTCTCTAAGTCAAATATCTCAGGACAGAAGTGATATTTTAAAGTTTTGAGAGAAAAAAAAAATTAATAAAATATGAGATTGATTTCATGATTAATATTTATTTGGAAAAGACTTGAGAATTTCTATAATTTAAAAATATTCAATAATTTCTTTGAGAATCTTACTGTTTAGAACATAAATAAAACATCAGGAATTTTGTGAGTTTAAATTATTAAAAATGGAAAATAATAAACTTCTCTTAAATTATTATTCATTTATGTTATTTAAGCTATAAACAAACACAAAACGTTTTTACCGAATCTTATTTTCATATTTAAATGGTAAAATTGTAAGCTTGGTCGCAAAATGTTCATAAAGATCTTCTTTTCCATAACCACGAAACATATATATATGTACACTTGATTAAAAAAAAAACAATGAATGTTTCTTGTTGATTATTTTTTATTTACATTTTCAATATTTCTAATGTTTTTGATTTCCAGTTGGTATTTGCAATTAAAACTTCTTATGTCTAACAGTATCCATTTTCAAAGACTTTTGTTGTTTATGTCATCAGTTTAATTTTTCTTAAATATCTAATTTTGCGTATTAATGTGTGAATTTTTTAAAATGATTAGTGTCAGCTGAAAGTGCTTAGACATAGAAAGTTTTATTTATAAATATCAACTGGAAATCAAAAAAATTATTAGAAATATTGAAAAAGCAAGCAAAAAAATAATCAACAAAGAACTTTCTTGGTTTTTAATCAAATAAGCATATATAATAAATTGCTGCTCAAATACACCCAATATATGAACCCATTTCAGTTCTCCTCTATTTATAAAGGATGCTAATGCTTCCTTTTTGTTTCTATGGGAACTACAATAGATACAGGAAGCATAATAACATTGGATAGAACAAGTTTTCAGCTACAAAATACTATTTTTCTATATAGACACTACCACTGAGTTGGCATTTTCACCACCAGTGATGAACAAAAGCTCTTCATTTTGTGGGTTTACAGCTGTCTAGGGTCAATGAGAATGTAGCTTTTCATACACATTGTCATCAATGTTGAAGCACATTATTCACTGCCTAACTATACTCTCATTCACTATTTGGTCTCTATAAATATTCACCAAATGTCAGTGGATGAAATCTTTTTTTTTACATGGCACACATCTACTTTATATATATTTTCACATCAGGCATAATTTTGTCCAGCTTGCTGTTTGTAACAAAGCTGCCTCCCTCCCCACAAAAATAATAAGAATGTTTAGACTCTGTTGCCATTCCACCATCATCCACCTCAGACATTGTGGATTGACATAATAAAATAGAGACATTACTTTCAGAGCAACCCATCTATAAAAGGTCACAAGATATATCTAAAAAAAAAAAATTATCCTTAATTTCATTCTGTACTAAAAAAAAAAAAACCTTAACAAAAGCAAATAGTCAAGTTTTGTAATGAATACCAAAAAGCAACAGTCGTAAGGATTTTGCAAACAAGACTTGAAATTTTGTATTCTTCATTCATTCAAGATGAACTCAGAATAGAAAGGTTTGGTCATGGCAAAATGATTTGATATTTTTCATTTTTGATCTCTTAAGTGTCTCAATTTAAAAGTTAAACTGATCTTTACAGTAATTAAAGTTATTCTTTAAAAAAAGAAAGTGATATCAGGTTTGCAATAAAATACAAATGGGTTGTTTTTTTTGCTTTTTAAATTTCTCCAATCATAAGAGATTAACCTGCATTATCTGAATAGTGCAAGAAAATAAGTGACAAACTTGTACAAATATAAAGTTATTCATAAAAGTATTGGGTTGCAAAAAGAGGATAGACTTGAAGAATAGTTCATTGCAACCAATGTAGCAAACATGACTTTAGTTTGTAATTAACCATGGAATTATCAATTTGTTCAATTTAGTAGATTAATAAAAACAAACTACTTTATAAGGAAGAGGCTATTTTTACTAAACAAACCCCATCACTATCAAATATGAATTTATAAAATGTTCTCAGAAATGCAAACTTAAAAAGCCACTCTTTCTCATTCAAATTCTTTCTTATTCCAATATCCAAGTTTTGCAATCTGTCATCCAAAGCAATGGACAATATTGCTTAAGAGAAGGTCTCACTCAAATTCAATCATGCTTCTTAGCTTAAGAAATCGCCTATTTACCAACAGATAAAAAAAAAGTATATTTACCATAGAAACAAAGTACTAGTTCTCATTGATAATATTGACTGTAACTTTATGAATAAAGGACTTAATTTTTTGATAAATTCAAACAAAATAAGGGTTTTAATTTTGTAGAATATTCTCAGAGCTGTACAGTCAAAAATCAAGTATCACAATGTTAAATAAACATAAACCAATTCTCAAAAGTAATTCATTAAATTACTCATCTAAAAGAATTCTCATCCAACTCAATAAATCTGGTTTTCTCTAGAATTAAAATAATTTCTATTGAATCTCCTTAAGTTCTACACATTTAATTTACTTTTGTTAAATAAATCTCAGGTCACTAATTTTTAACATTTAATAAAATGAAAAGTTAACAAAAATAAAGGTGAAAATATTAAAAAAGAAAGTTTTTAAATTTGATGGCCACTAATGGTTGCAATGAGTTTCTAGTAATTGAGACTGCAAAGTGTGTGTGCCACTTTGTGGAAAAATATAAAGGTTTTAACAAGAAAGACAAAAACAATCTGATTGCTATAAAATTCTTTTACTTAATTTCAGTTCAGGGATTGTTACTTGCTTTTGGTACCCTGTAACCAAGTACAACCTGTCATATGCTACTTTGAGAGGAGATAAGCACTGCCAGCTAACACCTATTTCCCTGAAAGATGCTATGATAGGGACTTATTTGACATGGCACCCTAATGTTCTGATACATTATAAGGAAATGAACAAATTTTCATAAATGTCAACTCTTTGAAATATTTGTTGAGCTTTGTGGATAAAATGTAATGAATTTCATTTTTCCTTAAATTCTCACAAATGCAGATGAGAAACAAATAAAGATTGAAATTTCTTTTTGCTACAATTTTCCACTGAGCATTGAATTAAAAAAAAAAAGAAGTCTTATAGGATAAAAAAAAAATCAATGAAATTCTCAGCCCAATGCAATTTGTAAAATTGAATCAAGCAACCCTTAAAAAAAATCTGATTGTTGATCATTTAGTCAGATTTTAAGAAGTGAGTTGAACTGAAAACTTTTCAGTCCAACTCCTTTTGTATATGCCAAAGAGGAAATAATTCTTTATTTATTAATATACAGGGTGAGTTAAAAATAATGTCCAGATTCTATTATTAATATTTGTCTTGTAATTTTTTTATTTTTTAAACAGCTTTCATTGATTTCTACCTTGATGCAAACTGACAAACAGAAATCAAGCACAACTTTTGTCTCAACCTGTATAAATAAATAAAGCACTAATTAGCATTTAATAGTTTTCTCCAGTTGAGCATGAATGAATACCTCACAGTATTATCATTCAGTTGCAAATCACCCAACATTTTTATTTATTTGCATTTTTTAAAACATTTCAGGTGTCCCTTAATTCAATATCTCTGGCTACAATGTACCATTTCAGACCCCTTTAAAAATTTTTTTTAATCATTTCAGTGCAAATGCTGACCTGACAGCATTAGCAAATCATTATGATTATTTTTTTTTACATTCTTTTAATTTATCACATTTATGATCCCTTTAATTAAATACATCATTTCAATTAACCAAAGGTTACAGCAGGACATACAAAATCAGATTTTTAGTATTATATATATTATTTGTTTTTTTTAAATAATGTTGATGTATGTTCAAGCACTAAAATTTTAATGCTGAAAAAGATATAACGGGTTTCAGTTTTATATTCATTTTTTAAGTAATAATCTGATTCACCATTCTTACATAAAGAGAGCAAAGATCTGTGAATTTAGATAAATGTATCCATATCTGTGTAAGCAGTTTATGAAGAATGCGGATAACTGAAACACTGTTTCAATTTTCAGATGATCTAAGAATTCAGTATAAATCTTACTAGTGAACATGTGATATAAAATTATTTTGGGGCATTATTTTTTCTTTTAACTTTTTTATGAATAATTCAGAATAAATACTTCAGAAAATTTAGATTAGTGAAATATGTTTTGATTCCAAAATTTTCAAAACTATGGACACAATGATATTCAACACTACATACTTAAAACTAGTTTCATACTTTTAAAAATGTTATCAAAAATAACTTTAAAATATTCTTCTATAAAAAATAAAACTTTTAGATTCGCATTTTCATCATACTTATTGTTTTTTTTGTTTTTTTTTGTTTTTTGAAGCATCCAAGATCAAAATAATTTTTTCTGAATAAATTGAAAGATAAAAAAAAGAATGCAAGAAGAGGAAAGTGGATAAGCAAAGATGGGGAGAACTTTTAGAACTGACAAGAACAAGATAAGCAAGTTAGGCACAGGCACAATTGTTGGGAAGTGACACAGAAGTGATTGTGGATTTAAACAGAAAACTGTCCGATGGTCATGACTGAACCATCTCTCCTACCCTGGCTGACATCTCTAGTCCAGAAGAAGCCTTCTTTCTAACACTCTTTGTCTCTCCCACATTGTTGTGAGATGAAGTTCCTGAAGAGGAGGAAGTAGTGGGAGTAGAACGAACATGGGATGGTTGTGGTGACCCTGTACGCTTACTGCTACCCTGACTGCTGCTGCCTGATGTTACACACTGTTTTATCTGCTTTGGTTGAACTAACTGGACAGGTCGTGTCTTACTGTTAGTTACCTTCTGCAAGCTGCTCAGTCTTTTTTCACACATGCCTTGTACTTCATCCATACGCTTGAGTAAATCCTGTACGATTGCCTGAAAATCCCAAAAAAGAAACAAATATCAATTCAACATTGAAGTGTAACAAAGTAAAAAAAAAAAAAAAAAAAAATATTTCAATAATTTCATTTTTGAGTGAATTATTCATTTGTTGCTATCCATCCTAAAGAGCAAAGATGGATTCTTTCCAGAATGAACAGCATGTGTAGAAGTGTTTTGCTCTTAGGTGAGTAAAGGGTTGCAGATTCAGGTGCATCCTCTGCAGTAAAGTCACGTCCATGCAGATGGTAGATTTACAGTGAAAGGTCAAACCAAGCTTTAATGCAAGGAATGTCTTTATCACACTTCATAGTAACCCTATGCCCTATTGGTTTAACTTCAGTTTTTTTTCCTGAACTGGATGCCAGCCCAGGCTAGCGTCTCCAGTTTAGCCTGGATATCATTCATTATGGAATTCATTTTTAAAACTGGTTAGAATCTATTGATAATATTCTAGTTATAATGTGAACATCCATATAACATTTTACAACTTGTCTTATTAAAATGTTTACTTTCAAAAGATGTTTAATAGTTTTATGTATGATAGTTAAGCTAAATTTACTTCATACATTTTTTTAGTAAACACATACTACACATTGATCATAGATAAAGTAATTGTCAGGGAGAGGTATAAAACTATCTTTTCTGTTTTCCAATCTTCTCTAACCTTGGCTGGCAACTAGTCTAGAAGAAGGAAAATTCTGAATTCTAAACCATGAAGAAAGCAACAAGCAACCACTCCACTATCATTTCCAAGAATGCATGGCAATTTACAGATAGTAAAGAAAAGTAATATGTGGAGAAATTCAGGATCACTTATATTCTGAAGATTTATTGTATTAAGAAAAAAATTTGTGTGGGAGATGTTTCTTCATTTAATTCTCTTTCTTATAAAAGTTACTTTGTCTGCTTAAATTAAATTGTATAAATTATTGGCATTAATATGGACACATTTGAAAGCAATAACATTGATTTCTCTTATTATTTATTAAATAGCATACATACTGTTAAAAGCAATAATCTTTTTTAACAATTTAGTTAACCCCCAAATAAATTCATGCTCTTGCAAACTGTTTTCTTTAAAATTTTGATTAAAGGACTTTTCTGATCCAAATTGACATAGGACAAAAGAATTATGAAAGAAAACGACACCACAGGAATATAAGGGAAAACTATCTCATTAAAATATTATTTGATCACAAAAATCATAGTCAAAATTATTCATATCTATACATTGATAATCAGTTGCAAAGCTTTTATTAGACTATCACAGACTGTAATTGATCCTCATACTTCAGATTCCAACAATTCTCAACAGGGATTTTGACCTAATTTTTTGCTAAAGTCTCTAGATACTTAAGCGTAGAATGCTTCTTCATCATTACTTTTTGTCTTCAGCTCTCTCCACAGGTTATGGTCTTGACTCTGGCTAGGCCAATTTGAAAGCTTGATATTATTATCACAAGAAGTAATATTTTACATTTCCATCTTTGTCCTTCAAGCTTTTTTTATAAGGTGTGGACATTTTTTATATAATTGATAAAGATTTGAATTGGTCAAATTGGCATTTGAAATTGCTTTCCTTTTGGGCAGTCACAACTTTTAAATTGAGTTCCTCACTTAGTTAATTTTAACCATTGTGACTGATTTCATTGTGAGGAGAAATGAACACTACAAATGTTATCCTCTATTTAACACCAGTCCTGACGCATACAATACTGCATAATTGTACGAACTCTGTTAACATTTATTTAATGAAAGTGAAGAAATCTCTAATGTAAGGGAGAAAACTCAAATCTTTTCTTGTATTGCTGATTTCTGTTCTGTAAGATATGTCAAGGAATAATTTTGAACCTGCTTTTTGTGACCAAATTGCAAATAATACTTGAATAAAACATTTTTCCACATTCTACATTTACCCTTTTTTCTTCCCTGAAACAACTTTGAAATTAGGGTATGAACTTATGATATAAATGCACAAGCTATTTCCTTTTAGTATTTATATTTTAGAAAACACTTGATGAGGCTTAATACAGAAAATAGCAAATAATACAAGTTTATTGGTTGTTTATATATATTTTTTTTTACTTTTTTTTTTTTTTTTTGAGACTTAGAAGATCAGAATCTTGGCATTGCTACAAAAAACAAAACTTATTATTCTTACCCTCCAAAGTATTTGCTTTATTTTCTTTTTTCAACTTTGACACTATCCAGGTAAATTATTATAGCAAAAAAAATAAAAAAATAAAAAATAAGCTCCTCTAGCCCATAAAAAAAAAAAAAAAAAAAAATGTTTATCAATTTTGATTTTTTTTAATTTTTGTATATTTGCAATTAAATATAATAATCTTTTATACAGAGAAAATTACAAAACATGCCAACATGCCTTGGATACTAATTTAAATAGAACTAATAATTGTGTATGTGCATATTTGGAGGAGGAGATAATGTTTTTCTATCATCAACTCAATGCTGTCAATTGCATTCATAATTAACCAAGTGAAATTTATAGGAAATCAAATTTTAATCCAAGTGTTTTCTTGAACTTATAAATTTAAGTAAATGTTTGAATGAATGTAATGCAATATTTTTGAAACATTACCAACAAATTGTTTGCAAAGAAAGTGTGGACTTACTTTAACTTCTGGATTCATGATACCTTCAAATAAATTACGGAATTCTCTAGGATTGCTTAGGTTGAGACTATGAGCTTTTTGCAAAAATTCTCTGATTTCATGGCTAGCTTTGTCAGCTCCACCTTGGGTCTGAAATTTTTCAATCTGTTGATTTGCTAATAAATCCAAACCTCGGTTACACCATTTATTCGCCTGGGGAAAACAAATAAGAAAGTGAATAAATTTAGAATAATGTAAAAACATTTTTTTTTTATCAATGTTTATATTTAGAATGGAATGTAAAAAATTGTCAGTGATTTAAATATGTTTTATGTTTGGTTGGAATGTAAGATATTTAAAAAAACAAGAAATTCTTCAATTGAAAACCTAAACTTTAATCAAGGGAAATAACTCTGATATATAAAATTTTAGTAGTGATATACCAGAAGACATATTTTCATAGCACTGTCTAAGAAGCCAGGTGCAAACAAACATGAATCTGCCTAATGAGCCATACAACAAAATAGAACAAGGAATGTGATATTTATGTTCAGAATGATATCAAAAAGAGTAATACAAATGCAGAAGGATCTGTTCCTATGTTTTAGTTTATGCAAAAGCATTTGATAAAGTATGTCACAAAAAACTGTTGGAACTGCTAGGTAATATTAAAATATTTGGGAAAGATATTAGAATAATCCAGAATCTATATTGGCAGCAAACTGCCTAAATACAGATAGAAAATGAATTAAAGAAATATACAAAAATAGAAAGGTGTATATGACAAGGATTTGTCTCCTCATTAGACTTATACAACTTATACAGTGAGGCAATTCTGAGAGAATTAGAAGTCCTATGAGGATTCATTATTGGCATCCATAATCTTAACAACAATGCAGATGATAAAGTGTTGATATCAGACACAGAAAGCAAACTACAAGAACTCCTACAGAAAGTAGTGAAGGAAAGCAAGAAGAAAGGACTAAACATCCATTGCAAGAGGACAGAATGTATGGTTGTTTTGAAAAGGTATCACCTAACATGCAAATAGAGACTGATGATACCAAAATCAAACAAGTATAACAATTTAAATATCTGGAGAATGTTTTAACTGAGAACAGAAAGTGCAACACTGAAACCCAAAGATGGATTTGGATAGCAAAAGTTGCCTTCCAAAAGCTAAGCAAAGTATTAAGAAACAGGAAAATTTCTTTAGAAAGAAAAGAGTTCTGAACTGTTATGTAATATTGGTCCTCCTATATAGCAGTGAATGCTGGACAATCTCCTCAGAGATGAAGAGACTTGACAGAAAGGATGTTAAGAATATCATGAACCAGATGTGAAACAAAAAAAACATTAATACTTAATATCAAGAAGCAATAGTTGAAATTTCTAGAGGGTTTGGAACTTTTGATGCTCACAGGACTAACTGAAGGCAACAGGGATAGGTAACACATAACCTACCTAGCGAGCTTGAGTAAATGAATAGTGTAAAAAGACAAAATTTATTAAGAGCTACAAAGGACAGGAGGAAATTGTGGTGAGCCATGATTGCCCACATCCTAAAGTGACATAGCAGAAGATATTAATATTGTTTCAAAACTTATTTCAAAAACTAATTGGATACAATATATCCAATATTATATTCAGAATTTGATAGTCGTCTAAAGTCAGTATACATTGTGATATATGTTAAATTAAAAAGTAATATTTTGAAAATTTTTTATATAGTAAAAAATGCACCTTATTTTTCTTCTGAGTTTTTTTTATATAAAATGTAAAAAAATTAAAAAAAGAAAAAAGTTTAGAGATATTACCTGAAAAAGTAATTTGATTATTAAAGTTATGATGATTTGATTTCTAAAGTTTGGTAAATGTGGTTCATGGATAGAAAGGGGATAAGATGGGTCAGGTGTGAGGATGAATATAAACTGAAATTAGCAGAAAGATGTATTCTTTTGGTTGCTGCTGAGGTGGATTGATTATATATATCCTCATTCAAACATGGGTAAGTAAATAGTTTTCATTCTGTTTTGGTTGTATGTGTCTGCCATATGCATCGTTTCTTGAGAGATCAAGAGTATTTTTTTTATTTAAACTTCGATTTGTTTAAATAAAAAAGAAGAGATAGAGAAAGCAGCAAAATAAGACTGTTTAATAGCAAGGAAGATAAGATCACATGAATAAAAACAAAGAAAAAAAAAGTAGTGAGCCTAGAAGTGAAGTGTTTGTTACCAGCTTCATGTCATTATATTTGGCAGAGGATGTATCTTAGCTTTTTAGAAATGAGTGAAGACAATTATATATAGAGGAAAATTGAAAATTGGTTAAAGAAATAGTTGTTTTCTATAAGTTGAAGATTAGTAGGATATTATCCCATTGCAAGGCGGCTCCAAATTGCAGGCAGTTATATTAAAAAAAGAGCATTTAGTATGAGCTGGGAAGGAGAAGTTACTGAAGAGACAGTTTTGATGATGGATCGTATAGCATGGTGATGGGTGTTATTCTTAAGATAAGTGATGTTGAGACAGAGGATGTCACATGGCTAAGAAAAAAGGATGAATGTAATCTCATCAATGTAGCTGAAATACATGCCATGTTAAAGGTTATCAATTTAGCAAAGATATTGAAATCTTGTCTGATTCAGCTGCCATGCTTGGGTAAGTGAAGTCAATAGTAAGTAGTAAGAAGTGGATATGAATAAAATAATCTGTAAAAATGCTTATTAAGGGGATCTTGGGTGAGTGGATAAATTTGGGCTAAAGCTATATGCAGGTTTTGTGCCCTCAGAAAAGAGGAAGACAGATATTTTCATCAGGATAAGGAAAACCTGAAAATTCAAAGAGAAGAGTAGGCAGGGTGTGTTGTTTGAGGGACAAAGAGTTGAAGAAATTGCAATGTCATGAGGGAAAAATATTTGTGTCTGTTTGAATTGGGGAAGAGGTTAGAGTAAAACTGACTGATTCAAGCTGTATTTTGCAATGGAGAAAGGGAAAAGTAGCAAGCATGCACTGACAATATGTTGGTTGATAGAGTACAGGATATTTTCTGGATGTACAAAGGTTTGTTGAGTCAGTGACAGGAGAGATGATGAGTTTCAGCCTGTGGCCCCAGAAAGGTCACAGAGTGAGTAATATCTGTCATGCTGGATGCATGACTTTGAAATGGTTCAAGGTGGCCAGGAGTAGTAGTCTTTATTTTTGTTTTCTATTTGCTGGCTTGGGATTGGGGGAAGTGATTTTTAAGATCAGATCTACATGTGTCGTGATTGGTGAACATGGCGCATGCATGGAAAATGGGGTGAGATGGGATAGGTCAGGGGTGGGAAGCAGATAATATAAACTCAAATGAGCCAAAGGTTTTTCTTCCTTTTTTTTTCTGTTTTGACTGCTGCAAGGTAGTATTGGTTTTTGTGCACAAGGTTTTCCTCATTTTTGTCCAGGATAAGTAAATTGTTTTCATTATAATCTGTTTGTTGGTGTCTACTGTACACTGTGTTCTTCAAGAAAGTAACAATTCTTATTTTGCCATTTAAACCACAACTGTTTTGGAAGGTGGATTGGATCTAATTTTAGAAAATTAATTAATCATTTACAACCATGTTATAAACAGAATATTTGCTGAAAATATTTTTTTTTATTCATGTTGAATTATTTCAACAAAAGTAAAAAATAGAAAAATGCTTTACATTATTCTCAAATGAAGAATGGCTAAAATCTTTAGGTGTTTTCAGAAGTTAAAGTTTCTATTGTTTTTTATTCTGCTATAGGTATAGATAAAAAAAATATAGAAAACATAGAAACTGACACATAATTCTTTCCTGATTTTTTTTTATTCTCATCTTGAGTGTTCTTTGAGACAAGGTGTTGTTATTACACAATGATTCTTTTTGACTCGCATCTTCAATCACAATGCTTCCCTATTTTCCTCAGATGCCAGTCACATTTGATAATCCTCAGGATATGTTGAATGAAACCTTTTATTTTATCCTGGGTGGACATATATTGTTCTTTTGTTACTGGATACAACTTATCTGGAAAAGGTTTTGAGAGTAGAGTAACCAAAACATTTTAATAAAAAACACCAAGATGCAGAATCAAGTCAAAAGGAATCACTGTGTTATTGCAAAGTGTTTTAATGATGAAAATCTATTTTTAGCAAACTTCTATCAAAAAAAGAAATAACAAGCGTTATACTTACCCGATCTATTCTGTCATGTAGGTCTCTTGCTTTAAATAAAACTTCTTTTCTTTGTCGTAGCATCCTTTTATATTGATCTCGTATGCGCTGAAGTTCTGCATGTTTTGGTCTAATACTGTCCATTGCATAATGTTCATCTTGAATTAATTGTTCTCCCATTCTGTACAAGCGATCAGTTGTTTCTAAGCTTTTCTGTAAAGAAATACCAAACAAAACAACTCATTTTTAAAATTAGGGATGATGCTAAATATTTACAAGATTTAGTCTGTAGATAATTCTTAGAGAATTATTGAAAAAATGTTTTAAATATTTTTTTCTCAAATATCTTAGTTTCGATTGACAAATTTTTTTTTATTCAAAAGAAATAAAAATAATAACATCTTCAAAAAGAATCAGGAAAAAATAATACAATGAACATCAATTTAATGACCATCTTTTTTACAAGGCCAAAAACAATTTTTTCTTTCAATTTGACATTCTGATGTGGTAGTGGAGAAAAAATAAGAGTAGACATTGTTTAAATCAATTATTTTATTTATTTATAATTAGAAATACCGCAAATATGAAAATTAAAAAAACATTATGAAAGAGTGGGAATAATAGAAGACAGAAGATAAAGATTGAATTTAAATTTTTGAAGATCAAAGTTGGCTGGAAAGCATGAAACCAGAAGAGAGTTCCACAAGCAAGAAGTGCAAGAAAAGAAACTCTCAGCATAGAACTTACAGTTACATCTAACAAATTCAACTGTAAATTGATGGGCCTTGTTGCCTATCTAGTACTATGCTTAAATTCATAAAGTCTAGGTACCATAATGAGTTCATCTGAACAATCACCATGAAAGTATTTATAGAAAAGGCACAAGCAAGCAATTTTATGACAGTGGGAAAGTAACTGAAACCAAGATGCCAGATCAGGACCAATGGTATTGCTGATTCTCCTTTTGAATGGGCAAATGGTAGACTTATAGAGTCTTATATGTAAGATAGATTCCAGAAAGAAAAATTGTCTAGCATGACACAGTGAACCAACTTTCTTAACAGCTGATCTAGCAATGGATTCAATGTAATCTTTCCACTTCATGTCAGCTGAGAATGTTAACCTGAGAAGGTGCAATTAATCATTCTCCTGGAGGTTAGCATCAGCAATGCTGATGGAAAGGGTCTCTCAGATGATTAAGAGAGAGCAGTTAACAACAGACTGAGATTAGCTGTCAATTTGACCTTATCGAACTGATCAGACTTAGTATCAAGATAAGAGTAAATGGTTGTGTCATCAGCATAGATACCAAGTTGAGAGCTAATGTCATTAGGATAGTCGTTAATGAAAATTAAAAAAAAAATGGGACCAAGGATAGAGCCCTTGGGGTCGGGGGGGACACCTGCATTAGTACAGAAGGATCTAGAAGAGTGGCTGTTCAGAACAATTCTTATTTCACAATATGATAAGAAAGACTGAATTAGTTAAAAAAATTCAACTGGAGACACTATAAGATCAGCAGGCCAAAACCTGTCAGATGCTTTTGTGATGCCCAAAACAATAGCCTGAGCTTCACCATTTTTATCTAAAGCTTGATAGACTTTTTCCACAATAATCATTAATACATCAGCAGTTGACCTAGAGAAATGAAAGCCATATTGCTTGTCTGAAAGAAGGACCTGTGATGTGTGATGCTTAACTAATTCGGCATTGATTAAAGCCTCAAGTAATTTGCCAATAGTTGGAAGGGTCACCAGAGTGCATAAAGACTGGAACAGCAGATGAGGACTTCCATGAAGCAGGGAAGCAAGAAGCAGCATGTTTATTATACAGTTTAGAGAGAAAAGGAGCCAGTTTTGGAGCACATTTCTTAAGGACTATTACAGGTCCACATGCTTTGTGAGGATCAAGGTTAGAGATAATAGCAGAAACCATAGAAGGGGTTATATGCATATCACTCAATAGGGACTCAGTTCTAAGTGGGGAAATTAGGCAAGGATACTTCAGATGAGTCAACAGAAGTGAAACTAAATATATGGGGGTTCTTATCAATTCTTTATTTTTATAATTGATTTTAAAATACAGTTATTTATAATGAAATGATTTTGGTGAAAAATGATTGATACCAAAGCTGTAAGAAAAGTTACTATACTGAAATATGGAATATGCTGCTTTTGTATTAGGGAAATTCAGGCCATTTTCTATTGCCATTTTGAATTTAAAATGGCACAAACATTTAGATTATCAACACTAAACTTTTTGTTTACTTGTATAATTTTGCTGGGTTAGCTGAGGTAAACCAAACTAGGGCTCATATTGTCAATGAAAGGGGTGGATTTTTTTGTAGTGGAATAAAAACAGAACTGTCACATCTGATGGCAAATTGACACCAAAGGAAATTCTGTCTAACTCATTCGAAACAGCAAAAAGGTCCTAAATATTTTTCTTTGCTTTAGACATTTAATGATTTCAAAAGGAATAATTGTGTGTGAAAGAGTTATCATTATTTTCATCAGCTAATTTATATTTTTTATTAGTTTGTACTTTTACCTTTTCTCCTTTTTAAATTAGAAATCAGCAAATTAGGTTTGACCTTTTGATCCTGTGGAAATTGTTCAACATGAAATATTAAAGTTCATGAAGTGTTTGCAAAAATTCCTAGAACTCCTTTATGAAAACAAAATTGCAGATAATTTTTTTTCATAAAAAAACTCTGGAAATTTTTTTCCCACACCAAAT
This sequence comes from Acanthosepion pharaonis, assembly GCA_903632075.3. Classification (NCBI taxonomy): domain Eukaryota; kingdom Metazoa; phylum Mollusca; class Cephalopoda; order Sepiida; family Sepiidae; genus Acanthosepion; species Acanthosepion pharaonis. Next base: position 352,985 of record CAHIKZ030001332.1, on the reverse strand, counting down.
ACAATTTCTTTTTAATATGGAAGCTAATTTTTGATAGAATAAAAGACTAGTTCCCTGCTGCCCACAGTTTGCAAACTTTATAGCATTTACTTAATATAATCATTGAAATGGCACAATGAAATTTTCAGAAAGACAGATGCAAAATTTTTTTTAGAATTAGTCTGGTTTCATAGACTCTCATAAAAATTAGAAGCCTTAATTACTTTGTCCACTAAAATGAAAACACTGCAACCATTGTTCAAAGAACAGACTTCATTCGACAAAAAGCCAAATGCAACAGTTGATTATGTAAAAAGGAGTGTGACGATGATTTTTTTTAAGTAATAATTAAATGCATGAAAAGATTAGCCAGTCACACACAAATCTTTGCATTTTGTTCAAAGAGAGAAGAAAATCAGCTAAAAAGATCTCATAAATACAATGATGGTAAAGAGAGCAAGCAATATTCTCCCAAATCACAAACAAACCATTTACATAAATAAAGGGTTCAAAATTCCTTGACATTTACTCAGATTGGCAGACACCTGAAGAAGGCTGAAGGGCACAATAGCCAAAATGTTTTGATAACTATAAAGAAAAAAAATATTAGTCTGAATATAAATAAACACTTTATAATTGGCATTATTATCCAACTATCCAGTTTTATGCTCCCCATTCTGCAAAGTATACAAAGTTTAAATCATTTAATAAAGATTTTTTCAGACACAAATTTGTGCCATGGGTTGACAGATTTAAAATGTAGGTGACTGCTGTGTGCTTGATAAAAAAAAAAATCGCAAAAATAAATGTGGAAGAGTGAGTAAGAAAGAAAGGCAAAAATTCACCTTAAATGCTTGGCAGAGTTTGAAAATAATATTTTACCACAGCCAACAGAGATTGTATGATTGGATTATTATGTTTAAAAATGGTAGCAAATGAGTTTTTATTGATGAAATATTTAGTCACCCATTTATAGGAGAAGCTAATCAATTCATGAAACTAAGAAAATTTGCCAAAAGATTGTTTATTACTGTCTACAAATCTATTATTACTGAGTGAAAATATATATTGGAGATACAGTTAGACTTTGTGCATGTATGCACACGCATACACTACCATACTATACAATGAGGTGCTGAAAAGTTTTGGAGATGATCCATTTTTCTAAAATCTGACCAAATGACTAAACATTTTTTGTTTTTATAAAGATCTTCTTTGTTGTGAAAAGAGCTTTTCAGTACATCCTCATATACACACTTTTATTATTTAAGAGGTTTTACAGTTGTTACTATTATTTTCTCCAAGGTGAGGCTATAAATTTAAATTTCTAATTTTAATGATTTTATGGTTGAAATCGATTGCAAATTTAATTATAAAAACCTTCTTCCTATTTTATTCATTTACTACCGTATTTTTTAGGCATAGTAATTATAATTCTTCAACCTTCCTCAAATTAATCACTACATTTAGATGATCAGTAATTTTCAACATTTAATAATATAAAAATATTTGTCTCTTTTATAAATTCTAACTTCAGCAAATCCATTTTTTTAAATTGACCTAATGCCTGTTTTTAAATTTTTTTTTCCAAATCTAATAGATTTTGTGAGATGTTGTACATAAATTTCTCTAATTGCTTTTTAGATTAAAAAAGATAAACATTAATTTGGTTTTCCTATGAATTCAAACATTAAAAAAAAGGATTTTTATGACATTAATTGTCAGTAGAGCTATGTGTTTTTATGAGTAGTATTTTCATGTTTTATATCTTTACCAAGCATATTTATATGAAATAACTTATAATTAAGCAGTATCCTGGGAAGTCCTGAGGTCATGAGACTAAGAAAGCTACTGGTTCCAGTGGTTGTCATTAAGAATATTAACCCTGAGTTATCCCTGATCTTAGCAAATCTATTTAACTGTTATTTGAAGGAGAAATCTTTCACAAGTCTATGGAAGATGTCAAATGTATACACTGTTTTCAAGAGTGTTCATTCTTTGTTACAGTATAGATCCATTAGCCTCCTTAGTATCATTAGCAATCTTTTTGAAGTTAGAATCAAGAAGAAGGTTGTTGATCATCTCAATTGGGACAGCTTCTTGAGCAACAAGCAGTATGGATTTTGATTGGCTTGGTCCACAACTGATATTCTAACTGTCACTACTCACAGAATCAGTGAGGTATTAGACAACAAATACATCTCCAAAGGCCTTTGGCATGGTGTGGCATAGAGGATTATGGCACACGCTCTCTAGCTATGGAATCACTAGAAGAGTTTTTATCAATTATCAAGTCTTTCCTCAGGCGTAGGTCCCTGAAGGTAGTTGTTAACAAGCAGGCCACAGAGGCACATGTGTCTCTCAAGGCTTGTTTCTCATTTCAACCCTCTTTCTACTTTACATAAATGAAATCCATATATATCTTTTGGTAATCTGTTAAAAGTATACTCATATCATTTGTGACTATGCTGAAAAGACAATGGTATGAATATGCCACCAGATCATCTCTAGCTGACCAAAGCCTGGCAACTGATTTCTCTTCTGACCTTGCTTTAACACCTCAGTGAGGAAAAAAATTGGCTGGTTACATTCAATGCCTCAAAAATCAAACTAGTCACATTCCATCATCCCTAAGTGGAGCCTGAATTTTCACCTATCATGAGGAACAGGTATCCCCCAGGGAGACCACATGCCTTGAGTGCTTATTGGGACAAGTTCAACCTAGACTTCAAGTGAAACTTGAACATATGAGCCATTGCTAAAAATGCTGGAAAAATGATCAATTTCCTGTACTGCTCGAGTACCTGACCTCTCTTGCTAGTCCTTTACAAGAGCCAGATTGGGCTGAAAATGGTATATTACTGCCCAGTCGTCACTTTCCAGTTTTCATAGAGTCCAAAAGTGTCTTTGTGTTCTTGTAGGTGATGAATTATTTTCTACTCTACAACCCCTTTTACACATATGAAATGTTACCAGCTGTTTTATCGCTATTTCCACAGAAAGTCTTCAGAGAAACTAGATTCTCCAGTACAAACCCTCACAACTAAGACCCACCATACCACACACACTAAGTGAACCACCCTCATTCCCTTCAGGTTCTATTGGTGAAATATGTTCCACTTAAGTATCATCTTCCCATGCACTATTGCTTTGTGGAACCGACTCCCAAGAGGATGCTTCCCCAGTCATTACAATCTTAACCTGTACAAGTATAGGGTTAACCTTTATCTTCCCCACATAAACTGTGCCTCTTACTCTGTAACCCTCTACCTCGAATGGCTCTTGGGCCTTGTAGAAGATCAACAAGAAAAAGATATCCTGAGAGGATGCTTCCCCAATTACTACAATCTTAACCTATTCAAGTCTAGGGTCAGCCATTATCATTCCCAGATGTCAATATAAACTGTACCTCATACTCTGTAACCCTCTACTTCAAGTGGCTCTTGGGCCTTGTACAAAGTGAACATTATTGTTAAAAAAAAAAGAACTCTATATTGGATTACCAGAGGAAAAGACAGAATAGATAAAAAAATATGATATTAAGTTGAACATTAAGCAAGGTTGAATTAACTCATCATTACAAGAAATAAAGCCTAGAATACTGTGCAGTTGTCTGAAACAGCTGCTAAGCAATTTGCAAACAACAGCTGTCAAATTAAAGGCTAAATTTATCAAGAAAAGGAAAAGTTGCCAAATTTTTTTCTTAAATTATAGAACTTGAAATTTATTTGGTTAAACATGACAGGAATCCCAGATTTAAAAAAAAATACAAATATTAAATAACCCATGTGGAAGACAGACAGGTGATTAGTGGATGTGGAAATTCAGATTGGCAGAACATAATAATTTCAATATAGAAAAAAAAAAAAGAATTTTGAAAGAAAAATCTATCAGCCTTTTAAAAGGACAAAAACTGAGAAGAGAGAAAACTGTTAATTTTGAAATGTCTTGAGTGTTAAACTCTTGTAAAATAGTGCAAAACTTAAAATTATCTGAAATTTATAAGGAATGCTACTAGAATTTTCTAAAAGTTTACTTATTAACTTATTATATATTCTTTGAAAATATTAAAGCTTAAATCTTGTGTTCCCCATCCTATAATAACTAATTGCTAAGCAATGTTGCAGAAAAAATGCACAAACATTCATTTGCTTGCCAGTAAATTCTTTTGAGAATGAAAAATCACTCAACTGGAAAAAAATCTTTTTATTCGAACTTGGCATTTGATTTATTAAGTAAGTAATACATAAGAACTGATAAATTTGCAGACAGATATTGGGGCTAAATTTAACACTGTTTCCCTATAAATTCAAAGGTTATTGAAATGGTTAGCAAAGCATACACACTGATTCTAAGGTTTTCAGTAATCAAAGACTATTTAAAAATCAATGTTTAATTAACAAACAATACTCGTTGAAAACATTGGTGATGTTAAATCCCACTTCCATGTCAATGGTCAAAAGCTGGGGATGTAAATGCACAGGTCACACAACAAATCAACAGGGTTCAACTTTCGCAGCAAAACTTCTATGCACTCTGATTCAAACAAACTCTCTGTGCTCTATCAGTTCATTCTCCATCTGACTGTGTGATCCACTATTTATTACTATTTCCAATCATGCATGAAAATGACTAATATTAAAAAAGGTATCATCATCAAATGGGTGCTCCTCACAACATCGGCCATGTTGTATTTACATGCCAAACAGATATGTGTCCACTTTGCTTGGCAAGGTAAGTGTATTCTCCCACTAAATTGGGGAATGTTCTAGTGATAAACAAAGCTATTCTTCCTAGTTTTATTGACAAATAAATAAAATATTTTTCTTTGAAAGCTCAAGTATACTGCTATTCTTTATCAATCTTTATTACTGTTAATAATATTATTTGCATGTAAGAATAATTTTCACTGTAAATTAAATTTCTCTTTCCATAATCAAAACTGTCAGTACATAGATACACTATTGGGTTGGAACCAAAATTCATAGCATTTTTCAATATGCAACATTTGAACAGATAATTTTTTTTCACACATGACTGAAATTTGTGATTTTATATATATATATATATATATATATATATATACAGTAGCGTCCAAAACTAAGGGACAAAATTTTAAAACCTAATATTTGTTAGAAATAACAACTTGAAAAGCTGAAATTTTGACAACTGGTAGTCGTTATCATCCATAATAACATACTAAAATTTGAATCATTTGCAAAGGATAGAAAAAGAATTATAACAATTATTTATTTTCAAATTTGGAACGTCCAAAAGTAAGGGACAAAATTGAGAAAAACAATGTAAACGACAAAAAAACAATAAAAATACATGTACAATCAATATTTAGTAAATGAGCCCTTGCGCTCAATGACAGCTGCACATCTTCGACTACAAGAACGAATCAGTTCTTGACAATCCTCGATACTAATTTTAGACCATTCTTCTTGAAGCTTCACCCACAAATCCTCCGTGTTAGTGGGATTTCTTTCCATAACTTTCACTCCTAAGGTCTTCCAAAGATTTTCTATTGGATTTAAGTCAGGACTTTGCGGTGGCCAATCCATAATTTCCAAATCTTGCTCGCTAAGGTAACTCATTACCACCTTTGCCTTGTGACATGGGGCATTATCTTGCATAAAGGTAGCCCTATCGAAACCTGAATTCTGTATGATTGGCACAACATGATCTTGAACAATGTTTTTATAGATCTGCGCATTTACATGAGTTTGTAACCGGACAAGAGGCGTTGTACCTTGGCTAGAAAACATTCCAGATACCATGACGCTTCCACCCCTAAACTTGACAGTTTTCTTAGTACACTTTGCACTTAATCTTTCACCAATATGTCTCTTTACATTGTTTTTTCCATCATTTCCAAATAAATTAAACTTGCTTTCATCACTGAAAAATACTTTTGCCCAATTTTCATATGTCCAAATTACATACCTGTTTGCAAACTCTAATCTCTTCTTCTTATTCTTCGAACTAACAAGTGGTTTCTTCTCTGGGGTTCGATTAAACAGCCCTATTTCTTGCAGTCGTCTACAAACAGTCTGTCTTGACACATTAACACATGAGGTACTATTCATAACCCTTTTAATTTCTGTGCAAGACTTAAAACGGTCCTTTAATGACATACACTGCATTATTCGATCTTCTCTTGCAAAGTTTTATGGGTCTGCGGTTTTAAAAGCACTAACTATTTTGCCAGTATCATTGTAGGATTTAACAACCCTGCCTACAACACTCTTGGAACATTTTACTTTCTCTGAAATCTCTCTAATGGTGTGCTTTTCCTTGTGTAGCTTCACAATAGCTTGTCTCACAGAGTAATCAAGTTTTTGGCGTTTCGCCATGGTGCTGGCTGATGCAACGTTTACAAATGACTAAGTAAGACTTATTCTTTAGAGGAAATCAAAAAATTTGAATATAGCATACTGTTTACATTGTTTTTCTCAATTTTGTCCCTTACTTTTGGACGATCCTATTTTGAAAATAAATAAATGTTATAATTCTTTTTCTATCCTTTGCAAATGATTCAAATTTTAGTATGTTATTATGGATGATAACGACTACCAGTTGTCAAAATTTCAGCTTTTCACAGTTGTTATTTCTAACAAATATTAGGTTTTAAAATTTTGTCCCTTAGTTTTGGATGCTACTGTATATATATATATATATATATACACACACACACACACATATTCTGGAAGGTGACATTTCACTATGTCTCTCTGTATAATTCATGTATAGAATGTGAATTTTAAATGCCTTTAAAAGTGAAAATAGGGGAAAATGAGATCTATTTTTGTCATCTTACTTTTTAAAAGAATATAAATGCTGTAGAAACAGCAAAAAAAGATATGTTCTATTTATAGAGATGGTACCATAACTGAGAGTAGTGTTTATAAGTAGTAGTTTGCTAAGTTTTAAAAGTGGAGATTTTGATCTTGCAAACTGAGAATATTTTGGCAGGCCTGCAGTTATTAATGATTACCAAATCAAAATGCTGCTTAAAAATAATTGAGATCACATGACACAGGACATCACTGAGATATTTCATATATCTCATATAAACAGTGTAAGACATTTGAAAACACTTAGATATGTAAATCACTGTGTTTTGGTGCCTCAAAATTTAACAGAAAAAGAATTTTATGGATTTTATTCCCATTTGCAATTCTCTGCTCAAATGCAACAACAATTATCTATTTTTTAAAAGAACAATTGCAGGCAATGAAAAAAGGATTATTTACAACAAAATGCAGTGAAAAAAGTCCTAAGCCACTCCAAAGACTGGTCTCTATTCAAGGAAGGTCCTGTTGTGCATTTGGTATGATTGAAAAGGAATTATTTACTACAAGTTCCTTCAGTAAAAATCAGACATTGAATTCAGACAAGTACTGTTCCCATGGTAGTATTTGATGAAAAGTATCTGGAATTTGCCAATCAGAAAGGTGTTGTCTTCCATCAGTACAACACCAGACTCTTTACATCTCTTACATCTTCTTACCCAGAAGAAATTGGTACAGATTGGCTGTAATATCTTACGTACTCACCTGCCCTTGCACCTTTGGATTATCACTTATGCCTAATCCCTACAATATTCTCTTAATGGGAAGAACTTCAATTATGTGGACACCTGTAAAAACTACTTCAACCAATTCATCACCCAGAATGATGCCAAGTTCTTGGAGCTTGGAATCATGAAGTTGTTTCAAAGATGGTGAAATGTAGTGGAACAAAATGGCACATATATGGTTGAATAAATCTATGTACAAATATATAAATTCACTTAAAAGTGCTACAAACTTTGGGTTCCAATTCATATAATTTCATCTATATAGCGATGCACACACACATTGGCTACAGTATATGAAAGACATTATTTCTTGACAAAAGAGTAAATGTTAGATCCAAAGTTACAACATTTAGTGTATTGAATGTGTGTGTGTTTACCTTTATTTTCCAGACAAAGAATCAGAAAATATCTTAAAATGTTCATTCCAGCATAAAAAAAAAACTTGAAGCACATAAGGATTGAAATTTCCCTGATGAAATTTTAACTAGTTTCAATAGAAATTATTTTCTTTTGTCTTTTTTCGTTTCAATATTATCAATTAAAGTTTTTACTTATTTTCTTGTCCATTCTTTTAAGACATTATTTCATATTAGTTATTGTTATTGAATATTAAGAAAATCGCCTCTTTTAACAGATTCTATTTTTACTGAATTGGATGGCCTGTAACATTCCACCCACTAATGAAAAAATAAATAATGTTATAATTAAAAAGATATTTCTTGCATATTTTTTTTTCTTTTCAAAGTTTTTTTTTCCTAAATTGTAGCTGAATATTTTAATACTGTTAAATGCTTTTACACTAGAAACATTTTTCTTAGCTATTTAAGGCTGAAAGCATTCAAATATACCTGCAAGTTTCACATAAAGTCGGAATGTGCCCAAAATTGGAGAGCACTGTACTTCAATACTCAACTAGATGTGCTGGAAATCTAGAATTTTTATAAAATTCTAGATTTCTAAAATTATATCTCATAACCATAAATACCAATGAGGCTAAATTTGGTATCATTTGAAAGAGAGATCAATTTAATTTCATATAAAAAATGAACTTTTAAAACTTTACTTTCAACCGGTTTTGAGACATACCAGTTTAATTGCTTTAACATCACAGATTTTTCAACAATTTGCACAGGACTCCAGGGATTTAGCAATTGAAATCTCATGAGCTGATAACATGTTGAGAAGAGTGGCTTTTATGCCATCAAATATGGTGCATGTTTGGATTAGATATAAAGGTTGTCAAATATAAAAACATTTAAATAAAACTTACAAAATATCCCTTTAGAAAATAAATATTGACTAATTATTTAAACGTATTTTTCTTTTTTTTCAGAAGCAAATGAAATATCTCCAGTTCTGTGCAAGTGTGTTTAGATACAAAGCCATTGTAGCCATTAACAGTTTGGCAAATCATCATCCAGGTTTGTCAGCCTTTATTGCTTCTAAGATTTTACAGTTTTGGTAATCTATAAATGAATATAACTAAATTTGTTTTATAAGTGTATCAATGTGTCTTAATGGAGAAAATTTGTTTCTTGTGATTATTATCATCATTGCTATAATTTTGTTAAAAGTATAGCCTTTTTTCATCTTTTTGTGACATATGCTTTTAACATTTTCTCTTCACTATTAGTCATAAAGTCATTGAGACTGATCAAATATGAGTTCCATTTTTTTGTTTTCCTTCAAAGAATGAATCTAAATCATTTCTAATCAAATGGTCTGAAGATGATGTGAAAAAAACAAAAAACATTGAAATATAATTGAAAAGAGTTTGTCTGTTTAACATACATGGTCAAAATGTTTCATATAGTCTTACTGGGACTTAAAGGGAAAGGTTTAATGCAAAAAAACATAAAAATGACAGATGAAGTGAAAACTCTCATCAAGGGGACTATTTACAAAATTAGCAGTAAGCCAAAGATGTAACTAATTGTACAGAATCTAAATTTCTAAACTTCAAAAGAAACAAACTGACAAATTATTTTATAAAAATAATTATCTACATAAGAATTATTAATTATGTTTATAGTTAGTTCTTGAAGATAGTTTTGAATAATCAGTAAAATGTTAAGAATCCAAACGGAAAACAAAAATGTTCAAATCTATTCTTATTTCCTGTTCAATTAAATTAAAAATATTTCTTCACAAATCTCTGAAATATACAAGAAAACTAAAAAATTAAGCAAAAATCTATTTTTGAAGATGCTATAATATAGTATCTATAATGATTTTTCATAAAAATTCCAAGACTCTTCAAGACACAAACAGGATGTTACTCAGTGTGAAAGAAACTGAAAAACATTATTGAGAAGAAAGGACAATAAAAGAACAGCATTTAAAAAAGACAAAAGATGACTAGTGACATTGCTTTTAAATTTTTGAAGATCACAGTTGACAGGAAAGTTGGAAGAGAGTACCACAAGCGAGAAGTACAAGAAACTATTAGCATAAAAGTTATGTTTACTTCAAGCAATTTTAACAGTAAAATCTAGGATCTAGTTACCAATTTAGCACTGCACTTAAATTCATGAAGTCAAGGTACCAAAGAAAAAAAGCTCATCTGAACAATCATCATGAAAATATTTATAGAAAAGACAGAGAAGCTATTTTATAACATTGAGAAAGTGACTGAACTCTAAATGCCAGGTCAGGAGCAGTTTCAAATACCTTGACTAATGAAAACAATATCATCAGGACTAAGGAATCATTTTATTGTTATTATAACCAGTTGCATTCCAAATTTTAACCAACCTGGTGTAGTTGGGTACATCAACTAGGAGCAGCATAAGTCAACATTCTAATTACTTGAAAAATGAAATCAAAATAATGCTCAAATGAAATTGCTGTAATGTTTCAAAAATAAAACTGTTTTGTCTTATAATTCCCAATAGGCAATTTAAACAAGGTCAAGATAATCAATAACTACAAGAAAGATTTTTTTTTTAATCATATTACCCCAAGCAAGGTGATAAAACCAATAAGATACAACAGGTTACTGAACATGAAAGACAATAGAATAGTGAAGGAAATTGAGAAAACTGGAGAGTAAGGACAATAAAAAGAACATGATTCAAGGAGACAGAAGATTACAAGTGACATTGTATTTAAATTTTTGTACTTTAAGGAAGTAAGAAGCTGAAAAAGAGTTCCATGTGTGAGAAAGGTGAGAGAAGAAGCTATTACTTCCTGTTTGAATATCTCGGATGAATAGTGTAAAAGAAACTAGAATTTACAGTTACACTTAGCAATTTCAACATTAAAACGATGAGACCTAGCTGCCAATCTAGTACTATGCTTAAATTCATGAAGTTGATGTACCAAGGAAGAAATCTCATCAGAACAGTTGCCATGAAAATATTTGTAAAAATGTCAGAGGGAAGCTATGTTACAGTGGTGGGATGTGATTGAAGCCAAAATGCTTAAAAATAAGATAAAAAGGTAGATTGAATCTCTGAACATTAATATGGTCATCATTTTCCAAATTATGAGGAATCCTTTCAAGAGAAAAATATTTTAAAGTGTGAAGGAAAAGTCAATGAAACATGAAATCTTCATCAAATTATTATTTTCTGGCATAAACTATTCTTGGTTGTTTGCTGTTGCAGGAACTGACTGAAGCCAAATTATTTTCTCTGCCAGACTTGATGTCAGCTGAGCAATAACTTAAAAAGATATTAGAATATCAGTTTTACATTTTGTCATGGCTTATTCACAGAAATGTTGCTGAGGGAAACTAAATTAAAACAGGTTGATTTTAGCATTTTACTACCAGTCATAATTATGCCCCTGTCATCCCTTTACATAAGTAGGTTACTTGTTACCTCCCTAACCCTATGGATTATTTGACCCTGCTTCCCTCTGATTGCAAAAATAAGACTCCTTGTTTCACGTATTTTGTCTACACATTTTGCTAACAAGATAGCATTTATCTGACAACAACCAATAGCAAATTACTTCTATTTTATATATTATAAATCAGAAACCAGGTCTCATATTCCAACTTTAAAACTTGTTTGATATCATGCCATACACTAATATAGGAAACTGAAGTATAGATTTGAAATGTTAGTAAAATCTATTTCAGTCAGTTTTGTCAAATCTGCACTAATCCTTATTTCTCATTTTAATATATTCAAAATGTGACAAAAAACTCTAAAGAAAATTGCAAACTGTTTTACATACAAATGAACTTGCAAGAAATTTATTCTTACTTGGTTTAGTAAAAATTATGTCAAATTATTACAGGCATGAAATAATTGTTTTTTTTTTCATCATTTTGTTTAGCTTACAGACAAACATTTTATATTCTATAAAATATCAAGAGTAAAATTGATTGTTTTAATTCCTTGATAAGTGACACATTTTTGAAAATACATCTTCATTTTATCTAAATCTATATATTAAGCTTTACTTGGTGGCTAAGATAGTTGAACTTGGGTTCCTATTTTGAATGTTGTTTTTCACATTGGCATATTGTTCTTTCTCCTCTACCACCTGAAATCCAACGTTTTCATTCATAAATATATTTTTTTTAAACAAATCTTCAGACCAGGAAAAAAGAGGATCATACAACAAATGTCTAAGAAAAACATAGAACAAAATCAAGACTGAAATATATTTTAATTTCTTTCAATGAATAAACAGGTTTAGTGTTTAAATTTGTTTAGTAATAACTAGAAATTAATGATTTGTTGAAAAATTTATTTTTTTTTGAATTCAAATATAAAAACTTTCTCATCATTTTCCTTCCGAAAGAGAAATATTAACATGAAAGAAATATCAGAACTAAGTGCTGTTTGTTGTCACCATCTTTTATCTTCTTGTTCCAAAAGTCTACCATAAAACTGAAGAATCAGCTCAACAGACAAGTCAGTTTTTCAATGTTGTTGAAAAGGTAGAATAAAAGGCAGGCAGTGCTGTGGATGCTAGCCCTGATGTGTGGCAAGTGATCGATCGATGATCTATGCAAGAACTGAAGCAGTTCAACTGCTCCTCTTACCACTTATTAGCAGCAGCTGCCATGTTCAAGAATGCTATCGCTACTGCTTACCAACATAAACTGCTGTCAAATTCCATCTGTGGAAAGAAAATATGCTCACTGCCGTTCTTATCATTTGGGTAAACCCAGTTGTTAGAAGCTTAAAGCATCTGCTGTACAAAGGTAAGTCAGGGAAAGAGTAGGGTTGGGCTGAGAAAGGTGGGAAGAAATCTTCAGTCATTCTTCATAACTCGTGATTGCACTTTATGAGAATTAATTCAAACTAGAGTTGTCATTAGAACAAACCCACTTCTTGGTTGAGAGAGAAAGACAGAGGTTCATCATATCAAATCTGAAAAGGTTAAAAGATGTTTACAAGAATGTTTTTCTTTCATTGTAAAATATCAACATTTTTTTTCTTTAAAACCTCTAAAAAAATGTATTTAATCTTAACATAATTCAATAAAGATTTTTTTTGTTACAGCTTTATATAATTTTACAAGCTTTTAGATGAATATCTAAATCTATATCATGCTTTTACTTTTTTTAGAGTTACATCTGCAATAGATTGACTGGTTTTTAACATATTTCACAACATCCTTCTTGGAGCCAAACCAGAACAAATTTGATAATTTTTCAAGTTGAAATATAAGCTTAACACTTTTCAAATTAATTTTCTTTTTAAAACTTGTTTTAAAAAGTTTTGGAAGTAAGAAAAAAAAATAAAGATTTTATGAATTTGAACAATTGATTTTAAAGAATTCTTAAAACAAAATTTCAATAAAAATACAAAGTATACTTTTTTATCCTGGTAATTGAAAAACAAAGAAAAAATTGAGAAAAACATTTGAGAAGAATTCTATAAATTTGTTAAGTGACATTAAAATTGGTGTTATCTCAATGAACATCCCCCACCAAAATTCTTAGTAAAATTTATTGTACTAATTTTCCTTGTAAATTGAAATTCCCAGATATAAATGATAATATTATCATTTATAACCAATTATGTTGTTAAGCTAAAAATTTCATAAGAATGTAATAGATGTTGAAGTAAATGTTTAAGAATGGCATCAAAATAAGTTCATTTTAGTGTTAAAATTTAGCATTACATGTATCAAGTTTATTATAGAATAATATTTAATAAATATATTAAATCTATGCAAAAGTTTCCAGAATCTTGATTTTTGAAAATTTAAGATTTAAATACACAATATAAAAAAATCTGCAAAAATTTCTTAGATTATATGAATACAAGTATTTTTATATTGGATTACATTATTACTAGCTGAGCAGAAGCCTTTTTCATTTTTCCCATGATTTCCTTTATTATTTCATTAAAAATGTTATTAATAAAGGTAAACAAATACTAATTACCGCAATCAGTTAGTTAAGTGCCATACGTGATACATGTTTGGGTGATCATGTATCGAAAGATACATGACTGATGAGGCAGATTTTTTTCCTGCAGTAGGTTGCCATTTCTTTCTGCAGTAGACTGGTTGCCGACCAAGGTTAAAGAACACAGTCTGTCCTGCTATTCAACATATAGCTGGAGGAAGAGGTGATGGATTCATACCTTTCCCAAGGTTATTTGTGCCTAAGTGAATTTAATGAACTCGATTGGAATTCAAAATTGGCTTTCCAAGTTCTCACACCAAGCCAATACCCATTACACCACAATACACATCACAATTACTGCAATACTGAAGCTAAAACACCAGAAAATTTGACAAAATCTGTGACTGGAAAAACACTAGGAACAATGAATGTGCATACAACTAAAACACTGAACTAAATTCTTAAAAAGTAATTTTGATTTCACTTCATGTACTCTGCAACCCCAGTAACATCAATTTTTGTAAATGCTAAGTTATGCTCTCTTAAAATATATGTCTAAATTGTTTTCTGTTGAAGAACTCATAATATGTATAATAGACAAACAGATCCAAGATTTTTAGTTGATAATAAACTTGGCCTTGTAAGTAAAATTTCAAATACAAATCATTAATGTACTTCATTTTTCAATCAAACATTGTTTTAGTTGTGTTAATTAAATGTAAATATCAAATTGTTCACTTTATAAACTAATTAATATTTGAAGTAAAATTTATTTACTTTTCTCATTAATTTTGTTGCTTCAGATTTTTAATGAGTTTAAGTAAATAAAAATATAATCTATAATAAAATTAGAAATTACCTTTAAAGTCAGAGAAGGAAAAATGTGGGAAGTGAGATAAAAAGTTGTTTTGAACATCAAAGTTTTTGTCTATTTCTCATACAGAATTTTCAGACAACTTCATGAGAAAGTAAGATCAAATACACTTGTTAAAAGATTAAAAATAATTCTTCATTTTTACTATAGTTCTTCTATTTTCATTAATTAGCCAAAGTCACAGATTTATCTACAGAATTGTTCATACAGTGAAGAATTCAAATTAAAATAAGGCATTTGCACTTTCCTTTAAAACCCCTATCTCTTTCTTTTCTCTCTCTCTCTCTCTCCAAACTTCTGTTTCTATACTTCTCTCACCCTATGAGAAGGCAACCCTCAAATAAAAAGAGGAGAAGAAAAGACTGAACCAGGCAGAAAACAACAGAAGTTTACATAGCAGAGCTTACTTATTTGTGACTGAAAAATACCAAAAATCAGGGAGGCTCCACGCACAACCTCCATTATATAAAAAAAAAAACAATAAAAAAAGGAAAGCCAGAAAAGAAAATAATTTTGGCCAATCAAAAAAAAATTGACACAGAGACTTTTTAATGTTAACCAGAACCAATGTTACTGCCACAAACTTTGAGCCTATTCAAAAGTATTTAAACTATCACCTCTGGGCTTGTGGCAGAAGAACGGCAAAAGAGGATGGAATAAAAGAAAGCTACCACGTAGAAATCAGCCATGTGTGAAGAAGCAGTTAAGAGGTCATCCGCTACTGATATTTCTGCCTGCTAAGGGCTGAGAAAAACACAGATTGACACTGACCTAATTTCTGAGTGTACTACTATCCCTACCATGGTCTTATTTCAAAACACTGAGATAGACATTTCTCCAGACTGCTACCAATATCTGCCTTATTAACAAACTTTTTGCTATGTCGAATACCAAAAGACTCTTCTTCACTCTGAAGAATATAAAAAAAATATATATTATTTATTTTAAACCCTTGAGTCAATTTGTATTATTCCAAAGTTTCCAATAAAGAAAATCCTACCTACAACACAATATGTACAATTTCAATGTCTCATAAATTCACCATCACAAGAAAATGTTACCTTTGCTTTTTTTTCAAATACTTCAAAGTCAGCCATCAGTCCTTCCACTTGTTGATAAGTTTCACCAACATCCAACATTGATGATTCAAGCCATTCTAAATTGCGTTCTGATGCATATTGAATCTGAAAAAATGAGATTTTATTTTCAAAAGTTGGATAAAAATTTGGTAGTAGATTAAAAGAAAAAAACTTTTGCAAAATCAGGAATGTCTGAATTCTTTTCATGGACAAAATTTATACTGTAAAAAAATTGCATAAATTTCAAGTTGAAAAGAGAAAATTCCAAAATTTTACCATTGATCCATTAATTTTCAACATTGTATTTCTATGGCTCCTCTACAAATGACAGAACATTCTACTACAGTCAGGATTACAAATTAGGATTTTGATAGGAAATGTTATTACAACAGTATTTACAGGATGTCTCTTCTCACTGAAAATCTATGTTAAGGATGAAACTTGAGTTTTTCATTTCACTTTTGAGTCCATCATTTAGTTTCTACATTCTGAAACAAGTTGATTTACTTTAGTGCTATGTCAGTTTTCTTCTAACTTAGTGACTTTCCATTTCAAGTATGCTCTTTGAAAAACAAAACAAAGGATTGAATAGGTTTTTTCAGTGAAGAACATAATTCTTTATAATTAAGAATTTAGCCAAAATTTTGTTTAAACGCTTACCATTGCTTTTGCTAAAGCTAAGGTTTTAGTTTCGTAATACATTTTGTATAGATATGCAATTTTACTTACACTACACTGTCAGATTTATTATACAAGTCAGTGTTTTCACAATAAAATTGGTATTAATCAAGTGATATAGATAATATCTTCAGAATATATGATATGATTTATATGATAAATATACCACGTGGAATCAATTTATAACACCTGATCTTATTAGATATATTAACAACTTTTGATGTGAGATTTTATTATGAAACTCTCGGGTTGTTTATCATATTGTAAATAAAAATATATAGTTAGATATTTATTTTTTAATTTCTGAATTATAAAAATGGTATTGAATTGAAAGAAAGATATAATTGCAAAAGCAAAACAATTAACTGTAACATTATTGATTGATGTAAACATAACTTTGGAAGCAATAAAACATTGACAAAATAACAACAAGAAAAAGAACTAGCTTTAAGAATTTCATAAAAAGATATTTGAGGAAAATAAGAAGGTATTAAGCAATAAAAGTGGTTTGACCAGCAATAAAATAAATAACAACCTTGGCCAACTAAACTATTGCCTTTAATTGTAAATTTAATTGTAAGTTTGACAAAGAAGTAGATGAAAACTGATTTTTTAATAGTAATTTTTCTGATAAATGTAGAAATACATTGGATGACGGTAATAGATGAGCTAGAAGTTGAGTCCTTCATGGAAAAAAAAAAGGAGTAATGTTTTTGACTCATAATATAGGCAAGGACATGACAGGCCCCTTCAAAGTTGATGATGATTCAAGAAATGCAGAGAATTTTTGTTGCAAGTTAAATATGTTTCTATAGTCTATTTCTTTTGGATTTATTTATAAATATAAAAAAAAACTTATGTTGCACTTTGTTTGCAAAATGAAACCTGACATCTCCAAAACATATGGTTATCCTTATTAAAAAAATATTGATGGATATTATAAGCCGAAACTCACATGATATATTACTCATAAAAATTTATTGTAGAAATATTGATTTGCATAATAAAATCTGACACAATATAAGTATAATAAAAATAAAAAAAAATCAGGAATATTAGAAATGTATTTAAATTTGTCAAAATTCATTAACAGAAGAGTTATTTTTATATTGATTCTTGTGAAATGTCTGCAGTGAAAGTGGGGCTTAGGGATTTTATTTTGCTAAGAATTGAATACTTAGTCACAAGGTTTAATGAAGTAATCCAGCTTCATTTGTTATTTGCCTTTTCATTTCATTTTGAAATGCAAAAACCAAATTTTTTAGTTTTTTCAAAGTATTGAGATGTCATTTTTGTGTAAATTTTTCATTTATCCTAAAGAAAATACAATATTTAACAAACTCACTTGTAGATATTGAAAAGCTAGAATTCAATTTTAGGTTAAACTTTCTGTCAAGCAGTTATATTTGTCAAAATCCATGACATCAGAAATCTTGGTAAATCAATTCATTCAGATAATCTACCTTACATTTCTTTCCAAGAAAAAATCAGTTTCCATAATTTTATTTTATTTTTTACTATGCTATTTTAAATATATTTTGAAATTACTGATTGTACATCTTTATGTTAAAATGAAAGAAAAATGTTGATTATTGAAGGTTTCAAATGAAAACAAAGAAACAAGCTTGAAAAAATATAAGGATTATATAAAAATCAATTTAATTGTAAAAACATTTTCAAAAACATGATTTCAAAATCTCAGGAATTATAGAAGAACAATGATAGAACATTTTGTATGTGTTAATTAAACAAATATACATCATCAAATTGATATAGAAATATAACATTTTGTTAATTAAACAAATATATATATTATAAAAGTGAACAATTGAACTCAACAAAAGCTTAATTTTCCTTAGCCATTTTTTTTCATATGTTTGTTTCTTGAAGCACCTTCAAAAGATTTGTACTCAATGAGCCATCCCTTTGTTAGTACATCTGCCAACTGTTCAATACTCTGTATCGATGAGCGTGTTATATCCTTTTTTTTTTTTTTTTTCAATCATTTCTCAAACAATTAACATTTCCACCTGTAGTTTGATGTCACTAATTCTTTTTTATTGTCTTCACTGCTCCACACAAACTTTTACTGTCTACTTTACAGTGGACAGGTATGGTTGTATTCCTGTTGTTGGAGACAAGTTTTGCAATTATTTTAGCCATAAACCATGGCATGTCACACCATTAAACAAATTCTAAGTTTCTGCCTCTAATGTGGATTTGACCATTCTGTTGATCTTAGTGAACAGGCTGTCATTTTTTCATCAGTAAACACTTTGTCATCCTTGACTACCCCTGATCCAGATGATAAGCACAACTTGTAACAGTATATGTTACAACCTTTTAATCTTTGAGATATTTAAGTCTTGGAAATTGGATGGCACCAGGTGTGTTTTTCATGTGTCTTAAGATATCATTTGCCTTATTTAGATGACTAACTTTATCATATGTGATTGCTGAGCTCAACTGGCAAACAGTAAAACCTATGTTAGAGTGTGTCATGCCAGCAATCAAATTCAGTTGTCTAACGAAGCACCTCAGTTTAGCTTTCTCTTCAAGTGGTAACTATATTATCTTTTTGAATATTGCCAATGTCTATCCATGCTAATAGGCTCAATTGGTTTTATGTAATAGAATGTTTACAATTTATGTCAAATGGACTTCTCAAATTTTCTATCATACACAATTCAAAATTTTTAGTTCCACCCCACAATTGATTATCAACAAAACATACTAGAATACTTTGAAGGCCCTCTGTAGAATGCCAGACAAAAACATCTGGATCTTATATACTTGTCCATGCACCATCTCTTCTTTGAGTCACAGAAACCAGACTCTAGGTGTATCTGTTAATCCATAGAAAATCTTTTTAACTTTCCAAATTTTATTAGCTTTACATTCATGTGGTGGATAGAGTTAAATGTTTCTATCAAATTGGTTTTCCTTGTAGAAAAGCTTTTTTATAATCAATAGAATCTTTGAGCACACAGAAAGTTACAAATAAAAGCTAGGCTATCAATAATTTTTGGTGTTATATAACCCCCATCTTACAGATATGCATTATTGTCCATTATCCTCAATTTCATCATATACATTTTTCTTCCAATTTTCTAATTCTTTGTTTTTATCTGAAGAGTATCTTGCTGTGTTTCAGTTTGGAATATTTCTGTTGAGTTTTTGTAATAATATCACATCTGATTGAGATGATTTCAGATTTAAGTCAATATCCTCATTAATTTTGTCTCCTTCCTCAACATCTCAGGAAAGACAAGTGATTGATTTTGACAGTTTCATTGTCAGTATTCCACTCATTTGCATATTTGCCTGAACATTTGCCATATTTAGAAACCACTTTTGCTGTTATCCAATCATTTCTCCATGAATTTATATTGAACCTCTATGTTCTTTTTTAAAGTACTATTTTTATTCAAAGTACAACCTGAGGTGACTCATTTACATATGAAGTCACAAAGACTAAATAGCTTCAGCTATTACCTCTGAGGCAGTTGAGTGCATACTATTTCACATGAGTCAGTAACACTACACTACAATGGCACTCCCAATAATCTAAAGAACCAAACGAACAATTATCACTGGATAATTATGAATACACACAAGCATAGCTTAGGATACTAGCCACTAAAGCTAGAACAAAAAAATGTTAATTGACAAAATATTAAAAGTTGAGGTACCTAAGAAAAAAAAAGAATTGGAATCTTTCTTGTAAGTTTCTACAGATGATATATAGAGCAATACTCTGAAATGACAGAACCTTTTGCTGTTTTAAGAAAAATGAATGTGGAATTTAATTGGACAAAAGAACAACAAGTGGCATTTGAAAATTTAAAAGCTGTTCTGGTAAAGAAGCCAGAAGTAAAAATATTTGACCCTAGGAAGGAAATAATATTAGCTCAGGATGGTCATCCTATTATGTATCTTTTGAGAAAATTGTCAAACACTGAATCAAACTACTCAAATGTTGAGAAAGAAGTGTTGAATACAGATAACAAATAGAGCTTGTCAATTTTTGAAGTTAAAAATTATATAGAAATTCTCTTACATTATATTCCTCAAATATATTTTATTGATATGTTCACTGTAGAAAAAAATTAGATAAACTTTTGTCTGTCAGTCAAACTCTAAACACTTTAAATAAACAGCTACTGCCATTTTTAAAAAAGCATTTCTACGATATTTTAAATGGAAAGTAAGTAATATTTATTTCAAATCAGATTACTTAAACTTTAAATCAGCTAATATTCCTCAAATAAAATTTCAGAAAAGTATATTTTATTTTTGAAAGATTTTTTTTAATAAAGATAATTATATTGTGGTTAAAGATGGCTAAAAATGGCACTAAAATCAGTGATCTTAGCAATTTCAAAACAAAAACTTCTTCCAGTCAATTTAAATTAGTTTTGAAATACAGTAAAGTATTTTGCTTGTTGGAAATATCAAATTTAATCTATTAGCTTGAAATTCAAACTAAAATAAACACTTCAAAATAGATTTTTCATTTTTAAAAATTAATTTTAAACTTTAGGTATCATGTTTCTGTGGTGGTACCAATAAAAATCTTGACTTCATAGAAATTAGCCATTGAACCTCAAAAAAAGAAAGAAAAGACAATAGTGAGCCTATGAGAAATCCTTTTTGATATAAAATAAGGAAAAAAAGTTAAATTCACAAGAGAAGAGATCGACTTTAACCAAGCACTTGGCACTTTAAAAAAACACAATTTCTTTTATTTTTGTAACAAAATATTTGTAAAGAAATATTTTTGAAAATTACAAAAGCCAAAGAATGCCAGATGATCTTACTGGTCAAAAAAAAAAAAAAAAAAAATAATGCAACTTGATAAAATATTAAAGAATGATCACATCAAGACAAAAATGAATCCATTATGAAATTTGTTACAAAGAATAAAAAAAATACTTACGAGTTTGAATTCTTCTTCAAATTGTCGCAATTGTAAACATTGTCGTAATTTATTTTCATGTCGACCCCAGAACATTTCAAACTGCATTTTATTTTGTTCTAATTTAGTAAGTAATCTGAGGAAAAAACAAACACAACCAAAAATATTAATAGTAATATAAAGGATGAAAGAAAAAGATTGCATTAGATATTTCCACCTACAACATTTACACAGACAACATTTAATCAGCTTTTGATTTTATTATCAAGAGTTGAGTTTCAAATCTACAGGTTTGATCCTCTTTATTGATGAAATCTGATATAGTTTTTATGATCATGAAAATATTTTGCAAAATTATTATGAAGATAATTGATTAATTACCAACAAATTGAACATCTTTACTGGTTTCAAATCAGGATTGCCGTAGGATTATTTTCACCCTAAACCATCATAAGAGAGACAAAGCCCATCTTCTGCTGAGAGCAATCCATTTGAGGGAGAATATCTAAAACAGAAGTATGTGTGGCTAGTGTAATGGTTAGCAACTTGAAAAGAAAAATTGCCAAGTTGAGTTCAAGTCCTGGTCAAATTTGTTATGTTCACTTTTGCACAAATAATCTTGCAAAAGGTATTAATCCATATCTCCCCACAGCTATGGATTAAATAGCAGGCTAACTGGGCTCTGTTGCTTTGAGGTGGCAACCAGTCAAGATAAAAAGCTGAAGAGAAATGGGATCCATTTGTCTAATTTGATGCCACTGCTGCTATGTCTGCAGTATATAAAGTGTCTGCCCCTACATCCTTACGGATTATAGAACCCATGATGGGATCAGGTAAAATAGAAGAGCTTCATTTTAGTTAATTACCAGGAATAATCTGATAGTTTTACCAACAAAACAGGGGGCTTGAGTAAGGAACTATTTTACAAGAATGTTTTCCAATGACATTTTCTTAGGAAAGAAAATTAATTCTTTTAGAAAAACAAAAACTTTCAAATAGAGAACTGAAAGATTTAAAACTATAATATTAGAAAATGTTTTTTCAAGTTTAAATAGTGAAAATTTGTTCTAAATTGATCAAATAATGGGTAACTTAAAAAATGACAATTTAATGTAAGGAAAACAGGCTTTATTGTTGAAGTAGGGGATTTTTACTAAAAATGGCTGCCTATTCCAGATAGCAAGTTCGGATTAATAAAATAAGCATTGTCTTGCATAAATATTCAGATTTACCTTTCCAGTGCCACAACATGTATGAGTTTTACTAATGGGATTTCCTGGCTATTTCCCTTCACACAATTGAGCAAGATCTCTCCATGATTTGAGGCACTGTTCAAGTCATCAAGTAGCTCTTTTCTTCCCTGGATATGTTCTCTAATCAAGGCTTCAGTTCCAGCAACATCATTTGGTATTTCTGTTTCTTCATATCGGGCAGCCAGTTGGTCAAGTGCCTGCGTAACATTATTGATGTTGGTGGAAAACTTCTCGCTTGCCTATTTTAAATGAGGAAAAGAAAAAAAATCCAGAAAATTTTCAAGCACAATACAGAATTGATATACCGATTACTAATCATTCTAGTGACAATTCAATATAACAAAACAAAACTTCATTCTGTTAATTCACAAACAGTTATTTCCTACAAGATAAAAGTTTAACAATGTTATGTCTAATATTTTTGAATAAATTGTAGAATTTTAATTGATTTTGGTAGCAAGACAGAAGTTTAAATACTTAAAAGGCAAATAATATTTTATTAAAAAACTGCCAGAAGTATAAAAATTCAGTTGTTTCAAAGATTGTTTGCACCTTTATTGCCAAATATAACTTTATTAAATTTATTTTGTAAACATATTAAAAAAGTAAATTTTTGGTTCAAAAGAGAAATTACTGGAATTTTGCAAAAAATATTTAAAGAAATAAAATGAATCATTAAAGATTTAGTCAGATTATTCTATCCCAAGAATGCTTGAAAAGTCTCCCAATTTATCAAAATGATTTTGATTTTTAGTATAATACCTTTGTCAAGGAATGTTACAGAGAAACAAAAATAATACTAACAACAAATATGTCACTTGTACTATACAACAGCAAGTTAAATAACTTCTATACAAGTATTTGTTGGCTTAGATGCAATATTAAAGATAAATATCCCAAAATGAATACTATAACTTCTTGAGCTGTTGACAACAACATTCACAGCCGAAAAGAGAAAATATTGTGTAAGTTCAGAAACAAGAATGATGGTCTGACAATGAATAGCAGTGGGAGGATAGAAAATGGCACAATGCCAGATTTGGAAGTGGAAGGAGCCAAATGATAAGTCACCCAATAGATTGCAACTCCTGATTTCCCATCATTGTCTTGGATATGCTGCCATCATCATCATCAGTCGAAGCCTATTACAAATGACAACTGTCATAATTACTGTCGTCAGCTTCAGCCTCATAATATCTCTATAATTTTATTCCACTAACCATCAATGATATGAAGAAAAGCCAAGACTTACTGCCCTCTGTTCGATCCATTCCTTGTGGTCATATTCAATATCTCCACCCAAGTCCTTAGTGAGTTGACTAGGATCAATATGTTCAAATAACTCTTCATGGCTATTGCACATAACAACCTAAAGAGAGAGAACATAAAAAACATTGTATATCAAATACCCTCGCCTATCAGAGCTGGGAAACAATAGCAAAAAATATTGTAAAAAATATATTGCATATAACATGTATAGAGGGAAAAAAAAAAGATGTATTTGTTATATATATATATAAATGTGTGTATTTAAGTGGCATGACTTCATTCAAACAAGTGTTATTAAATAACACCAAGGTTTGCCTATTTAAGTTTTTATATTGTCTTTCTAACTTCCAACCAAGGTGCTCTACCACAAGATTAAAAGTTACTAAACTGTCCAAAGTACATTTTTATATATTTGAGTACTTTTAACTGTCACTGTAGTTGTTATGAAGAATTGCAAATGATCAGTATTTTAAGCAAAATGCATTTGATAAGTTCTGGTATTTTTAGATTGATGGAATTAAAATTTAAATCAGTTAAAGGTGACATCATCTGCAATGGTCAAAATGAAAAGCCTATATCAAACATTTATATGTGCATATTCATATAAAAAGAGCATGTATAAATGCTCGATACATGCTTTAAAGTTTGATCATTAACTGACCTAAATTCAGAACTTGTCAAATACATTTTGCTTAAAATACTGATCACTCGTTATATGTTGTTGCATATTTTCTGCATATGTAATATAAGATTTTTATCCATACATTTAACTATTGTCACATAGAAGAATGAATCCTGCTTTTTAAATCCTTAAAAGTGAAAATACTTAACACAGCTAACATGAAACAAAAAATAAAAGATATATATTAGCAGCTTGGTTTCCCTTACATAATAATGATGTATTCCTTTGTTATGAAAACACAGGGAGATTTGCTTATTCTTGATAATATAAGGGGATATCTCATTACTAAAAAGAGATCAAGTAATGTGTCTGATAAATATATAAAATCACATTTATTTTATTTTATAGAATAGGTGCTTTACTTATGAGGAATTTGTGTAAAGTGAGATTTAAGAAGAAATTTCTACCTGTAAAATTTGTGCTTAACAATAAGAGTCAAAAAGATTTTAGAGAAGAAATGACTGCAATATTTTAAATGTTGAGTTTTTTGCATGTTTTTCATGAAGAATATATCCAGCTCAATGCAGGACAGAAAAAGTTTGATTTTATTTTATGTGAACTCTTAAAAATTCCAAACTTGGAAATCAAGTTTTAATCAGATTTTGAATACATAAAAAAAGTTGATGATTGTTAGGAGAAAGCAGACAATCTAGGTGAATTTCATGTGACTGATTCAGAGGGAAAAAGCTTCAACATGATAAATAGAAAGGAAAAGGTCTTCAAAAGAGAATTGGATGCAAGAGACAAATGCCTTGGAAATACTGACAGACTAGCAATAGAACAATGTATGTGACTAACAGAATTGGAAGCAGTGAATGAGGAAGATTGGAAAATTTGGCTAACTTTGGAGATGAACACTGAATAAATAATCACAAGAAGGCATGTTGATAATTATGTAAATGACAGAGAAATGATAATTTTTGCCATCAGAACAACAGCAGGGAATCAAATCATCTGTACAGAATTCAATTTACCTTACTAGAGTTGTCAGAAAGAATGCTTGGTCAAAGGAGCTACTGATATGATTTGCCTAAGTGTACTTTACATGCTAATGACCAGTTCATCCCAAGAATGATTGCTTCCAGGAAAAACAAAAAATTTGGCAAACAGTTAACAAGTACTGTTGGCAATGTTGTAATCAGAACACAGCCAAATTTTCAGATAATTCAATATAATTCTTACTTTGCATGTTATCTCTCCTGCTATTTTTTAAAAATGGTCTAAGGGATCTAAAGCATGCAGATATCAAATAAAACTGCTTTTTTCTTTTAATCAATCACCAGGCTTTGATGACGAACAAAAATTATTAAAAAAAGTCATACCAGCTACAGTTTTCTGTGTGTTAATGCCATAAAACAAACCATAAATTGTGCTTATAATTTTCATTCTACTTGAATTTATTGTGAATTATAAAATCAAATTTGAATAAGTACAACTAACATGAGAAAAACAAATTCCTTAAATTATTTTCTACTTTGTATGATATATTCTTGTTTTAATTGACATTTTCATCACATTTGCCATGAGCGTCTGTTAGCAATAATTTCTGAAATCAGAATTTAAGACTTTAAAGTTTCTGTCTGAATTTTTGGGATGAGAAGTTATCATTATTTACACATGAACTATTGCCTCATCTTTGTTGGAGTTATAACACCGTTTCAGCCGTTATACCCTCCTGCCTTCATCAGATGCATGTCGATTTGGGAAATCTATAGAAATTCCAAACTGAACCCTTTATTTATTCTATGGGGTTGGTTTGTTCTTGTTACAGGGACATCTCATCTACTAGTTCTTATTCTTAGTATTTTTCACTTATTGTTCACCCTGCTTCTACTGAGTCAAAGTACACACTGTCCAGTCCAGGAAGTGAACTAACAATTACTAGGTCACCAAATTAATGAACCAAATGTTTAATCCAGTAGGCCATCACTGATATGTTCATCAGTGATGGCAAACATGGTATTACTACAATGAAATGGCTTTAGGAACAGCAACCCTAAAGCCAGAATTATGGCTGAGATCTGTAAATGACACTTTCATACTCTGGCCTCACCAGGAAGCTGTACAAATACTGTTTTTGGCCATGTGAACTTAATAAAACTTTCAGTCCAGTTCACAATGGAAGAAGAAAATAATAATCAGCTAACCTTCCTGGATGTACTAATAACTTTGCACAGAGAATGGTTTCAAGATATCAGTATATCACAAGCCAACTATCACTGAACAATATCTCAACTTCAATTCCCACCATCCATACAGAGTGAAGAAAAGGATTGTCTGATGCCTACAACAGTAGCAACCCAGACACATGCCAATGGGAAATGATCAGCATCAAGCATACACTTTAGAATAACAACTACTCTGCAAAGATAACATCAGCATCTGCAGGTGGAAATAGAAGGGTCTTGCTATGGTCTTTCTGCCTTACGTCAAGGGTTTATTGGAAAAGATTCAGATGATGATGTTCAGTTCATTCAACATCAAGACAATATTCAAAAGCAGCTCCACTCTATGCAAAGTCTAACACAAGGGAGAATATGATCAAGAACTGTGTAAACTCCCTGCAGTTGTGGCAAATAATATAAAGGTGAAACAAGCCATCCTTAAAAGTAAGGCTGGAGGAATATCAAAAACCTGTAGTGAGTGGTG
Organism: Acanthosepion pharaonis; assembly: GCA_903632075.3. NCBI lineage: Eukaryota > Metazoa > Mollusca > Cephalopoda > Sepiida > Sepiidae > Acanthosepion > Acanthosepion pharaonis. The sequence goes on along the minus strand of CAHIKZ030001332.1, from coordinate 325,700 downwards.
AGACAATGAAATCATGCATGTCTGATCATGTATGGAGGGAAAAGGGTAGTTATTAGTCCCTATGGAAGGAAATGAAAATACTGGACAAGGAAGAACACTTGAAAGTTAGACATCTGAAAGAATCAGCACATATGCTAAACTATAAGGACTGCCTTAGTAGACCTAGCATAGAAATAAATACAATATGGGAGCCACTAATAAAGAAAGATAAATGACAGCAGGTCTTCAACAGCTGCTATGACAAGCAGCAGCACCCTTCAGCAGGAAGGCTAGGTTTAAGGCTCAAAAATCATCACAGAGACTGTCCCATGGAACAACAGTCTACTAGATTTGGCGACATAGTAATTGAGTTCAATCCAGGCAGCATGTATTTGGACTCAGTGGAAACAGTGTAAGCAATAACTGAGCAATACTAAAAATAAAACTAGACGAGATATCCCTAGACATGGGCAATGGAACAAAAACAAGCTACTCCCATACATTAAATAAAGGATTCAATTTGGAATACCCTGTAGGTTATCCACATTGACATATACCTGATGAAGGTCAGAGGGCACAATGGCCAAAATATTGTGATAGCAACAAAAAAGTTGATGACAATAGCATAAATAATTTAATGTTTCTGTGTTTTTCAAATAAATTATAATTCAAAGTTTTAAAACGTGCTATATATTGACTGCGCAATTTCACATTGGAACCAAGAGAATGTATGCAATTCAAGAATTCAAAAACCACCTGAAAGATGATTAAAGAAACATGTTTTAAATACCAAGCCAATACTTAAGATGTTCACTAACAGTCCTTAAATATTAAGGAAGATCTGATATTAAATGTATTAAGACAGACAATATTAAAGGCAAATATTAATGTATTAAAGAAAGCTATGAGAGAGATTTTTAATGGGAATACGTGAACATGTGTGCATCAGATAGATTTAACAGAACACTCCCAGCAATTCTGAATACAGCACAAGGCCTTTTTAATGTGGTGGTCCAATATGTATATGTGACCAGATTTTCCATTCAGAAATTAATGCCTGCATGTGATTTGTTAATTCTACATATACACACACATATTTTAGAAATAATTTAGGATAATGTTCCTAATTGAAAAGAAGAATTTATGATTTTAGATTATTTCTAAATTTATATTTTCAATATTCTTAAGAATCTAAATAAAATAACTACTTTATTTTAATCAAAGTAATGTTATTATAGTTACTCTTTTTGTTTTTTAGTTATTGTTTATGTATCTTACTGGAAAAGACACCTTTTTGCTAATGATTTAGCTGAAGAGTTTCACATATAAGCAACATCTTTATATTCTGTTTTTAATCCTGCTGGGCATCTAGCCACCATCCTCACCAGAAAAGCATGGTGGAGGAACCAAATTTTAGTTGCCAATCATCTGACCGTGTGGCAGGTAGTAGTGGGTTATGTGGTACCAAGAGCATTCCTAGACTGACCTGCCATAAATTTTCAACTGCAGGTGAAATTATTAGCAGAGAATTTCAAGAGAGATTCATAATAAAAATGTAATCATTTTTCACTTATTTCAACCTGATTTGAACACAGATTAACTTATTGAAATTGTTGATGCTAATGACAAAAGTATATCACACATCTAAATAGGAAAACATAGCAACAGTTGATGGAATAATTGAATTTATAAGATCAAAAAATAATGACTAAAATAAAATAATACCCAATAAACTAAATTTTTAGCGAGATTAAAATATTTCCAAATGCTTTGCAGGATCAAAGTACATTTTGCTAAGTAGATTAAAGCATCGAGTCATGAATTTGGTGACATAGTAATTATAGGTTCAATCCCTAGGCCGGGCAGTGCATACTTAGACTGAGTAGAAACAGGGTTAGCAATTAACTGAGCAGTACTAAAATAAAAACTAGATGAAATAAATGAGAACAATTTACCAATGTAGATTAAAGGGTTTTATAATATTGTTAAATATACCATTAGGCATTGTCAATTCCATGAATTGGTGCAATATTTAGGTTTCTGAATTTATTGGATTCAAAATGTTTTTCAAGTCAGAAGAAAACAATGAATCTCACTGACCTTAAATTCAAGCTCTTCCTTAACAAACTTGGATCGGAAATCAGCAAAGGCTCTTTGGAAAAAGCCGACGGGCTGTAGTAAAAAGACCACTTGGATGTGTGTTGGGAAAAATGCCTGAAAATAGATATATTTAGTTGTAAATATGCAATAAGAAAAATCAAAAAGGAAAAAAAAAGACTACGTTTGACAGGACATCAATAAAATCTTGAAACAAATTATAAAATCAATATTAAAAATAAAAAAGATAAAACTTAGTCACTAGAAGATTGAAGGTTGAAAGGGACAAGCTTTTAAGAAAATGCAAACTCTTTACATGTACAACACAATGGTTAAAAAGTAGGATTTTAGATTGAAAGGGGCTATGTTATAATCAGGTATAAAAACTATGAAATGTATCACTGATTATAAAATTGTATGATAGAAACTGAAGTGTAGTTTTTGCAAGATTCATGTGTTTACTTTGTTTGAAAAGTAAAATGTCAAAAGTAAACATTCAATGGATTTTCTTTTGGAAATATTTCCATATTTTTGTTACTTTTCATGATATTTGTCAGTTTTTGAAAAATTTCAATTAAACTGTTTTTATTCCCAGATTTTAAATATTCACTCATAGAATATAAATATAAAATTTATATTTATTTTTGTGCTGTGTCATTTTTATATTTTGAGCACCTGAACTTTGATATGAAATTTCACAAGGATCTTATTTTTATTATTTATGATTTTGTTTATTTACTTAACAGAAATTGAATCAGGAGTTTACAATGAGAAATGTATTTTAGTTGCTGAGTTCTAAAAAATGAATTGTAGAAAAAAAGTTTTTTTTTGCCAGGTTTTTCTTTGCAATATTGTTTTAGCCAAGTATTAAGCATCAATAGCAGACATTTTTTTTCTACATTTATGTGGGCTCAACTTTTATCTCCATTGTTGAATAAAATGAAATGGCCAACATAAAGGGACAAGTAATCGGTAAATACATTAACAGCAACAATGAGGAAAGAATCAAGATCAGATGACATTAAACATTTATAAATTATTAATGATAATCTTGTGACCTGCTCACTCAGCAGAAGAAAAAGTCATTAAAATATAAAGTCAGTATAAAAGAGTCAAGATTAAACAGATTATAAAAATACTTTCTAACCTAAAGTTGCTAAGTTTTCTAATGGTTATGTAGACGAGCAATCAATGTTATCAAATCTAATCACTTAGGTTACCTCTAAAAATACTTTTAAGATTATGCATCAGGAGATATATGTCATGTTTTGCATGTTGTTATTTTATTATTATACTTTTGTCATCATAAGCAGATTTCAAAGGGTGATATCATTTTAAAGTTTTTCCTGAACTCTTATTTTATATTTTATATTTTACTGTAGTTGTTTAACTTTTATTTCTAGATAAAGAGATTCTTTCCATTTGGTTTTCTTCAAAGTGATTTATTTTTCAGAGGAGTTCTGTTTGATATTTCGAATGAATGAAGAATTTTATGGTTTTATGTGCAAGGCCATCACCATGAAATAAAAGTGAAATGACCTCAATCTCAAATTCATCACTGAATGATTTATCACGATTTCAGCATGTGATTTGTTAAATCCGAGCACTGATACAAATCCCTACATAAATGATTATAGGTGAAATTAATGGACTCAGATCAGAGAGTATGAGGAGGAAGACAAGAAGTTCTTTTGGAAAGGTCTAAACACACATAAGCAATGAATCCACAATGGATATTAACACTTGGAGAATAAATGGTCAACAAAAACAGATTTTTATTAATGAAGTTGAGTTTGAAAAAGAAAAAAGTTAGAAATAATGAAATGACAATAGAATGAATTAGTATTGGCAGAAATAAGATGAAATTAAAGAATTTTGAGATTCAGACACAGTATTTTTTAAATATCAGTCATTTAAAGAAACCTTTATGAAAAATTATCCACTTCCTTTTCACTAGCAAGACTAATGTCCTTCTCAGGATAAGACTGAAGATATTTTGTCATACTATATAAATAATAATTAAAATATAAGAAAGAACAGTAAGATTTACAATCCGGTGTTCTTAGTAATTATTTTTATTTTTAAAAAAACAGTGCTTGATACACAACAGAATAGCATAATATTGTAATCATTTAAATATTTCTGGCACTTAAAAGAAACTAATAAAACACCAACAGTAAAATGGAAATTAATAAGTGCAAGACTAATCATCATTAAATGTCCTTTGTGCATACATGAAAAATTATACATTATTAAGTTTCTGAAAAATAAAAATTTACTTAATCAAAGAAATGAAATAGCTATTTTTTGCAGACACTGTCAAATATTTTCTTTAAATAATGATTAATTTTGAAAAAGAGATGAAAGATGAAACATACATATTTATATTTGATCTTTGATTAATAACTTTTTATCATTGAAAAACCCAGACGGCATGTGAAAAATGGATATTGTTGTTTGTGAGCAGGCACCCCCTACCTCACCTTAACTTAACCTGATTTTGAAAGTAACTTATATTTGATACATAAGTTGTCTTGGGAAATTAAAACCCAACCACCCCTTATCAAAATAATTCAGTTTTCCCTAACCTTAACAACTTAAAATATTAAGATTGTCTGTGCTTATAAATTTTTAAAATAGAAAATAATTATAATTATATAAATTACATGTAGATAAAATTCAATACCCTCTATGATATATGGCCATTTCACCCTGAACAGGCTTTTCAACACCAAGGAGTTAGATAAAAAAAAAAAATGAATCAAAATGTTTTGTAAATAGGAAGAAAACATCATGATTTTATTTTTTTAGCTAATTTCTTCTCATTTGGCGTAAAATGGCCATATGTCATATGGAGTACTGAATTTCATCTACATGTAATTCATATATGCTCTATAATAAATATATTGAGCTCTCTTCTGCGGATCAGTTTTAATATTTCATATTACTAGGATTCACTTGGATTACATACCACATATTTTTACCCCCTCTCTCTCTCTCTCTCTCTATATATATATATATATATATATATATATATATATACAAGAATGATATAAAGAAAGTTGAAAGATAAAAAGAAATAATTTCTTCTTGGTTTTATATCACTGTACCTAGAAGAAATTATGATTTGCATTAAGACGATTTCTCAGAATGTGACTGGATTAAAAAAAATTTAAAACATAAAAAAAGCATTTTACTTAAAGCCTTCATTTTTTCCCTATAAAAATATGCACTTCTTTATATATTTGCAATTGCATATAGAAATGATTGACCTGTACCAGTGTTCAAGTGTTTCTCAATTTGTAAGTTTGGTGCAACACAATCTTCATATCCTTTCTTCAGGCTTTACTAAACCAAGTTTCTGTAAGCATTCATGTCAAATAGTTTCATTTTATTTTTCCTTACAATGAAATTAATGCAGAAATTATTTATTCTTTTATGAAATTAAGAATGGTATGAAAATCAAACATTCACCTGTACCAGTTTAACATGAAAATATTTGAATATATCTTCCTAGCAACTACAAAAAGATATAAGCAGAAAGAAAACATTTTTTTTTAGTAAAGATGGATCGAATGATTTAGAGAATATTATTCTTTTATCTTTATTCAGGCAACAAATATCTAGAATAAGGAATATTTGCTAACTAATCCTTCTTTTTTTGAAATTTCTTCAGTACTTTTAACCTTGAATAATTCAGAACACAGACATAATTTGAGATTTACAATATAACCCAAAATAGACAAACTTTTAAATCTATAAGATTTTATTACTAATATTAATGATATTAAAAATATTACTGCTGTAGAGAATCCCATCCAACTTTAGATGAAGGAAGAATAAAAGAAAAAGTAGCTTGATGAGAAGAGTTCCATTTCTCACACAATACCACTTTGCTAAGATGGTTATAGTGAAAAGAATGCCCTGTTGTCTGCAGTGTAAAGGAGCCAGAATGTTTTATTAACTTGCAAGTAATAAGAAAGTGTGTCAGATTTTGCATTCTCTTAAAATAAATATCCACTATTGACTATTCAATTGTTGGATAATAAAACAGAATTTGGGATTAATGTTAAATTATTAGAGAACACTGAGAAGTTCTCAGCCTAAGAGATTTTTTTAAAAAGTTCTAATGTCTGGTCAGATTTTGGGAATAAGATTGAATTGCAAACTTTTCAGCACCCATTTCATATACCTGGTAATTTTTCAGAAACTAATGTAGTGGGCTGAAAGCCAAAAATGATAAAATTGTTGAATTCTGTTTAAAGGAAATTTTATTAAATAGAGCAATCTTCAAAACAAGAGTATTCAGAAAATTCAAAATCTATCTGAGAATAGGCCTTAGTAAAATGAAGATAAAGCATTTATATAAAAAAGAAATATTCATATTTTAAAGAAGCCGTGAAAAGAAATCACCCAAGTAAACTAAAATATTTTAAGAGCACATTAAGAAAAACTGCCAGCAATATTAATTGGTAAATGGTGGTGCTGCAAAAGATCTACTAATGTAATTGGGAGATAATTTCAGAAACTTCCTAATTATGTAGCTTCTGGTTTGGTAAATTGCCAGGGTAGATAGGAAACAAGAGCAAAATAATAATTGATTATTAAATAATTCCAAGAAGATGTAAATTAGTGCATAATTTTATTTGGTTGTACAATTCATGTTTATAGGGGTCAGTGGTGAGTATTTCTCTTTCTCCAAGAATATGACAAACCCTAGAACCAAGATTCAAGAGTCATTTGTTCACAAATAGAAAAAATTCAATACAGAGAATTTTTAAAAATAATAATTAACTGTTGAAGGTTTTTCACATATTTTACAGCTTTTTCAGTGAGAAACTCATTTCAGGGCCAAATTAAAAATTATTTTGAATGTCTCAGCTTAGCTTATCAACTATTTATGGTAAGAAAACATCACCTTTTGAAATGGAAGCCTCAAACAGCAATGGAGAACTCTTGTTAAACAAAAAGATATTCCATCCTTAACACATGGTTCAACCATCACTGCATCACATGGCATAGCCCAGATAATATAGCAAAAAAGATTGACTTCATCATCTCAGACTCTTAAATTAGGCAGTTTATGATGTTATAGTATAAAACTCCTACTTTGAATCTGATCACAGACTACTTGTATCTAAACTGACAACACCAGCCTACAAAATAGCTGACTTCTACCCACATAAACTGCAAGAAAACACTGATTATAACATCCAAGCCTTTAAAAATTAAAGGGTAAATTTATAATTCACTAATAAACTAGAGTTCAAATTAATGTCAATAAATCTTGATCAAAACATAGAGAAATCAAATAATGTTATCATATTGTCATTAGCTGAAGCTTGTGTGACTATTTCGAGAATACCTTGAAGAAAAAAAGATACTCCCATGGGACGGCAATCCTGAGTTATAAAAACTGATACAAGAAATAAACAGAAGGGGAAGAAAAATGAAACGGAAAATACTAGACAATTAACAAAGAAAATTTAATGCTAGTTAATGCTTTTAGAAACCAATATTTCCAGAAAATTGGAAACAAAATTAACGAAGCCAAGCAACATAGACAATATGTTAAAATGTAACAATCATATCAAAATCATATAAAAGCAATAACATTATGCAATCAAAAAACACATAGAAGAAATGTCCTGGTTTAAAAAAAAAAACACACACTTTGAATCACATTTCAACTGTGACCGCACTAAAGATGCCTGCAGAAATAAAAAAAAAAGTACCAATATACATTCAATCATAAGAAAAACCATCTCCAAACATAAACAATAATGAACCTACTGATGAAGAAATTAAGAAAGCTATTAAAAAAACTAAAGAATAATTAAACATCACTAGTTATTAAACGTGAACTTTTGAAAATAGCTTACTTTCTTCCCAAATTCAATAACAAGTTTCTCTATTTTATGAATGAAATTTGAAATCAGAAACACATCAATTACATTAATGCATTATGGAAACAAAAAAAGTAGCCCTCAAGACATACATTTACAGAGGTATCTCAACTGGATCCATTATGGTGAAAGTATTAATGAACATTATATTTACTAGGCTTTTATTTTTTGTGGAAGTCAACACCTCACAACTCAGTTTGGTTTTCACTTTGGTAAGGAATGTAATGATGGTACATATGTCATCAAACAACTCCTGGAAATTGCATACCTCTCTAATAGGAAACTGTACAACTATTTTGTCAACCTCACAGCAGTATATGATCATGTCAATAGAGACTTTCTCTGCTCATGAATTAGAAACTGCATTCCAGGTTCTGAATTCACTGAATGCATTGATCTCATAGAAGAACATTATCAGTTTACAAAATCTTATATGTTTGGTGCGGGTCCCAGTAGAGAAACATTACATCAGGAGTATGGCAAGGAGGAAAGGAGAGCTCCAGTCTATTTAGTCTTTTCCTAGACAATGCTCTGTGCATTAACAAGCATAGATTTGAAGAGATGGGCACTGATCATGTAAACTTTCTATACCACATCTCAAATGAATCTACTAATACTTCCTTCACAAGGGTCAATGTAATGATGAAGTGGGGACAGAGGGCTATGCTGACAACATAGGTATTCATAGTTGGGATATGAATGATCTTGAACAAAAAATAAAGAATTCTGAGATTCAGACACAGCATTTTTTAAATATCAATCATTTAAAGAAATCATATATAATATAATAATAACATAAAGTTGAAATATAAAAGGAAATAATTTCTTGTTTTTGTATCACTGTACATAAATCATGATTTGCATTCAGACGATTTCTCAGAATGTGACTGGATTAAAAACAAAAATTAAAAACATAAAAAAAATATCCCCTACCAAATATTCCAATAAATATGTCAAAATAAATCTTTCCAAAACTGAAATAATAATCTGGAATTGAAAAGAAGCAGTAATGGCACATATGCTGAATCCATCATAAAAGTACAGGATGTGGAATTAGTAAATACTAAACACTTCAAATATAATGGTGTATAGGTCAGTTATAACAAATTTAATATAGGTGATAAAATTAAACACACAATAAGCTGTGTTTTTTATCCAACACTGCAATTTGCTACAAAACCAAAAATTCACCTGAAAACTTGAACAATGTTTTAAATAGCCTCATTAGATTGAGACTTTCATATGGATGTCATGTATAGAGCCAAACCCATTCAGAAATATCTAAAGTGTGAGCGGTATACAATTGCTTTCTCAATATTAAATGATTAAAATAGCTTTGAGTGAAGCCTGTGGATCTTAGCAAATAACATCCTTTGTTGAACATTGTGATTCTGTAGTGTCAGTCCACAAATAAAGAACTGTACCAAATAACAGAAACCACATTACTTGAAGACCTTTAACAGCTAAAATGTGTATTACATATAATTTAGAGAGAGAAAATAATAGAATCAAGATGTTGACATTTCACACTACTTTAAATAATAGGATAGAGGAGGAAACTCTCATCAATACAGGAAAGAATGATAATAGTTACTGGATTTTCCTGAAAAATCGTTTTAAGAGAAACCCATGAAAAAAATTGTTTTAAGAGAAAGATTTTATAAATTTCGACCAAAAGCAGCACTGGCTGCTTGGTCAGTGAATGCCAAATGTTTCTTTATGAAATGGCTAATATTACCATTACCATAATTGGAAATAGAATATATATACATGCATCCACATAAATGAATATATACACATAGAAATAGAACACACACATGTGTGAAGAGTGTATCAAAAATACTTTTACAAACTTTGGGTATTGGGTCCTCACACCAGAACAAGGACAAAAATCCATATAAACATAAGTCCGCAAATCCTTTGTTTATGAGTTATTAAGTTTAAAGAAAGTTTATGGTAGATGACACTGTGTTGCCATGTAGACTAAGTTATATTTATCATTTGTGTACATTTGTGATTAGTCTGTCTTCAACGTTTAATGTGCATAGTAGTGAGTTAACTGAGAAGCATTCCATTTTACAATGGCAGCATGAGCAGGCAGATATGATTTTTACATAAAGCCACATGAATGGTAATAGACATGAGGCTGCATAACTATATCAGATTACATTTCCAGACCAAAAGCAGCTGGGTCATCCAACCTTTGCTGCTGTTTATAGTTGCATTGCTGAGACAGGATTCGTGGAACCACAAACTATGTCTTGAAGAAGACTAAGATCCACTTGTATGCCTGACCATGAAGAACATATCCTACAGGCTGTCAGAGATGATCCATGTATTAGCACACGTCAAGTGTCCCTAGCATGCCATATATCTCATAGTACTGTATAGAGAGTACTTCAAGAGCAGCTCCTGTATCAGTATCATTTGCAATGCGTGCAGGGTCTTACACCCTCTAATCAATCATCACAGGAGAATGTTTGCCAATGGCTTATTGCACAAACTGCCAATCTGTTGTTTGTCTCTTCAGTCTTGTTTACAGATGAAGCAATATTTGGAAGAGATGGAATAACAAACTTATACAACCAACATTTGTGCATGGATCAGAATCCCTATGGTAAAATACAGGCTAGATGCCAGCATCAGTTTACGATTGATGTCTAGGCTGGAATTGTAGGTGACTTTCTGATAGGTCCTTATGTTCTCCAAGGACATCTTGCAGGCGCTGTCTACAGGGATTTTATTTTGAACACACTTCCAGATCTGCTAGAGGATGTATCACTGCTAATGCAAAGATGCATTTGGTTCATGCATAATAGGGTTCCAGAACATTTTAGTCACATTGTTAGTGATACACTGGCTGACATCTACCATGAAAGAAGGATAGTTAGGAGAGGGCCAGTTCCATAGCTTGCACATTCCCCTGACCTCAATTCTTTGGATTTTTATCTGTTGGGCCACCTAAAACAATTGGTTCATGCAGCAGACATTAATAATGCAGAGATGCTTCATCGACATATCATGGAGCCTGCAAAACTATTCAACACATTGTGGGGTTATTTGATAGAGTTCGCCAGTCAAGGATCCGATGGGTGTTTACGTGTGTAGAAACAAACAGTTTTACATTTTCAACATTTGTTATGAGTTGCTGTATTGAGGTGAAATGATGAACTTTTGGATATATGCATACCATAAATTTAATACCTCAAAAATGAAAGAGTTGTGGACATATGCTTATATGGACTTTTGTCCTTGTTTTGGTGTAGGGAACCCACTCCCAAAATTTGTAAATGTATTTTTGATATATATATATATATATATATATATATATATATATAAGCAGTTCAATATAAGAAATGAACACCAAATGGCAACAGCTTGTTTCATGTTTGAATACAATCTTCAGGCCATGTGGCTTTGATAGTAACTCAACTATTTATATGTCATTGAAGTATTATGTGTAGTGAGGACAGTTATTCTAGTTTATTGTGTTATTCTAGTGGTTATTTCATAGGCAGGAGTGATTATTTTAAATTATTATATATTAAATATTATTTTAAATTTTTTTCTGACTATTGAATAGAACTAATTATGGGCCAGAAAGCAGTTATTTTATAGCTAATTTATAGGGTTGTTTAACTTTTAAATCACTTTTATTTATAACTAATTACTTTATTATATTTTGTATTTATTCATTAATTATTCACTACTGATTTTCATTACTAAATTTACTTAGTTGTTAGTATGTATGCATTTGTAGAGTTTGTCTATTTATTATTTCTTTAATTTATTTTGTTGTATTTATAGTCATGCTACTATCCAACATACATTGTCATGAGAATGGGTTCAAGCATGAAACAGACTGTCATTATTTGGCATTGATCTCTGTGTCCAAACTGATTATATTTACATACACTGTATTCCAGATATTGAGCACTTTTACCTATAAATATAGCATACCTTAAAACTATATTTTATCATATATATGAATAATAAATATACATTTTGTCCCTCACCATTTGGTACAACTCTGAGTTTCATGCACATTACAATTGTCAGGCATGGATTGAAAACTTTCAATTCATGCCTGACAATTGCCTTGTGCATGTTAATGGTGTTTTTTAATCTGACATGACACTTGAAGTAATAAAAATGTCTGATTAAAAAAATGAAATCCATTAATTATTTAGAAATTACTTTGTTTACATTTCAGATACAAAACTCAGTAGATATGCCTTTCAAGAAAATTTGAATGAATGAATGTGCTTTAAAAGCAAATAGCTTAATTGTGAAGCTTTTCATATCCATCATGATTTGATACTTGGCTATGTTGTTGGTTCCTCCTGCAAAAGGGTACACAGATTCAAATCCTGCCAGAAGTTTTCTCAAGTTCACAGGCTGGTAGATGAAATAAATACTGTTTAAAAAAAATAAAGTGTCTACTCAAACAAATGTATCCACTAAAAATAATATTAGAAATATATATTATATGCACGGTACTTATTAGAAAGCGCTCAATATCAGAGATAGAGCTAACATATTTGGTTGGATTGATGAGTTTGTGACCCTGGTTTTCAAAATGCTTTTGCAATTGCAAAAGCGTGAAACCCAAGGTCACAAACTCACATCAATCCAACTAAAATATATATATATATATATATATATATATATATTTTTTTGTATTTGAACAGCAATCCTCTTTTATACAAGTTTCATTAAAGATGACTACCAAGTTACTACTTTTAAACTTTTAATTAATTTTTTTTTTTTTTTATAGTATATCCAGAAAAAATATATGCATAACTCCCCCCCGCCAAAAAAAATTGCTGAAAGAATTTTGTCAAAACATTATAAGTCAATCTCTTTCTCTTGGACTTATTTTCATTCAGTAACTCTTAATCAGTATATTTTCTCTTAATAAATAAAAAAAGTTTTGCTTAACTCTAATCTTTAACTCAATTTGGATGTTTCAATGTTCCATTTGCAGTGAGCATCAATGATTATTGTACAACACATCATCCATAAAGAAGATCAGTTTTGTAAACTTTTACTAAACAAAACAATTATGTTGCAGAAAAAATATAATAAAAACAATTGGTAAACGTTTTTAAGTAATTCATGTTTGGGAGTTGTTTGTTTTTGTTCTTTTCATTATTGTATCTTCTTTTTATTCTCACTTTTTTTTCTTTTTTTTGAAGTAAAAACATAGATATGATCAGCAGATTCCAGTAAATAAAAATTACATTTTAAAAATTATTAAAACAAAAAATAGATGAGATTAGTCTATGGGGGTTGTCTATAGTATAAATGCCATTAAGATTTAAACAAAATTAATTTCCCAAATTGCAGACGTTTTATTATCCTTCTGTTTACAAATGCTTTGAAGCAGAGAGTTGCTTACAGAAGATACAAACAGTTTATTTTCTATCAGGTATATTAACACAAATGGCAGTAAAGCACAGTAATTAATATTTTTGCTACTTTATCTGTTAAGGAAAAAAAATGAAAAGGCAAAAATCATTGGCTTTGACAATGTTAAGAGTGCAACAAAAAATCCTTTTAATAGTTATTTCTCTTGTTCTACTTAAAGGAAAATATTAAGTATTTTTTCCTATTCTTTTGTAAAATTTTCTTTGTTCTGTTTTCATTGTACATACATACCAGAATTGAATGGAACAAAATACCTTTACAATTAAAATTAGAATAAGAAAATCTTATCAAATAAAACTTCACCTTTTGAATAAGTAAAATTGTGTTTTATGTGATTTTTACTGAGAAATGAGTTTCAAACACTCTTTCATAATAATATATATTGCTTCCACAAAATTTCATATAAAAATATGCCTAGATTACAATAATTAACCAGAAAATGAATGCTTCCTAAACTTCAACATTTAATAAATATTAATACTTCAACATTTAATATTAATAATACTAGACAAATGTAGTCTTTTTGCTAAAGTCATAAAAAATTTTTTTAGGTTAATAAGCATAAAATATGAGATCATTGATGATGCCTTCATGCTTGATTTATTGAAACATTTTTTTTTCAAAATGAAAGGTTTTTATATATTAAGGAACATAAGATGGATTTAATGAGATTTTGTTTCATCACAAAATTGGAAAACTTAGACTTACTAAGAAACCATTATTCTTCTAATTGACTGTTTTTCAGTGAAGAATAACTGCAAGCATTATTGGTGATGAGAGACAGAAGAAAAATGGGGCCAACCTCTAGAGAATGAGTAAAAGCAGATGGGAAAATATCGAACACCATCTTTATCAATCTTTATTATCTGGAAATAGATGGGACTGACCTCTTATTTTGGCTCCTGGTCAACTTGATTTCCATATGTTCTCTAGCAGAAGATTAATGCTAATGCCTACCTTTTTACAAAGCATTGCCTCCATCACATTTTAGTCAGAAGATTATCAACACATTTGGTCAAAGTGTTCGAAAAACAAACCTTTCTGTATTCGTATAAAATTAGCTTTTAACTCAGGACCTGGCCATTTTTAGATATTCTATACATTCATAGGATTTAATCCATTGGGAACCTCTAATAACAAGGCTGTTAATCATGAGCTGTGGAAAATTTATAAGATTTTTTTCAAGTTATTTCAAAGTTAACTGGTGGATGGCACACAAATCGATATCCAATCAGTATTGACTGGTCACCATGGAGAAGGGGTAAGATAATATAAGACGCAAAAACCCCTAATGATACTCAACAAAATACATCACTGATGATGTGTGGTCAAAGCATCAAATAGTTGTATTTCATGAAGATTCATGGAATTATAGCAAAAATATCATTTACAGATCATGACAGCTATAAGGGAGATGTGATTAAATATACTTTAATGTTTAAAAAAAATTATTCAGTATTATTATTGTTTAGGTAATAAGCATTTATAACATAGCACAAATAACTATAGAGTGGAAAAAGGAAATTTTGACAATATATCCATTTTTTACGTATTTATGGTTATTTTTTAACTTTTATCAAAAATGACATTCTTTTACTTGTAGTTATGGATTAATTACTAATTTTTTTTAATTAATAACTATTTGTGCTCAGTTGTTGACATTAAAAACTATGTGCTGATGTGTTAAAATTTTGGAATAATAAAAATTTAAATTTCATCTCTCTGTTAATACAAAATAAATTTTAAAAAAAGAATGAGTTTGATAACCTTGAGCAATAAAGATTGTGTTTCTGGGATAAAAGTGCATGGTTTAGACTAACTTGAGTATCATGATTTCAGATCTGTATTCAGAAATGTCTATGTTAGAGTTTTAGATATGCACATAGCATATTATGCCAAATAGTAAATTTACAGTATATTAATACCTTATTTATTTAACCCTAACAGTATATTAACTATATAGCACTGTGTTTATAGTATATAGTATCTGATTTATGTAACAGTATAATATAACAATATTAGTACTGTGTACATTTGTGTTCAATGAAAATTTACATAACAGGAAATAACTGAATAAATATAAAATAGTTTATTTTTGATATTTTCAGATATCTTTGAGGCTTTTACACTTTCAGTTAGTCTCTTGTAGTCACCCATTGCATTTGAGTTAAACCTGACTTGATAGGTTGGTTTCATCTTAAACATATCCTGGTGAAACTCTTCACCATCCTTATCACAGTACTCAAATCTGTTAGAAAAAATAGAGATGAAAAGTATGCGTCCTCTTTGTTTCCAGTTTCCTTAAGGTTTCCTCATTGTTCACATGTCCCATTCATGTTATTCTTAGCTTTTTGCTGTAGAACCACCTTTCTGTTGCCTAAGTCTCCTCTTCATCTGTGAAAAAATTGTCCAGCATTCCCTGCTATATAGAAGGATTGATATTAAATAGCAGTTCATGCTTTTCTTTGTTTTTAATGAAATTTTCTTGTTTCTTAATACTCTGTGTTGTGGAGTAGCTGAACACCCCCACAAGATAGAATGGTCTAAAACTATTTAAACATCACTCTCTCTTAAGAGGGAGAGGAGTTAACAATTAGGGTTCATTAAAGCTTTGCTAGTCAACCTCACTGCCTTCAAGCAGAGAGGAATGCAGACAAGGCTATGCCTACAGGCAGAGTATCATCTTGGGAGGTAGACAGCTGCCCAACCCCATGAATTAGGGGTCTATGGCAAATCTTTGTCTGAGCATACATGCTCAGAAATCCTTACATTAAAAACCAGCTTTGTGCCACATTCTGCCTTGTGGGGAGGTCTCGGGTAAATACTGAGGAGTTAACGATTAACTGTTTATTATATTAATCTTTGTTCTCAACTGTGTACCATACTATTCTCCAGAATAAACTACTTTTTATTTTCTATATGTGTGTAAACCTTCCCTATTTACAACACACTTCTTTGTTTAGCTTTTGGGAGTCATTTTTCACTATTTTAATGTACCTTCAGATTTCTGAGTAATATTTCCTGTCATCTGTTAAAACACTACTCAGATGCTTAAATTACTGTACTTCCTTGGATTTTGCATCTCTAATTTGTCCCTCACATTTTGGGCTGTTCCTCTTGCTAATGAACTAAATTCCATCTTCTTACAACTGATGGTTAGTCTTTTTTTCCTGCTTTCCTTTACTACGTGGTCTAGGAAACATTTGGCAGACAGTACTACTTTTGGTTGAAATTTATACAATCTTTCTTTTAAAACAATTTTCAGAAAAATAGGTTTCTCAAGTCCAGTAGCTGTTATTGCTCTTTCTAGTATTGATAGTGGTTTCCTTCTGAAATATTTGTTTGAAGTATCATGAAATGTCAACATCTTGATTAAATAAAGATTAAATAGATCTGATGAGAAGATGTTTCCTTGTCTTGTATCTCTTTCTATTTTTGTGTACTGGCTCAATTCATTTTCTCTCTTTGTGCAGACAGTTTACTTCCAATAAATCTTCTAGATTATTGCAATATATACTATTAAGATAATATTTATTTCAAACATAAATATGGTGTGTACATTTTTTTTTTAAAATTGATCTTCTAGGACAATTCTGAACACATATTTGTAATCAGCATATTTAATTTAGTCAAGTATAGCATAATTTGTGTGGGTAGCAGAAAAATTTCAATTTTTGTTACTCTTTGTATGAGACTTTTGTGTCTATAAGTTTTTTTTTGTTTGACTTCATTTAAGTTTCTTATTTAATCTAATAAAGAAGCTCATGCTGTCATTTGTAGAATATTGGAATTTGTTTGCCATAATATTTTTGTTCAATGAAGGACAAATTTTATTAGAATTCAATGGAAAGCTGCCAAGAAAAATACTTATCACCTTCTGAGGAACATCACTGACTTGCATTTAGGTTTGAAATGCAATACAACCGTTACAATAAATAAATCAAAGAGATTCAAATGTGAAATTTCATGACAGTTCAAATCAGCTCGAATTACATGGAAAGAAAAAAATTTGAGCAAAAGCTCAGATTAGAAAAAAATATTTTGATTTAAAATTATTTCATGCATTTTATGTTATTTTGGCTGCCTAAGTCAAACAAAAATATCTAAGAATTTTAGTTTTCTTCAAAACAATTAAAAAAATAAGTTAAAAACAATAAAATGTAAATGTCTAGACATTTCATAATCTTTCTGTTTTGTTTTTAAATCAAAATTCTTTAAATAATGAAAATGCCTTTCACTTTATATTTTCAATTTCAACCATTCATTCAAGAAAGAAGTTTACAACTTTAGATTGAAATCTTTATGGTTTTATGCCCAGCAAAACTATCTACCCCATCTTTTTTTAGGTAACATGTCCTTTCAAAATGTGAATGATCATGGCTTTCCATTGCATTCTGTCCTTTGTTGATCTAAATAATTTTTACCTCTTTAACCTCTTTTTTTTCTATCTTTGTCATCCATTCAGTCAAACTCTTTAACTAGATTACTGTTTCCTCCACTTTTCTTGCTTTCAGTATGTCCTGAGGGTGTTACATTCTCCAGACCCATTTTCCTTATTATTTGTTCTAAAATATCAGCTGTATTTTTCTGATTGTAATTCCCTTAAAATTTCCTCATTACTGGCAATGCTCTTGTCAATATTATTCTCCATAAAACTACACTTCAAGTTTCTTTTTCATCTGTGAGGAGATTGTCCAGCATTCACTACCATATAGGATATTAGTTATTACATAACAGTTTAGCAGGGTACTTTTTGTTTCTAAGGACATCTTTCTATTACTTAATACTTGGCTTAGTTTCTGAAAGACATCTTTTGCTGTTCCTATGCACCTTTGGATTTCTGTCACATACTTTACAATTTTTGTTACTGTACTATCCAAGAAGTTAAATTTCTGTACATGCTTGATTTTTGTGAACCCAATATACAGTCCAAACCTTGTGCTGTTATGCTGACAACTCTTTGTTTACTACATTGCCTAATAGTTCTTTCAGTTTTATCTCTGAGTTTGCCATCAATACAGTATGACGAAAAATACTGGTTAAAAAGATACTCAATTTACACCACTTTATGAACATATGTTTTATATCATCCAACTATTATTGACTAACAATTATATAAGATGCTCTCATTTCTGATAAAAGTAAACTTACCAACCCAACAATTAGGACATAAATTCTGACTTCTCCATCCCTTCAGTATGCAATAGTTGAGAAAGATTCAGGAAAATGCATATATTTGCAGAGCATTATATATGTTCCTGTCTGTCCAGATATTTAACCTAAGAGCTTTAGTCAAGATCATACTAGCTCTGTAATGGTATGATTGTTTTATCTGTAGCCAAAGGGACCAAAGACAACAGCCAGAATCACCACAGTGTGCTCTGGTTTGTATTAATTACCAAATACACTTGATTAAATTTCTATTTCCTAATTAGACAGACATTAATCCTCAGCCTAAGCAATTCTTTTTGTTCATTATTTTTTTATTGTACAGTGATACCTGTTTTGTTTTGTATTACTTTAGTGGAGTTGGAAAAAAATTCTATAAAAATCAATTAAAAAATCTTTGGTTAATCTTCAGTGCAAAGTAAATAATGCATCAGTCTCTATGATTTGATTGCACAACAACATGGAGATTGGTGGATTAGTATTAGAGTTGAATCATTTTGGAAAAAAATAAACTTTTGATAAAGTTTTGACTATTTTGAAAAATAGCAATGTCCAATTTCTTCACAAAATGTAAAAAACCTCATGAGAGATAATAAAATATAAGGGTAGGCTGAAAAGTTCATAGGCTGACTATGAAGGTGTGATGCTAGAGCTATGAAATCTTGCATGCATTAATTTCAACTTTTCTTATTAATAACTGCATCATTTATTTCTAGGTAAACTAAAATCTGACTGTTCAAAGAGGACTTCAAAAGTAACTAGTTGTGACTTCTCTTGAAAATGGACAAAATTTGGCAACATGGTGCTATAAGTACCTGCAGAAAAAAGAGTTTAGCCCCCAAGGACATTCATGCTGACATGGTTGCTACATTAGGAGATGACACTCTGACTTTATCAACAGTGCAAAAACTGGCAGCAGAATTTAGGAAGGGAAGGGAGTCTTGAAGATGACCCAAAGTTTGGACATCCTGGAACTGCCACCACCAAGGAAAACATTGATCATGTTCACCACATGGTGATGGCTGATACACAATTGACTATAAATCAAAAAGCCAATGCTATTAGCATAACCTGTGAGAGAGTTGAGAATATTCTGCTCAATGAACTTGGCAAGATAAAGGTTTCTGCTTGGTGGGTGATATGCTTTCTGAGACCTGATCAAAAGCACACAAGGCTGATCACATTTGATCCTGAGACAAAGCAATAATCCATGCAATAGAAACACCCCTCCTCACCTGCACTACAAAAGGCCAAGGTCGTTTTATCTGCATGGAAGGAGAAGGCCTCAGTTTTGGGGGGTGCAAAAGGCATTGTATTTATTAACTATCTTCTAAAGTGCCGATGGAGAGTACTATGCCAGCTTGCTGAGGTAGTTATGAAAGCCTATCTAGACCAAACACCTGGGTAAATTGATGAAAGGCATCTTGTTTCATCAGTAGAATGCTCCAGCACACTAGTCCTTGATTTCATTGGATGCTGTGCATGACTGTGGCTTTGAACAGATTAATCACCCTTCCTATTCTCCTAATTTGGCCACATCTATCATGAAAAACACTTGGCTGGGAACCAGTATCTTTCTTCAGCAATGGGATCTAAGCATTGCAATACCAATGGAAGTAGTGTGTGGACTGTAAGGGGGTATATGTTGAAAAATAAACCTCATTTGGACATATTCCATGAGAGTATTTAGATCAGCCTATGAACTTTTCAGCCAACCCTTGTATGCCAGTAAACAAAAATAATTGTAGAAAAAACTTTTAGTTTTATAATTTGTTTAAAAAAAATAATAATTCATTCTAAATATAAATATTTTTTCAATATTTATTCTCAAATTTAATGTTTTGCCTTTAAAATTAGTAAAAGGAATTTTATATTGTAGAAATTAATCACAATTTAAGCAAACTATGAACTTGTTCCTCTCTTATATTGGAGAAAATATTTCTTTCTTCAATTTTTAAAAAAATATTTCTGTCTCTAATAAAAAAATCTTTATGAAACTTTATTTTCCTGCAGAACATAAACATTTACATGGGTAATAAATTTGCTTTCCATTTTTCTAGAGAATTTTTTAAGAAATTCAAGATTTATGAACCTAACAGAAGGTATTATAAGTATGCATGTCATATGAGTACAGATATTTGATTTTTCAGACAAAAAGACTTATTTCCTGAAACACTTAAAGTTTAAGCCTCAAAGTAAATATATGAAAATCTTTTATGTTGAACATTTTTAGAGATACATTTCTTTTTATTAAGTTGATGAAAAAAAGTTCCTCATTTCATTTTATGTAAAATGTTAGAGGAATTTCAAAACTGTTTTTATTTTGAATATATTCAGTTTTTTATTATTTGTGAATGTTCATGGATACTCTTTAAGGATATTTTACAAAACAAAAAAAAAAATTATTTTGACAAAAATCAAATCCAAATATAAAATGCACATTCAACATTTGTTTATTCTTCACATTTAATCTGGGAAAAAGTAGAATAGAATGTCAAATAATGGATTGCTGAAGTATATGCAATAGGTGCAAGCATGTGTCAAAAATGGTTTGTGAAGTTTAAGAAAGAAGATATTGAACTCCAAGACAAAGAATATTTTGAAAGAGTTTAGAATTTGAAAATGTATAAATGGGAGAAATTTTTGAAAGAAAATGCAGCACATACATGTGAACTTGACTGGCATAAAGAAAATTAGTTAACTCAGTCAATATATAAAAAAAACTTCTCCATGAATTCATTAAGTCAAAACTGAAATTGTTCTTTTATGATGGAATGCACAATTTACATGAAAGATCACAGAAAGTAAGAGAAAATATTTTCATGACTGAATAATGATGTTATGAATTTATATAAATAAAAAAATATATTAAAATTGCTGAAAACGTTTGCAAAAAATGAATACTTTCAAAATCTGTTGTATGTATGTCTATATTTATACACACATAACCATCTTGTTTCTTTTATAAGTATACACAAACATACAACAAAAATAACAAAGATTGTATTTTGCCAAAAACTGGTTGACTATTAACGTAAGACTATTACCATAAGACTGCATTAGTAGTTAATACCAAAATATTATACAGAACCCAATGCAAGAAAACTGAAAATTCTAGAAGCCATTTTTATACAAAAGAAACAGCCTATATTAAATATCTTTCAGCATAGGAGATGCTGTTTTGAAGTGTGGGTTAAAAAAAAAATTGTATATACAAAATAATAACAATTTGATAATGATTTTTCCAGTGTAGTATAGCTCCATTTCTAGCTCATCATTTCACTTTGAATTAATTCAAATTCCAGCACTCTAAAAAATGCCAGGATATAGCCAACAAAATCTTGTCGATCACACTTTTCTTAATAATGACTGAGACAGTCAACAGTATTTGAACAAAACATGAAATTCAGGCAGCTTATCCACAATTTTGATTTAGATGCACATTTTATTTGAAAATAGGAACATGTGATAAAAAAATTAAACAAATAGACCTTATCAGTCAAATTTAACAAAACTTGTTTGAGATATATATATATATATATATATATATACACACACACACACGTACACATCTCTTCATATAACTATATCAATATGTACCTCTCTATTCTATATAATTATAACTGTATATAAGTAAAGTTATCTATGTACTTCTTAAAATTGATTAATTCTTTGCCAAAAGACAATTCAGTGTATCAAAGTGGCTGAATTGTATCAGCCTAAATTAACTTGCTATCTACTTAACCAATTGATGGGAAAACAATTTTGACAGGAAACAATCACAAAATGAAATGAGGTGCTAAATGAGACAGACTGAAAAAAAGTCAAAAGATGTAATCCATCTTTTGTCCTATTTCTCTGATAACATAGAATTACAAATTATGGATTATAGAAAAATAACACTAAAAGTTCTGTTAATATAAAGTTTTAGTAAAGAAACCTCAGTCTTTGTTATCAAACCATGGATATTTTATATATTCTTTTATAAATTTTCATGTTATAGAAACAGGAATGGTAATGGAAACAAACATATTGGAAAATTACCAACCAGGAGACATCATAATCAATTCCACTTATGTGAGAGAACTGTTTGGCAATGGTTTTCATGAATGACTTCATAAAGTTTTCCTATATTCTGCTAGTGATGTCACTCTGAAAGTGCATAACCTTGAACTGATATTTCATAGCCTTGAAACATAAATGCCAGTCAAAAACTCTGTTTGATACTATATTCAGCAAAAGCCTGATGAAGCATTTTGATGGTTACCATTGTAGATTTAACTACCTTCATGCAAAATTTGAAGCAGTCGTTTTGCATGAATTGTGTAGATTGTAAAAATTTGTATAATAACTAAATTCCATGCATTTTTATTAAATGATACAATCAAAGTATGTACCATTTGGCAACTTTGCAGTACAAACTCATACATATGTAACAACTACAAACATCTATAAGACTATGCAGAAAAGGTCTTAGCCCAAGAGATTAAAAAACATGATGTTTGATCAGATTTTTGAAAATGGGTTAGGTTAAGAACTTTTCAGCACTCTTTCATCTATACAGGGTTTAAATAAAGCATTAACTACATTTGAAACTAAAAGTAAAAAATACAAAATTAGATATAAAGGAAATTTTTTTTTTTTTTAACTTAAGCAAGAAGTAAAATGGATATTTTTTAACAGGTGAGCCACCATTGACAATGTCAATTTGCAATCTTTCATGAAAAGTTAGAGATTTATGTCCCTTTAATTGTTTTTATCAGTAGAAGACAAACATGCCAGATTCCAAAATTTCAGTATTGCAGGTCCAGATCTGGCCTGGAATGTTTTCATGGAGTCAGCATGATTCCAAAATGGTATGTATGTTGGGCTACGGTCTCTAGGAGTAATGTTGAAAAAGTCTGAAATACTGACATTTATTATATAGATATAGATTTAATAAGCCAGTTAATGAAATTTGAGGAATAAGACATCAAAATGATAACAATATTGACAATAGGATTGATATTTATTATGTATTAGTCTTTTGATTAAATTGAAGCATGAAGAGAAAGATTTTAAAATCAGAAATACATACAAATATATATATATATATATATATATATATATATATATATATATAATATATTTATATTTTTAGGTACAAAATTTAATGATCGAAATAAAAGTATAAAACGTAATATTACGAGACATATTAAAAAAAAAATGAGTGAAGGAACCGGTTTCGCTCCTGCTCTTCAGGCTTCAATGGGAGATTTAAAATTAACACAGAAAAATGTACAATAAAAGGAATTGTAAAAGAAAAAAGGAACTAGAGACAAATGACAGCGAGTCCCAACAAACACTCAGGTTGTTTACACAAAGAAGGCTTACGGGACCCGATGTAAAGTGCCTCCAGAACCTTTAGATGAAATAAGGAGTGAGACCGAGACAAGACGGTGAACCAGTTAATACTAAATTTGGCTGCACAATCTCTGTTATTTGTCTCTAGTTCCTTTTTCATTTTTTTTTTTTTTTTTTTACAATTCCTTTTATTGTACATTTTTCTGTGTTAATTTTAAATCTCCCGTTGAAGCCTGAAGAGCAGGAGCGAAACCTGTTGCTTCACCTGTTTTTTTTAATATGTCTCGTAATATTAAGTTTTATACTTTTATTTCGATTATATATATATATATATATATATATATATATATATATATATACAAATGTGGAAGCTTTTACTCCTGTACAAAGAATCACGCTTAGTTTCTTACAATCAATATAAATTAAATACTCATCCCAATAGAAAGGGAATTGTAACTGAAAGAATCTCATAAATGTGAAACCATACAAAAATATTAATGATAACAATGCATTCTTGAAGACAATAAAAATACTGAACAAAACAATGTCAATGATTATTTGATAAAATTTAAAAAAAAATTGAATAACCACAAATTAGTTTTATACTTTGATCTGTATATTTCCAGCTAAAAAACAAAATGAGTATTTTTCAAAAATATTTCCATATTGAGATTAATATTTTTCAAGGTTTATTCTTTATACTAAAAACAATATATTTTTAGATCAAATCTAATAGGAAATTAAGAATTTCTCAAAGAATTAAATAAGATTCAATATGGAAATTGTAAAAGGTTATGAAAATTTTTTTGATTGCTCAATCCTTTAAAGGAGTTCTGAGCTGGTTATCTTTACAAAAAACTAACAACATCTACAGTGCATAATGAGTATAATATAAACAATCACACTTGCAGAAATGAAGACTTTCAACAGCAGCAACAACTAAATTGAATAGTACATGTAACTCAAAGAGAAAATAACAACATAATCAAGATGCTGATTTCCCATATTACTTCAAAAGGTTAGGAAGAAAACCCCCATGAATATTAAAAACAGTGATAACAATGTACTTGAGAAACCTATTTTCCAAAAAAATAAACATTTGAATAGAAAGATTTTATAAATTTAAATTGTTAGTAACACTGGTTAATGAATGCCAAATTTTTCTGTATAAGTAAATGGTTAATATTACCATTTTCAACATTCATAGAAGCTGTTCATGTTTTAAAGCTGTCTAATCACACTTGAAGGCAATTATCTCAGATACTCACCCAAAAACTGGCTATAAAATTTTAATAAATTTTTCACTCATTAGGAAGCAAAGAGGAAGATAAAAGAGAGTTCTAAGTTTGTTACATCTGTGTAATGAAAACTCAAATTTATCTCAGATTGCCATTCCTAAAAATGTCCTATGTACCTTGGATTGTCATAGATTGGTGAAGCTGCTGCAAGATTTGCCAAGCAAATCTCTGCTAATGTTATATAATGTTATTTTTCAGCAAAGTCATGAATTATGTTCTCTTCTCGACCATCGCTGAAATCTGCTCAAAAGGATGGTCTACCTATATTTAAAACTACTTCAATAATTTATTTATTTAAATGTCAGTGTGAAGCTGACTATATAGGTAGGACCATTCAACTTCTAGAAGAGAATTGCTTAGCATGTCCCAACATCCATTAGAAAAGGTCAACTAGACAATTTACATAAATATGCTATCATATCCAGTTCTGCAATTGCAGAATAGCTTCTATAAAATGAGGAGTGTACATTGTCTTTGCGAGAGGAATGTTCATGCACACAGAGTTGTGGACAGAATTATTCATCCACTTCTGTAATTACAAATAAAGCTGTAATACTTAAATTTTCATGGAAACTTCGTGTGCATTTTTTTCACAAATGATCAAATAATCAATTTGAAAGAATGTGCAGTGATGCCCACACCAAAATTTTTATTTTAACATCAAACAATAATACCAAAAAAAAACATTTAACAGAGGCCCTCTTGTTTCAATAATCAATTGTGTAACTTTTATTATTGATTATTACCTTTAATCATTGTTGATAGTTCCTTACAAGATCACTACACATACTGAGAGGTATTTTGGTCCATTCTTCCTTGGCAATAGCTTCTAGTTCCTCCAAATTTGAATGACTTCTTTCTCTTACTTTTTTCTTCAAATATACCCATGAATTTTCAATGAGGTTTAAGTCATTACTTTATGCAGGGTATAACAATACCTTAATTTTGCTGACATATAAGTATTTTGTAACAATTTGTGCCATGTGTTTCAGGTCATTATCATGTTGGAATGTTAAGTGATGCCCCAAAGACAGCTTTCATGCACTTTTCATAGCTAAATACTGCTCTTTATCCAAGATTACCATGTCACTAGTTCTCCTGGTCCAGAAGCAGCAAAACATACCCAGAGCAGAATGCTCCCACCACCATGATAAATTCTAGGGAGAGTATTTTTAGGTTTGTGAGCTTCATTCATTTTCCTCCATACATAATGGGAGTTCATGTGATCAAATAATTCTAGTTTGGTTTTATCTGACCATAAAACAGAGTTTCAATATTTACTTCCATCTAGTGACTTTCTTCATCAATACATTCAATCCTGATATCTTTACCTCATTGACAATGTTCTTTGTTATTAAGTGAGCATTCTTCAAGACATCTCTAACAATTTTCCTTTCTATTCTTTCAGAAATTAACCATTTTCTGCCAGTCCTTAATTTATTCTCAACACAATGAGTCTTGTTGTACTTCTTGATAATGCCGTGAATTGTTGATCTAGGAACATTTAATCACTTGGAAAGTGTTGCATATCCATCACCTTGTTTGTATGCATTAACTCTTTTCATTTGGAACTTCTTGTTAAGTTCAGCTGTTTTTGCCATGGTGACAGAACAAATTGTTGCTGTCTTCATTACCTTTTAGAATTAGGTCAATACTATGTCATTTTCAAAGGGTTTTTGTATTAAATGTCAAATGAGAAAAAAACATTACAATTTCCTTAGAGAAATATTATTTCATAATTTCCATAAGAGGGTGAATAATTTTGGACTGCACCAATTTGTGGAAAAATCTCTAACTATGGAATAATAGATGGGAACTTCTAAAAATTTCACGAATTATTCAAAATTAAATATGAATCAATTATTTATGGTAAATTCAGTAAATACTTGTAAATATTTGCATTCTCTTAGAAAATATGCAAATATTCAGTGGAAGTGAATAATTCTGTCCACAACTCTGCGTGTGTGTGTGTGTGTGTGTGTGTATATATATATATATATATATATATATATATAAATCAGTTGCAATGTTAAACAATCCTGTACTGAATAACCAGAAGTGACATTACAATACAAAAGGGTGTGTAATAAATGTATGAATTCAGACATACACAGAAAAAAAGACTCCTACACAATGTAGTAAAGGAAAGTGGCAAGAACAGACTAACCATCATTGTAAGAAGGCAGAATGTATGGTTGTTAGCAAAAGGGGGACAGTTCAAGATGTCAGCTACAAATTAGAGATGCCAGAATGAAACATGTACAGAAATCTGGGAAGTGTTTTAAAAGACAATGGAAAATACAGAATTCTGAAGGTGCATTGGAATAGTAAAAATGCCCCCTAAAGCTATACACAGTATTAAAAAACAGGAAAATTGTGTTAGAAAAAAAGAAATGAGTGCTGTAATATTAAACCTCCTATAAGGTCAAATTGGCAGCTGATCACAAAAACGACCTACAATCTGCTGTTAATTAGGGCAAGAAATGGTTTGTTAATTTTAATGTCTCCAAAATAAAACTGCTCTCTTTTAATTATCATATAGAACCTTTTTTTTTGCCTTATGTCAGCATGGCTGATGCTAACCTCCAGGAGAGTGACTCATTGTGCCTCTTCAGACTAACATTTATCTGCTAATATGAAGTGGAAAAATTATATTGAATCTATTGCTCAGTCTGCTGTGAGGAAAATTGGTTCATTGTGTCGTGCTAGACAATTTTTCTCAACAGAATTTATCTCACACATTTATAAGCTTACCATTCATACATGTAGTGAGTATAGCTGCCACATCTGATCTGATGCTTCTGCTATGTACTTTTTGGTCATGTGCCACATTTCTTGTATTATTCACAAGAATATCACTTTCCTCTTTGATACTTAGACTCTATGAATTTATGTGCAGTACTAGACTGGTGCAAAGTTTCATCAATTTACAGTTGAAATGCCTAGCTGTAACTAAGTTTGAGGTAAAGAGTTTTTTCTATTGCACTTCTTGCTTATGGAACTCTTTTCTGGCTTCTTGCTTTCTAGTCAACTTTGAGCTTCAAAAATTTAAATGAAATGTCAATTATTATCTTTTGTCTTCTTATTTGCTGTTTTTTTTTTTTGTTCTCTCTCTTTAATAATGTTTTCTTTTTCTTATGTTCTTTCACGCTCAGTAACCCACTTGCATCTTAGTGGCATTATTGCCTTGCTTGGTGTGAAAGGATTAAGAAAAAATTTTAAAAAGAAAAATATGGATGTGAATGTTAGACAGTTTTTCAGAGATGGAGAGATGAAGTAATATAGATGTAGTTCTACAGAAGGATGCTGAGGATACCACAGATGGAACATGTGAATATGAGGAAATTTTAAGGAAAATGAAAACAAAAAGGACACTTCTACTTAGAATCAGAAAGAAACAATGAATGTGTAAGATGGATTTTGGCATTCATGTCAGTGGGAAGTGTGAGACTAAGGTGTAATAAGTTTCTTTCCTGGAGGTTAGCATCAGCCATACCGATAGAAGGCAAAGAAAAGTTTTCTATGATGATTTAAAGAGAGAAGTTTTGTTTCAGAGGTATTACAATTAACAAGTCGTTTCTTACTCCAGTTAACTGATTAGATGCCAGGGCTTTATCCTTAACCTAAGTTGTTTCTTATCTTCATCAACAACCTTCCCAATCTCATCAGTTCCCAACTAGGTATTTATTCTGATGACAGAAACATTTATTCCTGTCTTAATAGTAAGTCCACTTGGTCTGACAAAGTAAAACTGGTAGATGCACTCATGAATGACATCTAAATCAGCAAGTCCTTTCTCTCAGTTCGTTCTATGAATGTTATTGTCAATGGTTATTCTTCAGGAGCTCATTAAATCATGTAAGCATTGGTTGGTCTTATCTGCTTTCTTTTAATTAATGATCTGCTCAGAGCATTCTCAGATCATTAGTAAACATCTATGCAGCTGATATCACAATTTATGAACACACTTCCAAAAATCAAGATGATCAGAACCGTGTAGCTGACATTTCCTCTTCCATAGCTCAATCGGGAAAAACTGGCTTGTAACTTTCAATATCTCAAAAATCAAGCTAGTATCAATTCATCCTCACCAATTAGACCTGAGATTTTTTTCCAGTGATGATGAACATTTGCATTCTCAATGAGGCGTCATGCTTTGAGCATCTACAGGGTGCGATGGGTAAATTGTCGCCATTTCATATTTTTTTAAAAAATTTTGTGCATGTATGTTGGAACCAGGAAAAATGGTTAGTTCATAATATTGCTTTAGTAAGTAACTGACTCTGGCTATGCTTTATCTGTACAAGACTCAGATTAGGCATAAAACAGAGTATTGCTGCCATATCAGAGGTGGAGTTACTCCTTCATTTTCTAGCCCTTAATGGGTTCAAAATTGTTTATATAGTTTTGTGGGGAAAGAATTATTCTCCACTCTGCAGCCTCTTTCCTACAGATGCAAAGTTGCAAGCCTGTTACTACTCTATCACTATTTTCCTGGCAAATGCTCAGTTCAGACTTTTACTGCTAGGACTTACCATGCTGCTTCTACAGTTGAATCACCCTTATTTCTTCCATGTTCTGAAAGTTCCACTCAGATGTTTCTGCTACTTTGTAGAACAGGTTCATACATGGATATTTTCCTGAACACAACATTCTTAAACTCTTCAAGTCAAGGATCAAGCATTATCTTTTCTCATTATCGTCATAACCTTCACTTCCTGCGACCTACTGTTTCATTCATATCACATCATAACCATTTTAACAGAAAAATCTTGGCTTGGTTGTATTGAGTCAACTTTAATAATTAAAAAAAACAACTTGTAATAAAGTGTTTATCTGAAGAAAATTATATTTAGTAGCTTTTGGGCTACAATTTTGGTAAGGTTAGCAAAAAGTCAAAAAAGAGAAACAAACATGTTCGGCATTTCACATCCAATTAATGGAAGTTTCTCATCACCAACATTTATACATATGATTGGATATTACCTCTGTTCAAAGATGGCATCAGAACATAAATCAAACAGCCTTTCTGATACTGACATCCTCTTAGCAAACAATAACCAACCATCTTATAGCTCATTAAATTTGATGCTATAGTTTCAGCATTTGAACCTGAATATCTGTTCAAATCTAGCCTCTAAACAAAGGATTGGCATAGAAAGTTCTCAGTATTCATGTCAATAAGTGTTCTGACACTCTTCTCATTTAATCCAGGTAGTAGCAGTAAGTAAATAATTCCAAGGTAGCTACCATCAGAGCAAGAGTTGTAGACTGAAGTGTTGCCAATGTCTTAGGTCTTGTTGAATGACATAATTTTGCAAAATGGCCCTTTTTTTGCAATATACTTTCCCATATTGGACAATTCTAGTGAAGAAACCTATTATTTCGACAGAAAAAAAAAAATTTCTTTCCTTTAGAAATAGCAACCAATATTTGACAATCAGTCATGTACATGTTTCTGCACTATTGCTGGAAGCAGATGTTTGTCAACTAAAGGTTGTCTATGATGCAAAGTCTGATTCTGAATAAGTTTGATCCTGTTTCACAGCTTTTGCTTCATCAAAGGAAGTTGCAAGATCACGTGTTTTCTTCTCAAGCAGCTGCTGATGAATGGTATTAGATATTAGACCTCTTCTAAAAAGCATCATGGATAACGTCTTCTTTTTTTACACATTTTAGCAGTAACTGCCCTGTAATTACAGTCTCCACTCAGATGCTTTAGTGCTTACAGATATTCATTTAATGTCTTCTTCATCTATTGCCAACTGCTGGCTAATAAATGCCTTGTATACCTGTTAGATTTCACATAAAAGTTCTGCAAAATACAGTCATCATCATCAAAAATTTCACAATCTGAAATATATTCATCAACAGAAGGAGCAATGTAGTTAATGATTGTATTTAATTTATCTGGAAAGTGTTGCTTAAAATAGCTTCAAGAAAACTGATGCACGTAGTAAAACCAATGCGTTTACTCTTTAGCAGCAGAAGTTGAATTAGCTTTGGTTTCAAATCTCTCAAGTCAAAGGTACTTAGCTATTGTCCAGGTGTTTAAAATTAGCTATAGTTCTTTGGGAAATATATTGTAGCAGAATTGAATTTATTTCTTAGAGCTTATTCAAGAAACATGGCAGCACAACCGGCATCAATCTCTGTAGCCTTTCAGTAAGAAATACAAATCAAATGAATTCATGTTGAGAAAGCAGCAAAGCATCATCAAGATTGATAATATTAATCCTGCATAGAATAACTGGAAGTGTCTTTACAATATGGATGAGTGCATAAGTAATAATAATAAAAATTACCACAGAAACAAACTTATAAATCGTTTATAATTGCTTCAAACAATTGCACTGTACAATGTTTTTGAATAAATTAGGATTAGGATTTTTTTTAATGATTTAATCTGAAACAAAGTCATTCTGTGTTGTTATATTTGTCAGGATGGTGGTGGTTGCAGTTCTCCAATGAAGATCTTGTAATTCATTCTTGTTGTGTCTAACTTTAAACAACATTTTTGTTTCCATTTCCCTTCAAACTCTGCATTTATTCTTATCTAAATATTTTATTTGGAAAACAGCTTTCCTCAGTGGTCAATGTTTGACCAATAAAATGGCCAATAAAACAGCTACAAATGTGTACTGAATGAAACAGAGAGAGCAGATGACCAGTAATGTGTAATGTCCATTATAACCTTTGAGAGGCAAGGGCTATATATCCAGAGAGACTGAGTATAGAGTGAAGTCAGGTATGGGCAGCAACCCAGAAACTCACCCAGAGTAGGCAAAAAGCCAGACAGTATAGGTCCATGTTGCTTTCCAATAAATAATAGATATTCTCCTTCCAAAGAAAACACTTACAAGTAGCTACAAATTAAACCAAATGCAAGCAGTTTCTCTTGAATGAATCTATAATGAACAACCACAGAAAATTATTTGAGAAATTCTTTCTAATTGGCAATTCTATAAAATTTGTTATAAAAATAATCTTTTGAGTGTTGTTTTTAATATATAAAAGAACCATGAGGGTAAGAATCTTCTGAAATCATTTGTAGTCTTTGAAATAGAATAATGGAACTAGTGTTGTTGAATTCAAGAAATGGAAATTGAAAAATAAGATACTATCTATACAATCAGTTTTTTCTAAAGTGATTAGATAGCTAAAAAATAAAGATAAAATCTTATAAGGTTTTCAAACTCAGAAATTTATACATTGGTTGTGACAAATCTTGAAAATTGATTTTAATCACTCAACTTATAAATTTTAAATCATTGTAGTCTTGAATTAAAAATGGCAAAGAATATGAAATTAGGTAAATTGAATTTGATGAAAAATATCAACATCCAAACAATATTTCTATTTATTTATAAGCAGCAAGTGTTGAAAAAAAGGAAAAATATTTGTGATTTTGATTCTGTCAAATGTTTATTTTCTACTTAGCTGAAGTATCAATTATGGAATGTTTTTATTATTTAGCTTAAAAGTTAAAAATTTTAATTTTTTCACTTCTCAAATTCTTAAATAGGAAAATAAAGTGTATAAATTCTGTTAAATAAGATTTTGCCATTTCATAAATGCATTTGTTTCAGTATGCATCTTTGTGAATTTATTTCTCCTGTGTTAATCGGTAGCCATCTTTAATGCCTATAATAATTTTTTCTTGAACTGGTACAACAAATTAAATGATTACAAAAATCTTTAAAACAACAGAACAAATTTGTTCATTTGGATGGGTTTTTTTTTGTTTTTTTGTAGAGAATCAAAATCAAAGATGAAGGTTCAAACAAACATTTGTATTGCATTTTTGCTGGAGGAGAGTAAATAAAATAAAAATTTCAAGAATTAGAAATACTATTTTGTTGATATTGGATATGAATACTTACAGAAAGCTTCAATAGGATACTTTTAACAGTTCCCCATCCATCATTCCTCTTGTCCATCACAATCACAAACCCTTTCTCCACCTCATATAACCTGAAAAAAGAAAAACAATACATTTTTATTTATTAGATAGAATGACTTTGCATAAAGGATAAACAAATTAACTAATATAAGTGATTTCTTATGTAAGTAAATGTTGGGATATAAATTATCTAACATCATGCTTTTAGATAATTATTCTAATATTATATTTTCTAAAAGGCATGCTTTAATCAATATGTTGTGCATAATTATATATAATTGAAATATCTCTATATGAACATCCTATAAAATAGAAGCAACAAAATGGGAAACCTTGTAAATTTTTAGTGATATTACAAAATGCATTTTACATCAGTTTTATGTTAACAAACTAACAATGTGGTTATGAATACAAAAATTCATATATCCTAAATGTACAGTTTACAATCTTCAACTTCTAAAAACATTATGATTTTTATACTGAAAATTGCAAAATAAAAAAGAGTAGAAATTAAAAAAATTGGAGAAAAATTTAACCAAAACCCATGCATTAGAGAAAAAAAAGATAAAAACTTTGAGTTTGACTTTGAGTACTTTGTTAGTGAATAAAGTAAACTAAGTTTTTGTGTATATGTTTTCTCATTCCACAAGTAATAATCAAAATAGACCATAAAAGCTAAATATCATGAGATACAAAAGAAAAAAATAGGAATTTTAACTTCATTTACAGCCATCAATATCACAGCTAATTCCAAACACCCTGCTCCAGTACAAGTCATTATTCAAAAGATTTTGACACTGATATTTTTTTTAATCATTTCATCCCAAGCAAGGTAATAAAGCCACTAAAACACAATGGGTTATGAAGTGTAAAAGAATAAAAGAAAAAGAAAAACCATTAAGGAAAGAGGACAATAAAAGAACAGGGATTAAGAAGACAAAAGATAATGATAGATATTGCATCTAAATTTTTGAAGATCAAAGTTGACTGGAAAAAAAGAGGCTGAAGGAAAGTTCCACAAGTGAGAAGTGTGAGTGAAGTAAATGTTAGCATAAAACTTATTATTACATCTCTTGCCATTTCAACAGTAAAATGATGATACCTAGCTGCCAATCTAGTACTGTGCTTAAATTTGTAAAGTCAAGGTACTAAAAAGTAAAGTTCATCAGAACAGTTACCATGGAAATATTTTAGAAAAGTTACAGGAAAACTATTATGCTATATATATTATGGCAGTGGGAAAGTGACTGAAGCTAAGATGCTAGGTTAGGATTAATAACATTATAGATTCTTCTTTGGATTTTATCAAAAATCTCTAAAAACATAGCAGAAACACCAGACGAAATTGGCAGCAATATTTAATGCATGGATGAATGGTAGACTTATAAATGTATAAGATAATTTCTGTCAAGAAAAATTGTCTAGAGTGACACAGTGAAGTAACTTTTCTAGCAGTGGATCTAGCAATTGGTTCAATAGAATCTTTCCACTTCATGTCAGTAGAAAACATTAGCCCGAGAAGCATGGAGTTACTCTCCTTGAGATTAGCATCAGCCATACTGATAGAATGTAAAAATGGTTCTCTATGAGGATTAAAAAAAGAGCAGTTTCATTTTGGAGGCATTAAAATTAACAAGCCATTTCTTGCCTCAGTTAATAACAGATTGAAAGTCATTTTTGAGATCAGCTGACAATTTGGCTTTATTAAAGCTATTGGATTTATCATTAGGAAAGAAATAAATAGTTGTGTCATCAGAATAGATACCAAGTTGAGAACTGATGAGATCAGGAAGGTTGTTAATGAAGATTAGGAACAATGTAGGTCCAGGGATAAAGCCCTGGAGACACCAGGTATATTACAATGACTGTTAAAGAAGTGATCAGACAGTGAATACCAAACTTCAACATGATTTTTCATACTCACAATGGATCAAATGATTTCACTACTCAGCCACTGAATTTCTCAGAACCAAATTTGGCTATTTTTGATTATTATTAAGCTTTCAAAATTATCTGCTAGCTTATGAACAAGCCATCAGGTTTGATTCTACCCGCTTTCTGAGAAGTGCAGCAAGCCTGCGAGTAAACAAGAGGAGATGATAATTTTATCTATAAGTATAGATAGGCTATCATTTAGTTTTTACCATAGTGCATTTTTGTGGCTTGAAAACTGAAGAATTTGCACTTTTCAAATCTTTGATTGCAAAGTATTGTGATCTCATTCTCTAATATTTCTTGTCTTTGTCTCAAACAAAAAATTCTCCATTCAGAAAAACCATTTTGCAGAAGAATTAATTCTTCATTCCTTTTTATTTTGCACAGTTTAAGCAGCTTTCAAATGTTGGTATATTTCATATCCTGACTGCTACATTTCTGTCTGTCCGATTTCTGAGTCTATAGCTACAAATAAACAGTTATCAATTTAAAGTCATTGCACAAAGCAGATTTGAGACAAAATCAATCAAAATATGAATTTGGTCATTTAAGAGATAATCAACTTTTATCTTCTTACTAAAATAATCTTAGATAATTAACAAATTCTCAATAAGTAATCGATTAATCTCTTTAAAGATCAAATGAAAATATAATTGATGTTAAATCTCTTCTAATCATGAGAGCTTAAAAAATACATACGTTTAATGTATAAATATAATTTGAGATTTGAAAATGAAAACATCAAACTAATTGGTAAATGCTTTCATATCACTTTTCTGCTTGCTTGTCTCCATTTGTTGTGATATTGAAGAAAATACATTGGATTCCACAGAAGAATTTATTTCCCACTATCTCTTCTTCTATCATAATTCTGTTTGCTTTTTAGAAAAAAATGATTCTGATAACAATTTTCAATTTTGACATGAAAATCAAATATTTATATTTCTGAATTCTTGAAATTGATTTCAGAAAAGTATTTTTATTTATTTCAAGAGTTATTTGCTCTTGTTTTTATGTCAATGTTTCAGACATGGAAAACTTTTATTGGAACTATTGAATATAAATTGTCTTATATTGTGAATTAATGCATCTAATGATATAATTTTAATTTGTGCCTAACATACAGAATTTTATTTAAGGAAGACTAAATCTGCTAAAAGTCTGGTTGAGCATGGCTGAAGAATGGATCAGAGAAAAAAAACTAAATGAGATCAATCATCCAAATAATTCTTGGGATATAAAATGGTGATTTAAAACACCATAAAAATGCCTCTAAGCCTTTGTTTACGATGACACTTCAGATCTCATTATGAGAATTATACAAGAATAAAAGAAGCATTAGTGATTCTGGATTAGAAAAAATGAATAATTTGAATGCATAATTGTAATGAAGGCTTTTCTTAATTGGAACAAAACAAATTGGAAGTAAATTCTAGTCATGTCCACTTTATCAGCATTTCAAAATATAAACAAATGAATTGGTTATTGCCAAGAATAAAAAAATATCTCTTGTATTTAAAATAACATCTGCTTTTAGACAATGACTAATTGAGCATTCATATCAAAATTTAGATTCAATGTATAAAAATAAAATAAAGCCATTTCTAAGATTACATTTATTTTTACTCATAGAAAAAGCTGAATGTCTATGTATTAAAGTTATAAAAGGCAAAAAATTGGCTAGGTCAGTTTTCAAATGTCACCACAAGCATATTAACTTGGATGACAATATCATTTAGGCTTTTTTACCATCCCAAAAGATGCTGGAAGAATGGTTGGTTCCTTGTAAGGCTCCAGAGAGTACCTTACTCCTACTCAGATACTCTATCTTTACAAGAGTTAGATCAAACCAAGAATGAAGTATTGCTGCCATTCTCTGGGCTGGTGTTACTTAATCCTCACTTTCTAACCTTGACATAGTTCAAAAGCAGTTAAGCAGCCTTGCGGATGATTAAGTATTTTCCACCCTACACCCCTTTTCCTACAGGTGAAACATTGCTAGTCTCTCACTACTCTATTGCTATTGCACAGCAAATATTCAAATACCTTAGTTCCACCAATTCAGACCTTCAGTACATTGTTTCAACTCATCCTCATTCGCTTCATATTGCATTGGTAAGGAGGAAGTTCCTCTCAGACAACTTCTTCCTCAGAAGTGTCACCTTGCAGAACAGACTCCCAAGAGGATGCATCCCAACTTTTTCAAGTCTAGGGTCAATTGATATCTGTCTTACATATACTCATAATATGCCTCCTCCCTTTGTGCCCTTACAACAATCTCATTCAGTAACCCACTACCTTGAGTGGCTCTTGGGTCTTGTATTGGTTGAACAATAGTAAACAAAAGAGAAAGGTACAGTCACATTCTTCCAAATTTCAATAGTATTTTGATATTGGATTTATTTGAATTCTCATTAAGTAATTTGTCATGTGTGAGCAACATTGAGGTTTTGGAGAGGATGCAAACAAGGAGGAACCTTATACTTA
This sequence comes from Acanthosepion pharaonis, assembly GCA_903632075.3. Classification (NCBI taxonomy): domain Eukaryota; kingdom Metazoa; phylum Mollusca; class Cephalopoda; order Sepiida; family Sepiidae; genus Acanthosepion; species Acanthosepion pharaonis. The sequence continues at coordinate 288,153 of CAHIKZ030001332.1, read as the reverse complement.
ATATCAGGAAGAGGCAGCTGAAATTTCTGACACGTAATGAGAATGGAGGGTTTGGAGAATCTGATACTCACAGGACGAATAGAGGGAAAGAGAGACAAGGGAAAGCAACATATCTAGTGAGCTTAAGCAAGTGACAGAACAGGGTCTGGGAGAGGTAGCAAAGAGACAAAACATATTGAGAGCTACAAAGGATAGCGGGACATGGAGAGCCATGATCGCCTACATCCTGAAGGGACACAGCACATAAAAGAATTTGCCAAGAGAATTATGGAATTTTAGAATAGGAATCTGTTCAACAGAATTGTCTTTTATCTAAGAGAAAATCCAATTGCAAAGCACCCCAAGTAAAAACCAGAACCAATGATGAGTATTTCCTTCATTTCAATTTAAGAGGCTTTTTATCAAAACTTCCAGATTGTTACATTCTGCAATTGTTAGATGAAAGATCAGTCAAAAATTAATAATTACTGGCAAGGTTTCATTTAAGAAATTCAACTTATCATTGTACATTCACTGGACACATTTTGTATTCCTATGAAATAGAGCCAGAAATCATAAGAGAAATTGTCCTGAATGTTGATTTCCCAATATTTGACATTCTTTGAAATATTCTGACTGTAGCCTCAACAAAATGCAGCTCCCTAAGATTTTCTCAATTGCAATTTTGTCTTATTCCAGCCACAATTTAAACAAATATCAAGTTCTGAAATACATATAAAAATAGACACATCTTGTTGTGAGTATAAATGGATTCAATTTGCAAGAATCTAAAGCAAGTTGGCTCTAAGCCAAGCGCTAGAGAAAGTCAAAGGAAATTCTTGCTGCTTCAAACTCATCAATGTGTGGTTGGAAAACAATACAAAATTAGGTCTGTTAAAGTCAGGATAAAAGCTCCAAGGTCAAGAGACATCAATTGAATATGTATTTAACTATAAAATGCATAATATCCAAATATTTTGATAATTTCCAACCAAAAATATCAAATGTTTTTGTGAACATCAGAAAAAATGTAAGGTTGTTGTTGTAAAGCTGTTGACTTCCTTTCTGAATATTTCATAATGAAAATTTTTTTACATCTGATTTTAATTTTTTTATAAAGAGAAAGTCAAGAAAATCTTTCTGAATCATTCACAAATAAAACTAAAGATCAGTGAATCATGTCAACTTTGAAAACAATAGCAAAAGGATTAATCTAGAAAGAAAATAAATACACATGGTAATTTCTTGGTGAATGTGGTAATTAGTTATTGGAAATCATTAGAAGTTATTAATTATTATTAAGAGTTCTTTTTTTAATGATGCAAGTCTCAGTTGTGAATCAATAGAAAATTGAAAAAGTTAATTAGGGAAAATAAGAAAAATGGTTGCTATTAGCCAAGGATGTCTAAATTAAGAAACTTTTTTATGATATGAAAGAATATGCCATAAAAACAATTACAAAATTATGTGATTTGTATATATATGCATCTATCATTATAAAATAGCTAAGTATTTAAATTTTGTACTTGTAAAATACTATATTTTCAAGTTGCATACAAGAAAGCAAATGTGTTTTTTTTTCTACCCCATTAAAAGATAACTCAATGTGTTAGCATCAAATGATTCTATTACCATAATAGGATGTTTGTTTTCCTACAGGAAAATAAAAATGGCTAAAAACCCATATATAACAAAAGAAAAGAGGATCAGTTGAAATATATCCATACTTTAATGTTCATATTTACATAAAAGATATTTGTTTTTAATGATTAATAAAATATAATTTCTTCATTTATCTGTATTTCTGAGATGAGATATTGAAACTATTTTATTTATATACGTTATTTATACGACGTTTCGGCCACTGCTAGCTCTGCCACTCTTCAGGTAATATATGTTGGAATTACGAACCAAACCTTTTATTTCATCCACTGGGCTATATTGTTCTAGTTTCATGCCTTTTCTGGATATCTCGGTTTCCTTTTAGTAACTCAACTCTGTCGCCAGGTATTGAACTCACAACTCGTACTTCAACCAATGCTTTTATCCATTGAACCATGTGTCCTTGGGGACATCAGTGAATTAATTTTTGGGACTTATAAATCTAATGTCTAAGTAACCATTTTTTTTACCAGAATTCATGCTACAATTTGTTGTTATTGTTGTTTTTTCTAGCATTCTGTATTACTGGTTCCCATATTGTATTCATGTCTATGCTTGGCCAGCTTAGATTTTTGTGACCTAGCACATGTGCTGATTCTTTAAGTTTTCGTATTTTCCAGTGATTTTCTTTGTCTTTATTTTAACCTCATCCCATAGAAGGTGGTGATGTCACTTTTCCCTTCATAACTGAGATATCCAGAATAGGCATAGCCTGTAAAACTAGAACAATCTACCCCACTGTGGACTCAAGAAAAGGTTTGGTTTGGAAATTCCAACATATATCACTTGAAGGAGGCCAGAGTGTACAACAAGTGAAGTGTTGTGAATATGAATAATAGAGATGACGACAACAGTCTGTACAATGTAAATAATGTAAATATATTTTCTTAATTATGTATTTATAATTTTAAATGAATTTTCCCTTTCAAAACTATTTTTATATGAAAGCAGCAGAAAAAAATTCTATAGGAGATTGAGATCCAAAATAAAACCAAAACTTGATGGAAATATGAGATTCTGAAAGAATAACTATCATATTTTGTGACATAAGGAATCTGAATGTCTCAACTCCTTTTTTAGAATTTTTTCTAAACTCCTTTTAAAGATTTTTTTTTTTTTAATGATTCTTATTGTTCTTGCTCTAAATGCCACAGTTGTTGCAAACGTGCATCAGTACAGACAGAAAAGAGGCCCCAGATCACATGTGGACATGTTTATCAACACCTGTTATGTCTTTTTCCAGTTAGAAGCATGTCTAGATATGGGCATCTTTGCAACTGGTCAAGATGCAGGTCTTTGTAAGATGACTCATGCTAATAAAAGCAGGGAGAAAACAAGCAATCGGTAAGACAAAGTGTCTTATGAAGTTGGTCCATAGGCATTTTAGTTCTTCAAGTTGATGTAGTTTTCAAGGCAATATTATTTTTAACTCTTTTCTCTTTCTTCTCTCTATTACCCCTGTAGTTGCTGGGAGAGCAATCAGTTAGGTGCATCCCCCAACCTCAACACACTCTTGCCATACATAACAACAAAAGTCCTACTCAGCTGGTATTAGATACAAATAGATATTCAAAGCAAAGTTGGTAATAGTTTTATAAATTTACAGAAGTAGTTTTTAAATTTTTTTTTTTTTTTTTTACTAAGGCTCACTCAATACAAAGCCTAAGAATCATTCAAAGTAGAGGGTTACTGAATGAGTTTAGTGATATGAACATCAGAAGAAGTAGGAAGTGAAGATTATGAGGATATGGTGGATAGATAATGATTGACCCTAGATTTGAAGAAATTAAGATTGTAGTGTTTGAGGAGACATCAAAGTGAGAGTCTGTTACACAAAGTAGTAGTTCTTGGGAAGAAACTTTTGCATTGGAACACACTTCTTACCAAAGGAATACATAGGGAATGAGGTTGATTCAACCCTGTAGATATAGCAAGGCTGATCTTGAGGTAAAGGCCTGAGCTGGTGACACTAAAGAATGGAGCTCATCAGAACATTTGCTGAGGAAGCAGTGATAGGGTAGTGATACTGCTCCATGGGAAAGTGAATGTACGGGGAAAATAAGTCATCCTCCAAAAGGCCCCATGAATGTTTTTAAACTCTGTCAAGGGTCGAATGTGATGGCTGGCAATTCCAGCAATAATTCATTTTTGGTCTAATCTGATTTTCGTAAAAATAAAGCTGGACAGGAAAACTCGGGTTCTTTTTGGAGTAACAGAATGGACTGACCATTTTTTAGCAATGGATGGAGTGAGTCCCAATAGATGCTCAAGGCAAGGAGTGCAACTGTTCATCATAGCTGGAGTAAATTTACATATTCAAAACAAAGTTGGTCTGCTTGGTGATATTGAAATGTTACTAGCTTAGGTATTTAAGGTTAGAACCAATTCTTTCTCACATTGAACAGTTAAAGCTAGGTCAGAGGTGAGATCAGATGTCAGGCTCTGATCATTTTGATTTTTAGAGGTGTGCCCATAAATTGTGGTATCATCTGTATAGACATTTACAAATGATTTGAAAATGTTCTGAGGCTGATTTACCTGAGAGAGAGGACTTGGTAATTGCAAAAACTCTTCCAGAAATAGCATAGCTAGAGAGTTTGTGTCGCAAATTTCTATGCCACACTTTGTCAAATGCGTTTGAGATATCAAGGGCAATGACTCTTATGATGAATTTATTATGTAATGCTTGTTGAAATATCAGCTGTGAACCTAGAGTAGTGAAATCTATACAAAAAAATAATTTATCACACAAAAAAAATAATTTTTTTGCTGTTGAGTTGATCAACAATCATTTTGTTAATAACACAGTCAAAGAGTTTGCTGATGAAATTAACACATGGTCAATGAGGATGAGCACTCACTTGGGTTTTGGAAAACAGGGCCTATAAATAAATACCTTCCATAAATTTGAGAAACATTTCTCATTCAGGCAGCAGTTAAAAAACTTTACAGAGATTGGAGATAACTATAGGTTAATGTTCTGAACAACAACCACTGGGATTTTATCCAGGTCAGTAACCTTTTTTTTTTTTTTTTTTTCAAGGTTTTTAATAAGTTTTGAAACTTTCTGAGCCATAATAGAGAAATTACAAAGTTTGTGCTTCATGAGGAGGGGAAAGTCAAGTAGGAGATGATCCTTGTCATCCTTTGAGTTACATTTATGTACAAATTCCTTTTCATTCAGAATACAGTGTTGTAACTGGGTTAATCTTTGGAATCCAGTGAATTGCTTTCAATCTCAATTTTAACACATTAAAACATTCATATCATTTGAATTTTTATGGTAGTTATTGTGACAACTTTATTCAGCATCAATTTGAATAAAGTAATTTATTCATTAAATTATGCTATCAAAATTCTAGCATCAATAGAAAAATTCGACTTCTGCAAGTTCATTATTGAATTGTAGTCATTTTTTCTTTTTGTATAGATGGACTGACGGATTTTATGGTTACTAAATGATTAATTGATTTTTAATAAAATTACATTTCTAAGGTAAATACATCAAAGAATCTAAACAATTATCAGCCCCTTTTCTTTCCAGACTATGTTAGGCATTGTCATTGTAATTTAGGGCAGAATACAATAACAATTTGCTTTGGTCTGTAACTGGGTAAATTATATGCAAATAAAAATAAATAAGGCATTTGCATTGAATTTTAAATTCAAATATCTAAGTGACCAATCAAAATAATGAACATTGCAATGAAAATGTCATGGCTTCCAAACCCCAATGCAATTTGTTTTTGTATCCACAATTATAAACATCAAAAACTATAAAGAACAAATTAGAAATCAAATGAAAAATTTTGTACTGAATCGTGTTTAAAGTAATGTTAATTGATTGGGATCACAGCATTTAATGAAGTTTTTACTTTTTGGTGACTGGGTATTATGAGAATGCAGTTTGAAAGAGTTGGTATTTCTCTTTTTTCTTTATTATAAAAGAAGAAAAAAGCTGTAAATGTAGGACCGACATTCTTCCTCTCCCTCCAAAAAGAAGCGGTAGAAAGCTGGAGCTGCACCCCCCCCACTTCCTATTCTTTAATCCCAACTCTATAGCATGTAGTGGCATATCCCAAAATTCTTATTTTTGGTCAAAAGTTGTGGATAAGAAGAACTTGGTGGTCTTCAAATGACCAAATTCAATCACTTTCAAATGATATGTATGTTTTGCTTTAATTGAATATTTTTTCTCTTTGATTCTCTGCAATGTTTTTCTACCTTTACTTGAATGCTTATATATATATATATATATATATATATATATATATATATACACACTCACATGTTCATACTGAATTGTTTGTTAACATATTGTTAATTGATTAGGGGCACAACATTTAAGGAAGGTTTTTCTTTTTGGTGATTACTGACTGAGCATTATGCGAACATATTTTGAAATTGGTATTCAAACTTATACTAAGTCAAAACTATTATTTTATTTTTTTTTTTAACTCCCCAGTGTACAGTTAGGTATATATGTTTGTGCTGGAGCATCTGTGGGCTGCAGCTTGACTCACTAAATAACTTATCTTAAAGCTCATTCTTTGGAATAATTTATCAATTTATCTGAAAGCCAAACCCAAGATTGTTTTCTGTGTTTTTTGTTTTGTTTTTTTTTAAATAGGAGTATATAGGTTCTCCTACTGGCCAGTTCATACCTCTCCCACTTTTCTTGAACAGGAGTAGAGGCCCATCCCTTATTTCCTGTTTATGAAGAGGTCCCTGACCCTTTTTTTTTCTCAGGCCTTAATAGTGGTACTGTCACGAAATGGTGCCAATGTCTCTTCATACTGAGGGTACTGGGTTGGCAATTTTTTGACTGTTGTTCCCAACTGGTAGTTAGGAGCCTGAACTCTGGTGTACCGTCATGAGAGGCTTCTCTGATCAGCAGTTGCATAATGTCAGGGTTTTTACAGTGCTATGTTGCATATGAAGGGGTGTCCTTGAAAGCACCTCTGATGGACAACCCCTAGGCCACACATGTCACATATTAGATGACTGACTGCTACTACTACTACTACTACCCTAGACCTTTCCTTACCAAAATAATAAATGACTATAAACAATCAAAGAGATAATCCTAAACCTGCTCAACAAAAAACACCTAAACCACTTAACCTTTCTTTCTCCAACATTTGTGGTATTCATACCAACTTCTGCAGTGTGGAATTGTTCCTCTTCGAAAAGTCTCTGGACATCTTAGTTCTATGTGAAACTAATCTTAGCTCTTCAGTCCCCTCCTCTGATTTCTCAATTCCTGCTACAATTCTCTCCTTAGAAAGTACTCTAATGTACACATGCATGGCCTGGGAGTATATGTTCGCAAACATCTCACACTAACTAGGGAACTCTCTCTTAAATCTCCAGACTATTCTTATGTGTCTCCATCACTCTCTACTTAACTCAGTCAGCTATCTCTTCTCAATCACTCACACAAATGGTTGACTCCCCCATGGGTTTCTCCAGTAACCCTGAAAGACACACTTCTCTTCTTGATCTCTTTTTTACTGCTATCTCTGACTCTTGTCATACTATGAAGCTCTGCCCTCTTGGCAACTCTGATCCTGCAGTAGTGTCTGTAAACATCCCTTTTCACTCCCCCACCAGCCAAGAACCTCCTACCAACAGAATATCTTTCTGTTATCACCAAGAAGATTCGGGCTTTTCCATGACATCCCTTGGAATGAAGTTTTTAATCATCTTGTTCAGAAAGATCTCCTGGGTGAAAGCTAGCATTGATGCTTTCATTCCAGCAAGGAAATACCAAGCTAAACTGCATTCATCTCCTTGGTTCTCACCTGCAGGCTCAATCACCATAACCCACAAGAATCACTTCTTCCAGCTGTACCAGCAGAACACATCTGATTGCAACAGACGTATCTTTGTCTCTGCTCATAACAAGTGCAAGCATGTCCATAACAAAGCAAAGTTACTGTTTGATAATAGAATAAAACAACGTATAGCATCTCGCAATTTCGGTTCTAGAGATATTTGGTGGCTCTGCAAGGGTGTGCTGAACAACAGCAAATCCTCAATCCATCTTCTATTCAATCAATTCAAAGTCCTGATATCTACAGCAGATAAGGTAGAATGCTTTGCTCAAAAATTTTCTTCTAACTCAACACTTAACTCATTTGAAGTAACCACACCTGAAACTCTAGTGAGTGATATGCACATAACCTTGTCACTGGTCTCAAACATCATTTCTAAATTAGACTCCCATAGGGCAAAGGTAAAGGGTCCCAGCCATTGTCTTAAAGAAATGTGCTCCTGAGCTGGCTCCAGTTCTCTCCAAACTCTACAACTATTGTCTAACTGCTTCCTGCTTTCTAGATTGTTAGAAGTCCTCCTCTGTAGTTCCTGTTTTTAAGAACTCTGGAGAACCTTCTGTTTACTTGCTTCCCTGAAAACTACAATCTTCAAAAATTTAAATGCAATCTCAATTGCCATCTTCTGTTGTGAATTCCTTTCATCTTTTATCCTTTCTATATCCCCTATACCCAGTCTTTTCTCTCACATTCACTCTCTATAATCTCTGTGTTCTAGTGGCATTCTTGCCTTGCTTGGGGTGAAATGATTATATAAAAAAAAAAGAATGAAAAAAAAAAGGAATAAAAAGTGTATCATGATAAAATGATGAAAGATTTGCATAAATCATAAAACCTTTTTATTCAAATTGTCAATTTTTTATAAAAATCTCTCATAGGTTCAATGTTTTATTTTAAAATTTCATCTTAATTGTTCCATATTGTGCACATTCTATGAAAATTTCTGAACACATGAACTTTATCAACAAGTTGAAACATTTAAATCATTTAATGATGAAAAAGAATGTCACAATTTTTTTTTTTAATTTTATGGAGATTTTTTATAAAATAATGAAGATTAAAAACAGAAACCATTTCAAATTCAAATGAAAAATTTCAAAATCTTGTTTCAATTATGAAATAAAGATGATATTTTAAAATAATAAATGCCATATATTTAATTGACATAAACCAATACAACTCCCAATTTTATGTGTTTAGATTTATGAACATTTTTCTCTTGTTTTTTCCAAAATTTAGCCTAAATTATTTTAAAAAATTCAGATTAGAGGGTTTAAAATTTTTTACTGGGCACCTGCAATAATCTGCTCAAGGACTGTATGTCAATTAGGAGTATTCAGGTTTTATTTGTAATTCTTTTTAAACTAGTTGCTCATTTGAGCAATTACATTAAGGTAGGCTTCATTGGATTTTTGTGTGTATATTTTTACCGACTGGGATAATTATTATTCTACACAAAATAGTATTACAGGATCAAAGCTTTATTGAATAATCTATTGCTGCTTTAATGATTTAAAGCAAAATTTCAATATAATGTCAGAAAGAGATGATTTCACCAATGCATGACTTCTCTGCCTATACGTTTTACCAATTGTAAGATATTGTTTTGTGTTATGACATTTCCCTCCTTGATCACAACATACATTTCTTGGTCCTTACCATTTATATATGATCATGTAGCTCCTACATTTATCCCAATTTAAAGCAGAAAACATTTTTCACCAGTTCAGACTTACCATGGACACATGGGGGGATTGTCCTCATTCCCTTCTTATTCCATTGGTAAAAAGGAAGTTCCATTTACATATTTTGTCCCTAAAGCAGGCTGCTCTGTGGAATATACTCTCAAGTGGATGCTTCCCTGACCACTGCAATCTTATCAGGTCTAGAGTCAGGTGTTATTGAACCTACATATCCTCATGAACTATAATTCTTATTTATGTAAAACAATCACATTCAGTAAACCATTACCTTGGGTGAATAATAGCATAAAGAAAAGTAAGGCAATGACTTGATCCTAAAATTAATTGACTTGATAGAAAAAGTAGAAATGTGTATAAGTAAAGAAAGTTAATGATTTTCATTAAGACTAACATTTTTGTCTTCTAGAAAAGTTCTTGGCTAAAATAGGACATGAAAAAAAGATTAATATTTTTTAATTTCTAATAATTCACTTTGTTTCTAAGGAAATAATAATGCATATATTTCAAAAGAAAACTTCAGGAAAGAGTTAATAATTTAAGGAATTTAGGCTTTAATTTAACAAAAACAATTCTATTCAGAAAAACACAATAAAATCATTCCAATTTGCAAATATATTTTAATCAAAATGAAGACAAACCAATGCAAAAAATACTTTTACTTTTATATGTATATACATATAAAAAAGAAAATTCGTCATTAGCAACTTTAAAAAAAAAAAAATTAGTATTCAAAATTATAGTTGTACCTGAAAGATTAAATAACTTTACAGATTTATTTTTCTCTTTTTAAATTTTAATGAATAACAAAAATTTGATTTTACAGTTAAATAACTTAGAAATTTGACTTAGATAATAAAATATTGAAAAATGGATGCAAATTCTTATTTTTTTTTTTTACGGTAATGTTCACTCTGTACAGAGTCCAAGAGCCACTCAAGGTTTGTAAAAAGAAGAAATGTGATCTTGATGCAGATTTTAACATTTTTGGTTGCAGTTATTAAATGAAAAACATGCAAAGATCAAAATTTGGCAAATTCTACAGTTGGGTCAAAACAGTTGAGTAAAAGTAAAACGTACAAATTTTAGATTAATTCTTAGACAAAAAAAATATGTGCACACAAAACCCATTTTCATCAGAAAATTCTAAAACATACAAAATTAAAAGTAATTTTGAAACTCAAATGTACACAATTGATAACAAGCAAGTGTGGTGGAATTTCTAATTTCTTTCATCTGATATTTTATATCTTAGACATTTTTAAATGTTTACTTTTTAATTTTTACTCTGGTAAAGCTGATTTACTGTCTTTAAAGTATTTGCTATTATTTATGTTTAATATATGGCTTCATTTTCTGGCCTCTTTCTTTATAAGAGAACTCAAAAACTCTTTCAGCCATATTGTTTTGAAGATGTTATGAATAAACAGTGGAATATGATGAAAAATCAACCACATTCTTGTTCATCAACTATTTATTGCAAAGATCTGTTTTTCATAATTACTTTCATCCTTTCTACACATATCTGCATGCATATACATACTCAGAAACAGGGAGATTCTTGTGCACACATTTATAAGCTATTAAATCTTCAAGGATTCAGTTTTTTTTGGGTTTTTTTTCAAGGACTAAACTTGCACTAACACATAAACTAATAGAAAATCAACAATAGAATACAGATATTTCATAACAAAACCAGAATCTCCAGGATTGGGGGACACAAAGGATGCAATTTGCCAAAAATTGAAGAAACAATAAACCAAGTTCATAAAACATGCAAGGAAGATTTTGGATTACATTGCAAATTTTTTTCTAAATTTCTGATATTTTAATGTCAGAACTTACCGAAGTTGCCTGTATTCAAGAAGAGAGGAAAAAAAAGAAAGAAAAATGAAATTTTTCAGGAGTAAAATTGCTTTCAATAAAAAACATTAAAAAGAAAAGATTGAGATTTTTAGTAGTAGTTTTTTTTTTTTTTTCATTCATAAGTGAAATTCTCAAAACAAAAATGTTTTTAAAATGCTCCATTTACTTTCATGAGAAGTAAAATAATTAAACAATAATAATAAATATACAAAGAGGAAAAGAGAATACAAAAAATTTGCAGAAATGAGAAAACATTGCAGTTCAAAATCAAGGGAAATTACACCAAATATTTTCATATTAAAATTCCAGCCAAGAGATTGAAAAAAATGCTTCAAGGTTATTTGTTAAGTTTAGGAGAAATAGTTAATGACATGTTTTGATATCATTTAATATTTGACTTCCCTACATTGGTAGGTGCCATTAATATAATCACCACCATTGTCACCCCCCCCCCAATTTATACCAAAAGTTTTCAATGGGCAAAATTGAAAGACAACAGAGATGAAGTTATTACTTTGCTGATATCTGGCACTATTTTTGTGAGTATTTTTTTCTCAACAATTTTAAGACTATTTCAGTCTTTATTTAAATGACAAAATCTGTACTGAATCCTTGTTCTACCAACTATGATGTTGGAAACAATAGTAGTAATCTTTTCACAATTGTCCATAGGAATATCAAGCCAAAATACTTCAACTATTGTTAGCATTTTACAATTCTTGACTATTCTGAGAAATTCTTAAATATTTGAGGATTTTATATACTACCTATATCTGATTTAAATTTTTTTTTTTTTTTATCTCAGTTGTCCCCACCAAAACTATTTCTTATATTTTATCTACCACCAACTATATGATATGCACTGTGTACTGTAAAGGGTGCTGACACGCACTTTGATAAGCCCTCATCTAGCAAGGCCTTTATTATTTCTCAATACAGAGTATTTTAATTTTTCAAAGCCATAGGAAACTTCTGCTTTATGTTCAATGTTTACTTAACTTGAATTTATAATAGAAAGAGAAGTGAAAGGAGGAAGATTGCATTGCACCTGTCTTTCAAGTCAAAAAGGCCTGATATCCTTTATAATGAGTATATGAGGTCATCATTTTTACCTCACTCCTTAATTCTAATGTCTGATGCAACTGGCACAACCACTAAGCTGTTTTGTGTTCATAGCAGTTTTTGTTTGATTGCATTTACAGTTTTCAGTGTATGCTCTGTGTTTCAATCAGGTGTGCATTTGTGTCAGGTTAGGATATGTCTTTCCTCTCTCATCATTACAACTGTTTTTGTTTTTTAGAAAAAGAGAAAATAATTCTATTTTGTTGCTATAATGAGAAAAACAATATGTAATGTTATTTGCATATTTAATATTAAATTAAGGTGAGGCTTTAAGTTTAATCTGATCAAGTTTCCTCTTTCCTCAAAGTATTCACTTAAAACATTCTTACAACACTGTAACTATTTATATTAATACTTTTTAAGAAGACTTAATTACGTTCATAGGGAAAGGTAACTTGATCTATTATAAATTCTAATTCATATGAAATAATATTAAATTCCCAAACTGCAAGTAAAATTATAATAGTTTTAACTATGAAATAACAAATTTTCATCATAAATTAATTTTGTAAGAAACATCAGTTTTTCTGTCTGCTAAAAATTCTGTAAATACTTTTAAGCAGAAATACTAAATCTCTAGCCATATTGAAAAAAAATTCAATATTGCTGCTTGTGTAAGTAAGCTAAAGTGTGACTGTAATGGAACTAAAAAGATTCTTGTAATAGGATGATATTTATACTACAGTTCATTGAGTTTTTTGCAAAGTTGGTCAGATGCGGAGAGTTTATATCGCACAGGAGGTGGTAAATATTAGATGGGCCAAGAAGAGATCAGCTTCATAAGAGTTAGGCAAGTAAAGTAATATCAATGTACAAATGGGACTAATATTGGACTAGCTCCATTGGCTACAGTTCAGCCATTTTGTAGACATTTCATTATGTTTCTCTCTCTACTACATATGGTTCTTCTACTTTCTGTGAACTGTTGCAACTAAAAACATGAACTTGATTTGTTTTATTTGTTAAGCTTTGGAAAAGAACAGCCAAACAAACATTTTCATTATTAGGCTTTGCCGCTTTACTTAAAGATTGTTTAATTAGTGTTAGAGATTAGTGTTCATTAAAAGGCCAAAACCATTTATATAGATTCACATAAAGACCTTATTTGTTTCTTCATTAGTACAGATAGAAAAGTGTTGCAAACTTATACAACTGGAAGCCATTTCAAAATTGAGTCACTTAGTGCAGTATAAAATGTGGTTCTAGCGTTATTGTTAATGAGTAAAAGCTTACAAAAGTTCCCTAATAAGACTACACATGATTTCTTGTTCTTTATTAACTTCAAGCTATCAAAAGATTCCTACTTTGGGGCAGGGCATCTTTCATTTATACAATTTATGCAGGGTGCAATGGATAAATTGTCGTCTAAATGATGCAAAAATGAAAATAACATTTTAACAGATATATTTAGGAAAATTACACAAAAATATCTTGAAATACTAAAGAGTAAATTTATTCAATAAAATTGCCATTGGCTTCAACCATGGCCTCCAGATGACTTCGGAATCTCCTGAAAATCTTTTGGATGGTCTCCTTGTTTAAGTTGGTGAATGCTGTCATAATCCTTGCATTCAGTTCATCTTTGGTGCTACAAAGAGTTTTGTTGGTCTCTTGCCCAACTGCATATAATAATCAAGGGGATTGCAGTCTGTGGTGTTAGGTGGCCAGATGTAAGGGGTGATGTGGTTGCAGAAATTATCAGACAGCCATGACTGGGTTCTCCTGCTTGTGTGGCATAGTGCAGAGTCCTGTTGCCAGGCATAGGCTCTTCCAGCAGCCCCCTCCTGATCCAAGGCAGCACTACCTCTTCAAGGAACTTGATGTAGGCCCCATGTGGAGTCTGAGGCCCCCCCACCAACAAATTTGGGAGTTCTTTTCTTATCAAAACCATCAGTGAGTTTTCTGAGCTACTGTACCTTTGTAATCACCATTTCCAAATTCTCTGCATTGTCCTCAGATTGACACCCAAACACTCTGAAATGTTTCTATTAGAGCTTCTGGTAACTATAACAACACACATACACAAAATAAAAAATATATAATGGCGACAATTTAACCATCGCACCCTGTATTTAAAGAAATGTAGCAAGTCCACTTTTGTAAATGTTGCTGACAATTCCTATGACTTTTTATTCCTTCAATAATTCATAATTGTAAGAATCGGTGTTTATTTGGAAAAGTCAACATTTCTCCTTTGAAATGACAGAATGGCTTTCAAAATCACATTATGTCAAATTAATCTTGCATTGCATCTAATGACATGAAACCAGTGAAGAACCTTGAACTTATTTACAAGGTAATAGAAAAAAGCAGTTTTGCTTGTTAGAAAGTCAATCACTCAATTATTAATAAAACCAATCCAATCAGATGATATTTTCCTTAGTGAATAAGTCATTATGGTTTTTGAGAATAAATTCATCATTAATTATTTTTCATTAATTAGTCTTGAAAAGATAGAAGACATTCAAAGTATTTCTCATACCTGCAGCAGGAAGATATTGGATGTAGAGAATTAACATCTTCTCTCATGATATTTGCATAAAAGTTACATGAAGTGGCTGATTCAAGACTGTACTATTGTTGTGCAAATGAAGGCTGCCATCATAAATAGTCAAATCCAAGTTCATAACAAAATGTTTCCTTATATGTGTCCATAAAGCAAAAATACTTTGGCAAAGATTTTGGAATTGGCAAAGAATTTTGGAAACAATTTTCTTTAAGGATTGGAGTAGGGGAAAAAAGAAAAGAAAACTAAAGATGATAGGAATAAAAGATAAAATTTGATCATTCAACGTGAGTTTACTTTTCAGTCTTTGAGGATCTCAGATTTTCTATTCAACCAACATTTCCATTAACAGAGGAGCTGGCAAGTCACAGTTCTCAGGAAAAGCAATTTTTGAGAGACTAGACTCCCTATTAAACTCTCAATCACCTTTTGTTTATTGTTGTGCCGTGTCAGTGACATTATTATATCAGCCTGAATGGCAATGAGATATGAACCAGAGATGATTAGATTGATGGCTTTTCCAAAAACACTGGTGGAAAAGTGCTGTCAGCCAATACAAGTGGACGTTTTTAGTGACTGATTCTATTTCCTGGGCAACTACCAACTCTGTTAATATCTTTTCATTGTTCTGAAATGTCTTGATCCATTTTATGTCCATTTTTTTTATTTTTATTTGATTTTAGGAGTATCAGTTCTTTTGATTTTGCATTTATCATGATTTATTTGATATAATGATTCAGAAAAACAAAACTTGTTTCAAAACACTGTTGTTGGCCTTGTCTTGCACTTTTTTCTTTTCAGAGAGAAAAACTAGAGAATAAAATATATGATAGGAATGCACAATGGAAACTCAAAGCTATTTCTATGGCTATTTTTCTATCTTATAAATGAAATAAAATTCATTTTGTTTTTACATTCTGTAACCATAAAAATTGATGCCAAATCAACAGTTCATGCAATCTTGGAACCTCTGAATGAGGTGACATCAATTCTTTGTTCAAAACTGTCTTGAATATTAGATTATCATAGTCCTTTGTGTATTGATCATTAGCTCGTCCTGGGTAAGACGATAAACTATGTCCAGCAGCAAGGCCTCCGATCAGGAGGTCTTAATTGCTGGTGTTCCCAGGTCCACCCTGACCCAGATTGGTAGCACCTATTAGGGTCCCAGCTATGGGCAAATATTTAACTATTAACAGCAATACTTTTTTGAAGGAAATATATTGCCAGAAACAGATTTTTGACAAAACAAAATATTACCAGCAATAAAAATTTTTGTTGACATTGGTTTATTCTGTTCTATGACACACCAACTTCAATGGGTCACCCAAACTAATCTAAACCAAAGAATTCTATTCATATGAATCTATCCTAAAAATGTTGTTGGCATTAAATAATCCATTGAGGTTGATATGCCATAAACCAAACCAAACCAATCCAAAAAGGCAGTGAAAAAGGAAGAAAAAATGAAAGAAAAAAAAAAAAAAGAAAATATGGGACATTTTTACTTTTGCGATTCATAAGCATTATGAAAAGTTGATAATAACTCTTGGGATATAAGACCACTAAATTGCCGCTACACATTGAGAATAAAAATAAAATTGAATAAATATAAACTTGTTTGTTTAATTTTAATTATTTGTGACAATCTGAGGTATTTCTTTTCAAAATTATTTGTGTAATCTTGAAAAGGACTGTTTGTGAGAAATCCAAGTCATTTTTCTGTGTTCATGGGTATCTGAGAGTGAAAAAGTATGGAAACATATGGGACTTAAAGAAAAATTATAAAAGACTTATATTTCTCGGTTGCAATATATCATTAGAGAGATATTATCTCTCCGCTAAACAAATAAATCCAATTTGACACGATTTTGTTCATTTTGAATCCTAGAAAAAGTGGAATTTACTTCTAAAGTAAAGTATAAGATGCAGCAGACATTTGGACACCATTTTGGATGAAAATGCATGCATCTTATACACATAGGATTACGGTAATTACTAATTACTTTTTTGACAACTTCCAACTTTTAAGACTTTATCTGTAAGTTGTATCTATCTTTTAAGTTTTCTTCACAAATAAAAAATGCTTAAAACAAAGCAATTTTTGAGTAAAATACATAAAAACTAAAATTATTTTGACTGGGATTGCCATTTCTAGTTAGAATTAAACTTGAAAAATTCCATTGATTTTTA
Source organism: Acanthosepion pharaonis (assembly GCA_903632075.3). Classification (NCBI taxonomy): domain Eukaryota; kingdom Metazoa; phylum Mollusca; class Cephalopoda; order Sepiida; family Sepiidae; genus Acanthosepion; species Acanthosepion pharaonis. The sequence continues at coordinate 271,291 of CAHIKZ030001332.1, read as the reverse complement.
TAATACTGAAAATCATTTACATTTTAGATAAAATGATTTAATGTGGGTTAAGGTTAATAAGAAAAATTATTGCTTGGCCATCACAAATTATGTTTAAAAAATTAAAGTATTGGTAAATGGACTTGGATTTTTAGGCTTTAATTGCATGCATGGTTAATAATTGTAATTAAAATTCAGAATATTACAATAAGTAAAAATATTTATATAATATCAAAGTATTTATGATAGGCTTCAGACAAAAACTTCAATAAAACTCTTCTGTTAACCTCAAAATTGATAGGAAGGCAACAAGCATTCAGTTTTATTAAAAGAAACAAAAACACTTCAGTGATGATTGTTTTTGAGAATAGAAATTGAAAAGTAAAAATATTGTAAATATAGATTTTTTTGTAAAATGTGTTGCTACCAGTTTGAAGCACTTTTTCAGAACAAAAATAACAAAACTTTTATGAAGAAAATATACAGATTTTATGGCTTTTACAATGCAAATTGTGAATTAATAAAAACAAAAAAGCCCCAAAGAGTGAGTAAATATTTCATGTAATAAACTAAAAATGCACAATATACAGCATGCATTTTTTGAGATAGAAAGTTATTTCACTTCTAATCTTCAAGTAGTTTTAATGATCTGTATTTAATGGCTATTTTATAAAAAGGAGACCAACATCTTCCTATGTCCTCAAATATATATGTGTTATATTTTTTATTTGTCCAAATTTCTCACAATGTTGTCATTATTAATTTTTTAATTAGTTTTTCTTTACATCATATTTTTTTTGATTTTTATCAAAAAATGCAGATCAGAAGTAAATAAACATTTCACAAGATTTGGACTCAGATCCTGTATGTCTGACAGTTACTGCACTTTATCAATTAGACATAATTCAAATTTAGTCATTCTTCATTGTCAGACTTGAGTAAATTTGAATTGTTTTCTGATAAACTGTTCTAACATAATTCTTAAGCTTCTGCCACTGTAAGACAAGCTCCCAAGGATGAGGAGTGTGAGTTCAAATCTTGTCAAAGGTAAATTCTTTATTTCTCACCCAAGCAGCTTTTTAATGGTTAAGAATGTAAAGCAACCAGAGAAGTGCAATAAAAAGCAGCAAAGCTGAAAAGAAAAACTAGTCAAAAAATTAATATGTATTGCTACATTTTAGCATATTGTTGAATATAGTTCATTATTAATTATTGCTGATTCCTATCCTAAGCTAAAGAATCCTACAGATCTGATTTCTCTTCAGTTACTTTTACTTAGTGATTCTTTTAACCAACAGCATATGTTATAGCTTCTATACCCCCGGAACATTCGCCGAAAAAAAAAAAAGGAAATTCTCGCTAAGAAAATGATTTTCCTACAGAATTTATTTCTTTTGTCTATATATAAAACAAAAAAGTCAATGCTCTAAAGAATTTATAAAAAAATTTAAATTATAAGAGATAATTTCCATTGGTACTTTTTGCATTTATATTACAATGAAACATTGACCAAAATCTTGTTTTGTCAATTGTAATTTAAAAATGTTTATTTTTCTCAAATCCTAATCAGTTTGTCCATTTTGAAAGTTCAACCTTACACATTATGGCAGAAATGCTTTTCTCAAAGCAAGTTTCACTTAGCTTATTCCAATCGAATATTTAAATGAAATTATAAGAATAGTAAAATATGAACCATTTTGTCCACAAGACACATTTGTCATGATTTCTTTTGTGTCATTGAGGTTGTGATAGTATTTTTCAAGTCACTATAAAAGATAAACCTATGACCTTTTAGTTTTTATTCAATTATTCCACTATTGACATGGGCCCTCAAATATTTTTCTTCTTTAGTCAAGAGTGTGTTTCAATCTATAAAGATATTTTTCTTAATGGCCACACGGAAGTATCAACATATTGAACTTATTGCACACAATCTTAGAAATCCATAGTCAAAACTATCACTCAAGTACATCTATTTATTATTCTAAAGAAAAAGTTGTTTCTTCAACTATATTGAGAATGGAAGGCAATCCTTACAGTTAATACAATGAATTTTCGATCACAATTAGTTGTCTGTTTTTTTTCTAAAATTTATCTAGAAATATAAATGATTACAAATCTACTTCCAAGAAAAGTTTCACAAAGTTTTAAAAAGTTTTTTTTTTTTTTTTTTTTTTTACTGATGATGAAAAATATGATTTCTGTAATGTTTGGCAAGATTTACTGTAATTCGATTCCTTGTCTCCAAATGTTTCGTATTTAGTGTTAGATCTATTGGTATTGGTAAGATATAAGTTCTTTGTCGACACGCTTTTATGCTCTTTTCAGTTGCAATATTATATTATCAATATATACAACAACAATCATCTTTATCTTAAGCAAGTTTTCCTCAGCCAATACAAACTATAATCAATTGAATATCTTTATAAAAACTGAAATAACCAATTTGCATGAACACTCAACAGCTTTGCTCTTTCAGAAAGTAGATGATTATTATAAATCTAGAAATGCAGAAGACAGAAAACATTTGACTGCTGTTGCACTGCAGGCAGAATAAAGACGATGATAATCGCATTTGGCTTTCAACTGCACAACAACTGCTGGCCACTGTTACAGTTTTCCTTTCAGATTAACAAATCAAGAATTGATAGAAATTGAAACAAATCCTAACATCAAAAGTTTTATGAGAAAACGAGCCATAAGTTTGAAGGAAAAATAAAAATAAAATGAGAATAAGCAAATACAGCCATCAATGTTATTAGTCATCATCCACTTTAGAAATATTATCATCATCACCATCATCAGATTCACAGTTGTTTAAAGAAATAAGCTTGATGTTTTCATTTTTATTATTTTTATGTGTTTGTAAAGTCAAATACTGTATTTTTGTTCTTGCAATACGTTTTCTGTTACATTCTGACACCTAAATAATCTTCATATTTTCTTACAAGAAACTTCATTCCAACTATAAAATGCAATTCTACGAGGGTGGGCTAAAATGTTCATAGGTGTACTATGAAGAAGTGATGCTAGCTGTGAAATATTGCATGCATCAATTTAATCTATTCTTATTAATAACTGCATTGTTTCCTTCCAGGTAAACTAATATCTGACTGTTCAAAGAAGACTTCAAAAGTAACTAGTGGTGACTTTTTTTGAAAATCAACAAAATTTGGCATTGTAGTATTATCAAGTATGTAAAGAAAAAGGATATAGCCCTAAAGGACATTCATGTTGACATGGTGGTTACATTAGGTGAAGACACACTAGCTTTATCAACAGTGCAGAAGTGGGTAGCTGAATTTAGGAGGGAAAGGGAGAGTCTTGAAGATGACCCAAAGTCTGGACATCCTGCAACTGCCACTACCGAGGAAAACATTGATTGTGTTCACTATATGGTGATGAATGACAAGCAAATGACTATAAATCAAATAAGCAATGTTATTAATATATCCTGTGAGAGAGTTGAGAATATTCTGCACAATGAATTTGATATGACAAAGATTTCTGCTCATTTGGTTACATTCTATGAGAGTATCTTCATCAGTTTATGAATTTTTCAGCCAACCCTTGTACTATAAAAGTATAAAAATGATGTTAGAAATCTGTGAGAACTTCATCACTTGAGTTCTTGGTTTTTGTCAGAAAAGTAATTCCTTTCTCTATTTGTTCCATATATAATAAATTTCACTTTCACTACTGAATTGTTATAGCCTGGCTGTGCTGGCCCAGTTTGAGATAAATAGGAAATTACCATGTACTGAAAATAAATGACTATACAGATGCTAACAACATTTTCTCATTGGCATTGTCATTTTGGCTTTGACCAGATATTCTGCAGTAAAAACTAAGCTAAATGCCTCCACCAATATACAATATAATAAAAATATGCCACAAAAATTTTAGTAGTATTGTATACTACTAACCTGTTTTGGAAATAGTAGTAAACCCTAGTTGGCTTTTAATGAAGATGCTAGACTGATATTTCAGAATATCTTGAAAATGTATATATACATCAACAGTAGGTAATGTAAGTTTTGTAAAGATATGCAAGTTCATCCACAGAAGCAAATGTGTTAATTATATTTTGGACATGCATTCTCCTCTTTTATAAAAAGGCTCATAACTTTTGTAGCTTATTTTTATTTACATAGCTCCTGATGCTATATTTTGAAGATTAAGTGAAGAAAAATTGTTTCAAGTAAACTCAGAAAAGTCAATAAATAATGATAGATGTTAGGCAAAGGATATTCCCATGGTGATATTTTCATCTTTGTTATTCTGGGCACAAGTTTTTTAGTCAACACATTCTCTAGACTTTTTGAATTTTTTATGTGAAATATTGTCATTATTAATTTTCATCCACTATTTCTTACATATTATTTTTGTTGATTTTCATTGCAACCACCAAATTGCTATTCTATGACAAGTAGAAAATAATGAATGAAGCATTCTTCAATGTAATATTCAAAACAATAATAATGAAAATTCTTCATCTCAAAAACAAACTACTTTTAAAATTTATGACTGTAAATGACATGAAACTTTAACCAAACTCTTAGATCACTGCCCAAAATATCTGTGACATTTAAAAGGTGACCAAGAGATGGTTACAGAGAAATCTGATGTGTAATCAGATGTGACCCAAATAAAACTGGATTTTTATTACATAATTGCTAATAAATAAGACTCTATAATTAGCCTTTAATAGTAACCTAACTTTCAAAATATGTGCAAATAGACAAAATGTTAACATTCAGTTGTAAATCACCCCCACTATATTTATTAGGGGGGGGGCATTAAGTTAGTACATTTTAATGATAACTTGTCAAGTAAAGTACTGGCTGCTTTTCTCTGCTTCTCTTGTCAGTTTCTCTGTAATTTCTCCTTTTAAAACTTCCTCATTTATCACCTGCTCTGTCTATGATATTTTCAACATTTGTCAGTGGAACCACATCTCAGTTGCTTCAAGTCTTTACTTCATTTGTGATGAAATTGTTCAGAATTAATGGCTATATAAGAGATTAGATATTACTCAGCTGTTCGGCATTTTTTTGTTTATTTCTAATATTATTTTTGATCCCTTAATACCTCACTCATCAAATTTCTGCGTCACACTTTCCATTGTCCTCTTCATATGATTGATTTTGACATTGCTTAACTTACCATATGAGAAGCTTTTGTTTCAACGTGATATGGCTGAAAGCCTTTTAAAAGGAAATCTTTAGAGCTACACAATGAAAAGGATAAAATGGTTGTCGTTTTTGTGCAATAAAAATTATTATAAACACTAATTAAAAAAGAAAAAGATATCATTGAATTCAGTAGATCACAAAGACGAAAAAGGAATTACACTTTTAGAATTTTTCTGATGTCATTTAAACTAATAATAAAGTTCCAATGATAATATTTTTTTATCATTTACTTTTATTTATCATGGCAAGTATTGCAAAAATCAAATTATTCTGACTTGCTTTTGTAAGTGACACTCGTTAAAGAGAAACACAATTGGCCACTATATTGAATCAGTCTCTAATGCCAATCCTTTTCTTATATTCCTGGTTTAGATTCGATTTTTGACCATTTGCCACTAGGTTGATAAAATTAAGATGATGAAAATAAAATATTAAACATTTATGAAATGAAAATGTCAAAAGGAAAAGATAAAGAACACTTACGCTGGAATAGTACAGAGATATGTCACCACCTTTTTATACTGTTCATCAGTGATTTCAGGAATCCCTGGAACATCAGGGAATGTGAGAATGGGGGCTCCATTCCGAGCCTTGCCACCTGCAAGAAGAAAATAAAAAAAAAATATTGGCAAGGCAAAGCTAGAAGAAAACTTTGGAGACAGAAAAAGTGAAATCAACAATGGAGTGTGGGAGTGGGGAGGGGGACAAAAGAATATCAGAAAGAGAGAGTTTAGTATGTATGCAGTCTTCTTTATTGTAATGACATTTCCAGTTATTCAGTGGGAGGTTACTAGCATCTTGGATTGATACTTTCTCTTGTGATGTTGAACTCTGTTTCTTACTAAAAGACTATATAAGATTGCTGGCATGTATAAGTTATATCCTTTGTTAAATAAATGCTGAGAAATAAGTTCAAAGAACCTAGATGTATATACAAATGTAGCTTCCAAACAAGGGGTCAGCAAATGAAGACCTCAGTACAACAAGTGTCCATAAGGGCTTTGATTGTCTTTCTATTTAATTTATTCCACATAGCAGCAATAGGTAAAATGTCTGACGTAGCAACCGTCACAGGAAGAGTTGAAAGATTGAGCTTGTTTGCTACAGGTGTGATATTAACTACCCACCTGGTGGGAGGGATAACATTTCTGTTGACGTTTTGTCAAGGGTAAACTGTTCTGCAGTTGGTTCCAATATGTTAATTAAATTACTGAGAACTCTTTTTATTATTCAGACATTACATGAAGGCTACACTTCTGTTAGAAGAAGGAACCTGTTATTCTCTCTTGATGATATAAAGATTTTTAACATAAAATATTCCACTTTTGGCACTGAGTGTAAACCAGTTTCATCATTTTCCTCTTCCTCCTATATTCTATGTCCCTTCAAAATGTAGGCAATCATGGCTCTCTACAACTTTCTATCCCTTGTAACTCTTAGCAATATTTCTATTTTTTTCTATCCTTTCAGCTCCCTGTTCTGCCTTCTTTTAAACAAGTTTGTCAGATAAGTTACTCACAGTTTCTGTCACGCTTACCTTCAGTATGTCTTGTGAGTGTCAGATTCTCCAAGCCCTTCTTTTCTCATTGTCCTTTTTGATTCACACAAAATACAGAAATTATAGAAAGAAAATTATCACACTACCCTCTGCTAAATAATCAGCATGAAATTAAAAGGAGAAAAAAAAAGAACAAGAGACTCCAACTTAGTATCTGCAAAAGAATAAATCATGTACAACAATAAATCTCTAAACTCATCAATTCAGAAAGGTGTTTTGTGTATTTCTTTATTATTATGCATATAAAAAGTTAGGATTTTTTGGGGTTTTTTTTTGTTTTTTAATTTGATGCTAATATAATTTCATTTAGCAGAAAAGAAGATTGTAGTAATTTTCTAATTTTTTATGCACTTGTGTGTTTTGTAATGGCATTTCCAGTTAATCAGTGTGGGATTATGGACATCATGGCTGACAAAACTGTATATATATTTTGCTGCTTTCTTATGTGAAGTCAGTGGATTTTGTTTCTTACTGAAATGTTTCATAGATTGCTGTCATGTATATTGCTATGTTCTTTGCTGAATAAAACCTAAGTAATAAAGTCAGGTGCTACTACAAAAAGTAGAATGAGAAAAGCAGACAGAAAAGTGGAAACTTAAGGAAACTGATAACAACTCATTAAGGAGATACTAAAAGAAAAAGATTGATTTTCTTGAGTAAGTGTTCTCTATCCTCTGACTCCATTCCTTCTTTCTCTTTCTTGTAAAGTAGTCTCTATCATGTGACCCCACTCCTTAAGTGTACTCCTTATCTTCTGCTCCACCTTCTCATTGTTGAGGATACAACTCTTGGGCATCTGGTCAGATCAACAAATCAAACATGTGTCTCAATGAAAGCAGTTCTTCATTGATTCTTTCTCAGAAAGATTTTTATCTTTGAAGACCAGAAGTATTTTTTTGTGTGCTGTCAAAAAAGATGAAGAAAGATCAAGAAGCATTTGTCCAGCTCTTCTGGAACTAATGCTGCAAACGTTTCAAGTAAATTGCACAGAATCTACTGGTATTAATTTCTAAAGTGGATCAAGTGAGAATAATGAGAACAAAAATAAGGAGTCCAAGGATGACAGTACCACAAGTCCAAGACTTGTGAGAACAGACAGCAAAAAGTGAATGACAAACAACCAATCAACGTAATCCAGGAATAAAATACAAACGACAGAAATATTCATATCAAGGATTAACCAATGCTTTGCTTCAGTCTTCTTGGAGGACAATAATGATCATAATTATCATAGGCTTCTCAAATAACATTTGATGTTACCCTACTGAGCATTTTTTTTAAGCTTTTTAAACATTACCTTTTTATAGCCACATAATTATTTCATCACCAATTTACAATTTAAATAGACACAATCAAAATACTAGATTAAGTTTGTAATTTTGTTCAAAGTTTTGAATTAATTAATTTACTCAAAAGTTTGTTTTTTTTAAGCAAAGAAATGTTACAGTTTATTTCTGTTATTTTATGGTATCTGCCTTGGAACCTGAATATTATTTTAAATTTTATTGCTATTTTTACACCTTGTTCCTTTATGTTCAGTTGATTTAAATTTATTTTAAATTTCATGTTCAATTAAAACATAGTACAGCAATGTATTGCTCTTTATAAGGCACTGAAACAAAAATGTTTAATTTTTGCTTAATTCAAGATAAATTTTCCACTTTTTGTAACATCTCAAATGCTCTATACTTCTATTGCAATTATAATGTAATGTCTTAAATCCTGTATTCTTCTGTTGCAATTATAATGTAACGTCTGAAATCCTGTATTCTTCTGTTGCAATTATAATGTAACGTCTTAAATCCTGTATTCTTCTGTTGCAATTATAATGTAACGTCTGAAATCCTGTATTCTTCTGTTGCAATTATAATGTAACGTCTGAAATCCTGTATTCTTCTGTTGCAATTATAATGTAACGTCTGAAATCCTGTATTCTTCTGTTGCAATTATAATGTAACGTCTGAAATCCTGTATTCTTCTTTTGCAATTATAATGTAACGTCTGAAATCCTGTATTCTTCTTTTGCAATTATAATGTAACGTCTGAAATCCTGTATTCTTCTTTTGCAATTATAATGTAACGTCTGAAATCCTGTATTCTTCTGTTGCAATTATAATGTAACGTCTGAAATCCTGTATTCTTCTGTTGCAATTATAATGTAACGTCTGAAATCCTTATTCTTCTTTTGCAATTATAATGTAACGTCTGAAATCCTGTATTCTTCTGTTGCAATTATAATGTAACATCTGAAATCCTGTATTCTTCTGTTGCAATTATAATGTAACGTCTGAAATCCTGTATTCTTCTTGTTGCAATTATAATGTAACGTCTGAAATCCTGTATTCTTCTGTTTGCAAATTATAATGTAACGTCTGAAATCCTGTATTCTTCTTTTGCAATTATAATGTAACGTCTGAAATCCTGTATTCTTCTTTTGCAATTATAATGTAACGTCTGAAATCCTGTATTCTTCTGTTGCAATTATAATGTAACGTCTGAAATCCTGTATTCTTCTGTTGCAATTATAATGTAACGTCTGAAATCCTGTATTCTTCTGTTGCAATTATAATGTAACGTCTGAAATCCTGTATTCTTCTGTTGCAATTATAATGTAACGTCTGAAATCCTGTATTCTTCTTTTGCAATTATAATGTAACGTCTGAAATCCTGGAATCCCATTTAATCAAAAGTTATTATTTACCTAAAGTCATTTACATTCATTTACCAGTTTTTGAATTTCATTTTACCTCATCTTCAATTGCAGTATTTTAGAAGGATTTAAGCTAAGGCAATTTACATAGAATATGTAGATTGTTTTTTTAATCAGAATCATCCCAAGCAAGAGAGTAATGCTACTAAAACAAAAGGGGTTACAGAGTGTGGGAGAATTAGGAACAAAAACATTAATGATGAGAAGAGAGTAATTAAGTGGACAGTAGATAGTGATTGACATTGCATTTAAATTTTTGCAGATTAAAGTTGGCTGGAAAGCAAGGAGCTGGAAGTGAGTTCCACAAGTGAGAAGTGTGAGAGAAGAAACTGTTGACATAGAATTTATAGCTACACCTAGACAGTTCCACTGTATATTGATGACATCTCAATGCCAGTCTAATACCGCATTTAAATTCAAAAACTCTAGGTACCATAGTGAAGAAATCTTAAAGAAATACTGTAATTGATAACTCCATATAGTGGGGTACTGGAATAACAATCAGCATTTCAATAAACAATCACAAAATATTGGTTTTGGGAAGCATGTCCATCAAATAACTTTTCAGCACCCCTAGTAAATCTTTGTAAGAAAAAAAAACTGATAATATCATAGTATAAAGAAATATAGCCAATATTTAAATGGAACTTAACAGTAGAAATTTTCAAACTCAGTCAGAAAGCCATACTTTGGTGAATACTTGCAGTTCAAGAGATTCTTTAGTTTGTTATGATTTAAGGTCATTACCTAATCACTAACACTCATCTTAGAAAGTGTGGGGTAAATTCTTTTCACCTTTGTATTCATTCAGGTCTGAAAGTGACTTTTCTTTCTTTTATAGATGGAGTTTTGAGGTATATGCCTTTTCAGAGGTTCCCAACCAATTTTGGGCTATGCCCCATTTAAGTATTTCTAAAATTCTGGTGCACTCCTGTAATATTTAATTCTTACATATTCAAAATTTTACTGCAATTCATGTGAAAGAAGCTTAAAAGGCCATTAACTTGGTCTCTAAACAAGCCTCCAAAGACCATGGCATTCATGAAAGAGAAAAAATTAAAAAACAAAAAGACAGTTGAATATTTATATAGTTTCAAAACATAATAGAGAACTGAAAGGTAGAAATATAAAATATTTGAATGAAAGCTTATATACTCTGATCATTTTAATCATGAAATAATAATGCAAAATGGAATTTGAGCTCACTAGAAAACAATTCACTGTTAATAACTCATTCTCGAATTGCCCCCTTATTCTGTTGGTATAGTAAGCCAAAGTGTGCACATCTTATGTGTACCCCACCAAAATATTAACACAACCCATATTGGGAATCATTGCCTTAGAGCCTTAATAATTTATGGCTAAAGTACTTGAGTCATATTAAATTTCATTTGTTGGATTTTATGTCAAAGAAAAAAAAGATGAATGTCTCTTTAATAAAGTTCTTTTATCACCAAAATTACAGAAAACTATGTAATCAAGGGAAATGATATTGCATGGACAGGAAGTTGTGGAGAGTCATGATCATCCACATTCTGAAGGAACACAGCACATAGAAGAAGAATATATGATTATTTGGATATAATCAAATTATCTCTTTATTTCCTACAGGAAGGGTAACATTTTTCAATGTATTTCCATATGAAAGATTGTTATATTCCTTTTTTTAAAATGTTATTTTTTTCATATCAGTTGGTGACAGATATTATAAACAAAGATGGAAGTAGAGAAAATAAATATAGATCTGAAATTTTGTTTATTCTAAGAAATAAGCATAATAAAACATGTTTTGTAAATTCATGGACAAATATTAACATGGATAAAAATATTTTTAAGTTTCAAATCTTTGAATACATTAAATATTAACAAATCAAATTTGTGAAGGAAATTGTTTAATTTCCTTCACAAATTTGATTTGTTAATATTTAATGTATTCAGTGGCAAAGAATATTAACATTTTTGACACTTGTTAATTGCAAAAAGAAAAATATGCTTTATTCTGAAGGTGCTAATAGCAATTATAATACCTACTCTTTAAAATTTTAAACAAGTCATTCATACTCCTTCTATTTCAGTTTTTGTAAACTCAATGATACAATTAAATCCTTTGTATCTACATCACTTAACTGCAGATAACATAGAAGTTCCTATTTAGAGCTTAGTTAAAATCTTAAATACCTACAGTAAATTTTATCTAATTTTAAATTCTAAATATCCAGTCGACTATCAAATATGTATGAATGAATGAAGGAAGTAATGGTTAATGAACTCATTGGTTAATCATTACTATTCAAACTGAGAGCCCCATACTTGTGGCCTTGTATCAATAAACTAAATAAATGACATAAAATAAAAGTATTTGAATTTTTCAAATCTGCATTTAAACTCTGGATCTGTTTATTTTTATTTCCTTTTACTGGAGTCATTTATTTGTGAACTTGTAAAATGTTACAAATATTTCAAGCAATATTTTAATTGTAATCTTTGATAAAAGGCACCAAACATTTTTCTTGGACAATAATAAAACTGCTTCACTTTTTAAATAAAAGGCTCAGTCAAATGTTTCTACAGAAAATGTTTATAAAAGCTAATCACTAATGATTATCAAAAAGAAAAAAAATCTATTAAAAGACAAATTGAAGAATTTCAAGTCAAACTTTGAAGTCCTTTCACAAGAGCAGAAACTGACAGAAACATTATTCAAAAAAGAAACATTATCTTGTTGCTTTGTTCACTGACCTATTTTATTTTTGTCTTTCCATTGTGATTTTGGCATTCCAAAAGCAGTTCTTGTCCAAAAATTAAAATCGTACGTTCTATCTGCATATTTCTTCTCTTTTCCTAATTTTTTTATTTACATTAAATGCAATTTTTAAACATTTTTGCATACTCTATAAACAAGTGATTTTCATCTTATTTTTCTTTTCACAATCACAATTGCAGAATGTATTTATGAAAACGTGCTCTATTGAATAAATAAAAAAAAATTTCATAAACACATTCTTCAGTTGTGGCTATAATAAATCAAAATATTAAACTGAGTTAATATTGAAATTACAGAAAAGTTTTTCTCTTTTCAGTTCTGGACATGATTTGGCTTCTTTCTAAGAATTCCACTATGCAGTCACACATGGAAAATATCTCTGCTGGGTTGATAAAAAAAAATGCAGTCAATCATGAATTATCTCAGCTAGGATGATAAAAAAAAAATGCAGTCACACACTGAAACTGTCTTTCCTTGGCTGATAAAAAATGCTGTGTGCTGTCAAAAAAAAAATTTTTTAAAAATTGACAAATTTCTGCTTCCAGCTGAAGACATCAGGGACAATGTGCAGAGGAAAAAACATCACTAAAAGTTGTATTTTTGAATAGAAGCAGATTTTGTTTTCTGATAAACAGACATTAAAAGCATTTGATATGAAATAATTAGTGGCAAAGCAGTTCTCTATTGAGAGGAAAATGCATTTATTGGCAGTAATGAGAATCACTATTTGAACAAAAAAATGAAAAAAACAGACACCAGTCATTTATTAAAATGATTTGAAATTTGATGTTGACTGAAAGATCAAAGAAAACTTTAACAAAAAGTGATATATGAAATACTGGAGCTACAAGTTCATTAAATAAATATCTTCTTCTGGTGTAATGGAATAACCTGTCACCCCTATGAGTGACTACACTATAGGTAGTAGCTACCTATAAGTATCTGTAAGTCAACGGACTACAGAGTCTAGCTGGGATCTGTTGAGTACAACTCAGACTTATGCAAGAACTACCGGCCTTCCAATAGTAGCACTTACTACTGGATTGACTTGCAACAACCTTGTGCATAACTGTTACCTTTATTCTTATTGTATTGGTTATTACAATAAACCTTTACTTATTTTATCTACTATGTTTGTCAAGAATATATTCCTATTAGCATGGAAAATAACATCTTCCAATGAACATCCAACTGAACAGCAAAGAGTACTGTTGTCATATTTGTGTGAGAGTTGCACAGACTGCATCTTCTCACCTCAGTAGAATCCAAAAGCATCTCCAAGTCCTTGTGAGTGACAATTTTCTACTCTCCAACCTCTCTCTCTCACATGTAGGATGTGGCAAGCCTCTCTCTCTCTCACATGTAGGATGTGGCAAGCCTCTCACTGCTCTATGGCTACTTTCACAGAAAATGCTCAGACAAACTACATTCCTTGGTTCCATCAGGTCTAACCTTCACGTCAAGGACCTGCCATACCACTTACATGGTAGAAAACAACCTACATTCCCTCCATATTCCATTGGTGAAATGTAATTTCTACTTGAGCAGCTTCTTCCTGTGAACTGCTGCTAAGAGGATATTTCCCTGATCACTACAGTCTTAAGTCTAGTGTTAACCAACCATTACCTTCCCCTCCTATCTGTACAAATAACCTTCTACCTCAAGTGGAGTAATACATTCTCCTCCCACTCAGTCTAGACAATCTCTACCCTGGACTGAGCAATAAAATCATGAATTTGAAGACAAGAAAGAAAAATTGAACCCCAAAACAATGAAATAACTATAAGATTTTATTGAACTTTTTTGAAAATTATTTGGTAATAAAGAATTATTTTTTAAAGATTTTTTCATTAAATTTTGTCGAAATATTTTTAGGTCAGTCATTGGATACACATCCACATGTGCATGCAGAGAATTTGAATGAAATTGAAACAGGAATCTATGTCACAAGGGCAAATTTTCCTGTCTGGCAACAACGCCTAGATAGCAGAAAAAGAGTATAAGCTGGCCCTTTCATGTTTTTATTATTCCTTCAGTAATTCAACCGAATATATTTTCTAATGAAATGGACAAACAATTTAGATTGGAAATTTGGCCATCTTGTATTCAGTGAAGTGGTAGGGACTGAACAAGTTATAAAAAGAACAGTTTTTTTTTTTCATTTTTTACAAAGCTATAAATTAAAAAGAAATAAATATTTGCTTCCACTTACCAAATTACTGAAGCATCATTAAAGTTACATGCATAAAACCATCATGAGAATTACTGATGTTGTAAGCCTAAAAATTTAGACACTTTTTCATTTATTCAGTTATCTAAAAAAGATTGCAAAACTGAAAAATTCAACAAATCAGAAAAAAAAAAACGAGAAGTAAACTAAAGCAAAGATAATCAGTGCCCTTAAAACTGAAAAGCAAAACATTTGTTTTTCTCATGGTTTTCGGATCAATTAGATTTGCACAAAGGAAATATTCAATTTAATGAAATTTGTCCATTTGTAAAAAGGTAAACTGTAATCTTCTTGCTTTGCCATTTTGTGGACTGAATGAGTTGTCTATTCTCTGGTCATGTGACAGACATGCAGAATACTATTGGAAGTAAGTGCTAACAAAAGAAGTGACAATCCTTGTGAAATGGCAGATACCAACATCAGAGAGGCAAGCAACAACTAATCAGGTTTATGGCCCCCAAGGGAGGCACACATACAATTCATAATTGATTTGCCAACAAATGAATGCCATTCTGTTAAATTATTCAATAAACCGCTCTCCAAAATTTATAAGACAGAACAGGAGTAGAAACTCCCAACTCCAAAGCTGTAGGAAAAATGCTTAAAATATACAATGAAGAATTTAACCAAAATGGAATCAAATAAATTTGTATATAAATAAGATAGTCTAACTGGAATCATTTCTTCATGATGAAATTTATGTTATAAAGTTAATGAATAAGTACTTGATATTTGCTTTGGAAAATAAAATAAAATTCAAAAAGTTAAATTTCTACAATTAGTAAGAAACTATAAAGAGGTGCTGAAAAGTTCTTGGCCTGGTCAATTTGCCAAACATCAGAATTTCTTTTTAATCACTTCTTGGCCAGGCTGAAAATTTTTCAGCTCCATCTTATATAATCAAGGAATTATAGAATTTGGCAAATAAGATAAAATATTTAACCTTAACATTCATCCTAGAGTTGAAATTCAAGAAAATGACTGGGATTTTTATTTTAGAAGTTCATACACACTCTCAAATCATTGGTAGAGAGATTCCCACTATATTCACAAGGGAATTTATTCGCAAAAAACTTTAAAACTACTACAAATAGGTGTAAGGTGATATAATATTAAACATTTTTTGATCTAAAAAAGATTTACAACTTGATCTCAATTCTAAATCCATGTAAAATATATGATTTTACTTCTCATTTCACTTCTGATAAGGGTTTAGGGAAAATAATTTTTGCTGCATGCAATTTACTATACATGAACACTGCTTCTCTATTGTACATTTTATAAGCTACATGTTTGCATTTATTTCTTTTCTGATAGTGCAATTCTATTTTAACCTCAAAAGAAATAGTATACACAGATACTGCTGGCAACAGAATTACCTTACTAACAGGTAAAAATATTGCAAATATCAATGCAAGTTATGACTATCAGACTGTTTTTAATCATAAAAACAATTTGGATTTCTTTTTACAAACAGCAACCATTTTATCAAATTCTTACTTGCAGCTGAAAACCATAAAATAATCATGAATAGAATGTACAAGAAATCTTTATATTTTTAAATAACAGTGGACAATTCGTTAGTCACTGTTTTCACCTAGGAGGAGGCTAACCTATGAATAAAAAACAGAAATAATCATCATAAACTCTTGTTAAATCTTTCTAAATAAAATATATAATCCTTTTATAGAAGATAAATCTATTCTCAGTAAGCAAAATAAAGGTGAAAATTTTTAATCATAAACCAATTTTTGATATAAAATACCACTGTTGTAATTAACTGGTTCAGTTTAGAAATGTTTTTAAAAAATTCATGGAATATTCAATTTATTCCTGTCTATGTAAAATGAATCATGAAAAGATCTGGTTAAAATATTCAAACATTGTCACTACAATACAAAGTCGTCTGTCACTTATCAACTGTAAGAAATATGCACATGGTAATATTAGCCATTTCCTTATATGGAAACATTCAGCATTCATTGACCTAACTGTCAACGCTAGTGTCAGTTGAAATTTATAAAATCTTTCTATTAAAACAATTTTTCAAGAAAATAGTTTTATCAAATCCAGTAACTGCTATTGCTCTTTCTATTATTGATGGAATCTTCCTTCCTAACCTTTTGTTTGAAATAGTGTAAAATGGCAATATTTAATGTCATTATTTTCTTTTTGAGTCAAATGTGCTATCCATTTTAATTGCTGCTTATGTTGAAAGCCCTCAAAGGATAGGAATTCTGTTACTTGGTACAGTTCTTTGCTAGTGATTTTGTAGCACCACTTCATGAAGTTAAAAAAAAGAACAGTCCTCTCCAACACTCACAGGCTTCATTTGTTCAAATAATTGATCTTAAAGTAGTTGTATATAGGTTGACAGTTTAGACATTTCTGAATGGGTTGGGTGCCATGCATGTCATCCATATGAAAGTCACAATCTGACAAAGCTGTTTAAGAACATTACTTCAGTTCTTAGGTTAATGTTTTGGTTTTGTAGCAACTTGCAGTGTTGAACAAATCTACCCCTAATGCAGCCTATTCTATGTTCAATTTCCTCATCTTCTATACTAAATTTGTTATAACTGATCCATACACCAAGGTATTTAAAGTGTTTAGTATTTATTAATTCCACGTTCTGAATTTTTACGATAGATTCAGGTTGCATGCTATCACTGCTTTTATTCCAGATTCAGCTCATAGTTTGTTTTGGAAAGGTTTATCTTGAGTTGTACTTCTTGAACACTTGGTAGAGGTTGTTGATTTTTGTTCAATATCATTCTTATCCCAATTATAGATAACCCTTATCAATACACTTGCCTTTGGAGGAAAAACAGGAATATGGTTTTCTATTAGCAGGTTTATTTGGAGTGTGGTATAGAATACTTAAATGATCAGTGCCCATCTCTTCACATCTGTACTTGTATATGAGTATAGTCTAAGAAGTGTACTACTTCCAAAATATATAGAAACCCTTTTAATTAAATTTTTTGTGTCTAATTGAAATAGCACAGAAGATAATCACCTACATGATCTATTTTAGAAACAACGAAATTACCTCGTAGCAATAAAATATTTTTTACTCAAGCTAAAAATGATGACAGCATAAATTTATATTTGAATAGATTAATTAAAAGTTTCTATTTAGTTAACAATCTTTAATAAACTAATATTTCTAATGCAGATAGGGAAATGGGAATAAAAAGATTGTTTTGCTAATCTTTAAACTGAACACAAGTGCTTTTTGCTTTGAAAATCAGCCTTCAAAATATACTTTTAGACATCAACTTCTATTGGGTACTACATAACTATCTAAGACCCAATTTACACTTAGTTAACATAAATCTACTTACTGAAGCTGTTACCAAATATTTTGCTGAAGATTTTGATTTCATAATTGTTATAAACTTTGAATCTGTGAAATCAGTTAATGTAGAAATTATTTTTAATTTCTACAACATATATTATATATATATATATATATATGTGTGTGTGTTTAAAATAATCTTCTTGCTAAATAACAATGATTATTTAAAAAAAATATTTCCATATCAATGTACTGCGATTAATATTTTTTCAAGATTTGTTTTAACAAATGCAAACAGTATATTTTTAGAGCAAATCTAATAGAATTAAATAAGGCTCAATATGAAAATTGTAAAACTTTTTTGATTACTCAATCCTTAAAATGGAATTCTGAGATGGTTATATTTACAAAGAACTGACTGCATCTACAGTGCAAAATATTGTACAATATGAACAATTACACTTGCAAAAATGATTTTCAAATGGAAAAACTTTTTTTAGCAATTTAAGCAAGGTGATAAAGCCACTAAGACTCAAGGTGTTACTGTGAGTGAAAAAAAAACGAGAAAATGTTGATGATAAGGAAGGACAATAAAAAGAATAGGATTAAAGGAGACAGAAGATGACAACTGACATTGCACTTAAATTTTTGAAGATCATATTTGACAGAAAAGCAAAAAAATGAGAGTTCCACAGGTGAGAAGTGCAAGAGAAAAACTATTAGAATAGTATTTACTGTTGCAGCTAGGAATTTCAACAGCAGAATTATGAGACCTAACTGCCAATCTAGTACTACACTTAAATTCATGAAGTTGAGGTATAATGCAAAAATTATTTTTATGGTCTATATAAAATACATTTTCTTTAAATATTTCTTAGAAAAAAGATGCATACATTTCAATACACAGGGGAAAATCTTTGTATTTCTATTTATGCAATTAAAAAATTCAGTGTAAACAACATTTTGCACATGCATTAATTTTCAACAGTTTTTTGTATTTTTATTTATTTTTCTCTACCAATTTCTTAATGGATTGCTTTAACCCTTTAGAGAGGGAGCCTCATTTGGAGTTTCAGTACCAAGAAGACGGAACCCTTTTCACAAAACACAAGAAAAAAGATCGATATAAAAATCACAAACTATCATAGAAAGACCCAGATGTTCAAGAAATGTGAGAAGCAACCTTATTAGCTGACTGGTCTTTGTACCACCCAATCTTGAGGCTTGTATTATTGGGCAGATGGATCATCTGGGCCGATCCATTGACCCAGTTGTCTTCTTCCATCATTTGACTTTTTGGCTGATAGATTGGTCCTGTCATCTCTTAAGGGTTAATGAAAAACCAAAATAGTTTCTTTTTGATTTTGGCCTACACTTTTCTTTAACAGCCTCATTTTCCCCTTCACTTTTCATCCACCAAATCATTTAATCTTTTTCATTCTCCTCTTTGTGATTATCTGTTTATGGCAAACATTTATACAGATAGATATTATCTTCTATATACTATGTCCCTTCAGGATTTGAGTGATCATGGCTCTCCACAACTTCTTATCCTTTGTAGCTCTAAGTAAAGATGCTAGCTTTCTTAATCCCTTTTCTGCCAACCATTTACATAAGTTTGTTAGGTAGGTTACTGTGGTGTGTAACGCAACAATTCAACTGATGATAGCAGGTAGGCACAAAGAAAACCGGTGTCGCACGTCCAACCTTCTCACGAGCTGAAAGCCCTCCAATCTGAAACAGCAAAAACGAGCCTGCTTTATACAGCCGCGGACCGACCACAATTTGCATGCGAATGACGAGACAACGAGATTTCGCGTTAACTAACTGAGACCGCCCGGCATAAAACGTAGGCGCCGCCATTTTGGTTTTTTCTTTTACCGTTGGAAGGACTAGAGTTTGCATACTGCGCAGATTCAAACGCGTTTCCGAGGTAAGCCATTTTCACAATTTTCCCCACAGTTACTAGTTGCGTTCCTTTCTCTGTTTTGATTTCAATAATATATCCTGTGTGTGTCAGATTTCAATAATATATCCTGTGTGTGTCAGATTCTCCAGGTACTCTTTCCTCATTGCATCACAGAAATTTCAACTAGCTTTTTTTGATTCTAAGTAGAAGCTTCATTTTTGTTTCCATTTCTTTAAAACTTCCTTGTTACATATTCAGTTCATGGTATTCTCAGCATCCTTCTATGGAACCACATTTTTTGTTGCCTGAAGTCTCTTCTTCATCTGTGAGTAGATTTCCCAACATCCACTGCCATATAGGAGGACCAATATTACATAACAGTTTAGTACTCTTTTGGCCTAATGAAATTTTCTTATAGTTAGCTTTTGGAAAACTTTAGTGTACCAAATCTGTAGTAGATAAATACATTTTGAACACTTGGATAGGTTAATTTTACAAACATTATTTGTATATAAGGTTAATAATTCTTATGGTCTAAATCAGTGGTTTCTAAAGCTTTTTGAAGCATGGTGTCCTTAATATATAAGGATGATTTTTTTACCTTATGTCAGATAAATACTGAACAATTGCAGTTATATTCATGTGGTTTTGTTAGTTACAGAAAATAATAATGAATCATACTATATATTTATTTCCTTTGTTAATAATCATAAATATTGTTGGGATGAGTGAGTCTGTTCCTTAAACATTTTCTCAAATCATCAAACTGGAGACATCCATCTACATTTCCTGATCTACATTGGTTTTTCTCAACATGACCACCACTGAAAACCCAGGCTACGGTGAATCTGCAGTAATTTATATGCAATGATTATGTACCAAAAATGTTCAACAGTTCTAGAACAATCCAGATTGTAAACTTTGTCTATCATATCATATTTGTTTATGAAACTGTCAAGTTCAACACTAGATGTGGAAAGTGATTGGTGATGTGCCAGTCAAATGTCTCATCATTGTGAACATGCATCAATGTATTGAATTATGCTCAACTAAAATTATTATTTTTTAAATGGTGCCACAGGAAGATAACTGTAACACCATGGAAAACTTCAGTACACACTTTGGTAATTACTGGTCTAAATGGTTTCCAAGTTCAAATTCAAGTCTGCTGATTGCAATATTAGAAATATCAAACAATTTTTCTCTTTGTAAGAAACAAAGTGATTATCAGATTCTTCCTATTAGTTTCTTTAATCACTATTCTGGCCAGAGTTTTTTTTTCCAGTTGGTTTGAGATGCTCTTAAGTAAATGTATCAAATCTGATATCCTGATTAGGGATTGAACTCAGAAAATCTATAATCTGACATTCTCAAATACATATTGAAGCATATCCAAATCTGTACATTTCAATCTACAAACTTATCTTTTGTTTTTTCTTGTATATTTTTCTGCTCAAAGATATTTTCTTATAAAGTCTTGTTTAGAGATGCTTTATCTCTATCAGCAAAGCATTAGTATTCATGTTGCAAAATACTCAACTTGACTACAGCCCAGAGGATGAACTGATTACAAACTCAAGCAGAAATTCCATAAATCAAATATTCATAATCTTAACATAGGATTAACTAAAGTTTCTTGCATATAATTCAAGTTTATATTCTAAATTGTTTATTGTGTCCAATTCGCAAAAATGTTAACAATTGTGACAAGAAAAATTTGAAAGGTATTCTAATGTTTATAATAAAACATTATGCATGTTAGAAAGTAGAAAAATATTAATTTAATTTTCTTTCCTGAATATATTTTGGTTGTGGTCTAGTGATTAGGCTAGCGGGCAGGAGGCTTCAAGTTCTGCAGTCAAACAATGCACAATGCTATTTGGAATTTTCACATACTGTTTATTTTTTTTTCCTGCTGTTCAGTCATTGACTAATAATGATCTGTCTATATTTTTGAGATGAGGTATTATAATTATTTACACTATTTACATTGTTTGGACTGTTATCCTCATCTTTGTTGTCATATACACAATATTTCAGCTGCTGTACATGCCAGCCTTCTTTAGGTGATTGGAATTTCAAACTGAACCATTTATTTCATCTACCAGGGTAGATTGTTCTATCTCCACATGCCATGCCTCTTCCAGATGTCTCACTTTTCCGGATGTTTCATTTCTATGTTCAGCCTGCTTAGGAGATTTTTGTGGCCTAGTATATGTGCTGATTGCTTAAGTTTTCATATTTTCCAGTGATGTTCTCCATCTATTATTTCAACCTCATCCCATAGGGAGTGGTGATCTCCCTTTTCCCTCCATATGTGGTCAGCACAAAAATCTTCAAAGTTGACCAAGCATAGAAATGAATACAATATGGGAACTAGTAATACAGAGAGCTAGAGAAAAAAAGCAATAACAACAACAACAAAAAAAAAAAAAATGAAATATGAACTCTTGGTAAAAAAGAGTTACTGAGACATTAAGTTTATAAGCCAAAATAATTCATACACTGATGTCCAGTGGATAAAAGCATTGGTTGGATCCAGTGACCTGACCCAAAGAGTTGTGAGTTCAATACCTGGCTACTGCAGTGGTGAACAAAAACTTGGAGAATTGAGAGAGATGGCACATAAAACTAAAACAATCTACCCAGGTGGATGAAATAAAGGGTTCAGTTCGAAATTCCAATCATCTGAAGAAGGCCAGAATGTACAACAGCCCAAAATATGGATATGGCAACAAAGATGAGGACAACAGTCTGAACAGTCCCCCCAGAAGCTAGCATGAATATTGAACCATTTAACATTTCTACACTGATGCAGAGATTTACAACTCATCCATTCAGGCTTGGCACCAAGACTTCTCGTCAATTCAAGGACGTTTAGTCCTAGCAAAAGCAGGATATACCCTTATCTGAGAAAGAATCCAGTACAACTGTTGAATGAAACAACAATCTGCAATCTGATATCCCCCAGAGTCTTGAGACCTTCTTCAATAGAATTACCAACAAAGACTGAAAGTGGATCCAGTATGACCTGGATAAATCCTTCAGACACGAATTTGATGCAGTCAAGGCCTGTCAAGTATAAAAATTAAACAGATTGAAAGATCAGAAGGTGACACCCCCGTCACCCCACGGTGAAGACAGTAATCAACATTAGTCAACACCAGTTGAGTGCCTCTGAGGAGTCAGTACTGAACAAGAGTCTCAACTCTGCCACAACTATTAGGTGGATATCATACCTGGACATCATTGCCCAAATTGAAGAAATACTCTTGAACATCCCTCAGGCTTGGGTGGATGAACTAAAATGGAAAGTGAGACAGATACTGAAGAAAGCAAAGCTACCTCAATCAAACATCACAAAACTGGAGAGGCTGGCAATCAGAACCCTACAGAGAAATGAAAAGATCATCATGTTACCAGCTGACAAAGGCAATGCAACTGTAGTGATGGACAAAATTGAATATACAGAAAAACTTGAAAACTTCATTAGAAATGGTAACTATAGTAAAGTAAAGAAAGATCCAACACTGAACGAAAACTGTCACAGATCCTAATCCAGAACAAGGACCATTTCCCACCTAAGTCATACAGGCAGTTAACACAGCATTATACCAAGCTACCTCACATATATGGTCTCCTCAAAATTCACAAAGATGGTATTCCACTCAGGCCAATTGTTAGCTGCTAAGGCCGTGTGTGCTACCCTCTGAGTCATTTCCTTGTAGAAATAATTGATCCATTAATAGGGAAGTCACTTTCATATATCAGAAACCTCCTCCTATTTCATGGAAATAATCAAAGATGCTCGCATCCATTCTAACCATATGGTGAGCCTGGACATGGTAAGTTTGTTAACCATGTCCAGGCTACTGCAGTAGTGAACAAGTTGACTTAAAGGGAAATAACGGAGATATCTGGAAGAGGCATGGCAACAAAGAAGAGTACAACAGTCCGAACAATGTAAATAGTGTAAATGACTAATAATGAGTTGAAAATTATTTTCTTGAATTGAAAGAATTCTTGAACTTCAAAATGCTACATCATTTAAAAAAAATAGCAATGTTAAAGTTATATTTTGAAAGTTGAGCAAATCACTCCCTGATAAGAAGTGTAAAAACAGAGTTGAATATGACCATATAAAGTCTTTTAACATACTTTGGAAGAAATTACCAATTGAGGCATCAGCAAAGATGCCAAAAACCAAGTTGGTCAAAAGATTTGACTCGTTTACTCCCTATGATTTTCTTGCATTAGAGATTTACCCTTTATCAAATTTCCTTTGCTAAATCTAAATCTTATTCTCTATATTTTTATCTGAATATTAAATAATAATGAAACAGATGGATTTATTTGTATAAAAAAAGATGGTAATATTGGGAAATCTCTCAAAGTTTTTATTGGCTGAATTTTAAAGCAAATTGGAAAAATTAAAAATGGCACAAGGGTGAAAAATAGAATTTTCTCTACATGAAAAAATATCTATTAAATAATTAAAATAATAAAGTAAAATTCTGTTCCTTTTAAGATATTAAATTATTCAGTCTCCTGACAGTCTTTTAAAATATATTATTTCCCGCAAATATGCCCTTTATAGCTTTTGCCAGCAGTAGTAATAACAGCAAAAATATTCTTCCAACTTTTTATGGGTAGTAATTTCTCATTGTCCGTCAAGATCTGATCTTATAGGAAAATGAAAATGATAGATAGCAACAATTATATCAGAATAGATGCAAATGTTTTATTGCTAAAAATCAATCTTTCACTGTCAGAGATTGTAAAAATGAGTTCTTAATTTTCAGCTGCCAAAATCTCCGAAAGTAGTCAAATGGAATAAAAATCATTTAATCATTTTGAAATACTTATATGGCCTACTTACTTATGCACACTAGTTTTATTAGTAAAGACATTAAAAATGATTTGTTATCATAGATAGTCAAGTCTAATTTATATGATATAAAATAAGTGGAAAGATTTTTATGATATTGTTTCTAAAGAGATTATAGAAAGAAAACTAGGTAAGCCAGTTTTAAGTAAATTTTAGGCTTCCAGAATAATAAATCACAAGGAAACACTAAATTTACAGGGGGGAAAACATGACAGAATGTGACAGGGATTTTTATTTGAAAATGTCTACTAGAATGTTAAGTCAGAAAGCAAAACAAGAATTGTTCCATTATTCATAGATTCACTGAAGCAATTTTTATACAAAAAGTAAAAGAAAAGTTAGCCTAAAAGAACTCATTTACAATTTGGTTTCTGTTTCCTGAGCAAATAAGAAGACAGTCAATTGCTTTTCTTTTTCTTATTTCAAAACAGAACCAAAAACATTCAAAACCTATCAATCACAGTATAATAGACACACATTCATTTTTGGGATTCTTTCATTAAAAGAAAACAAGACTGAACTTTATGGTTAAAAGATCTAAAGTTTACTTCCTAGGTAAATGTTGCTAACCTGGCCTCATAAAGAAATATATTCTGATTCTTGAAATAATAATAATCAAGAATGTCATTTACCCAGCTGAAGCTCATCACTAAATATGGTTGTAATTAGTTGAAGTATATTTGTAAAAAGGTTGTAAAAAACTTTGTAAATATCAACTCCTTTTCTTATCTCAATAATGAAAAGGGATTTTTTTCTGAGCCACACACACAAATATTTGTGGAGGTTTGCTCAGGAAGGTTATCAAGTCACCTACTTCTTTCCTCCACATTTGATAAACTCTTGTTTTCTGTTCTTGTTCTATATAATCAACCATGATAAGATTAAAGGAATCTATTTTTCATTTGTTGAAGACATAAAAGAGGAAAAACAGAAGAGTAAATAAAATGTTTGCAAAATAATATCCTTATTCAAATTATTTACATATAAATATTCAATTAGAAAATAAATAACATCCAATGATCTAAATATCACAAGCAAAAATCATTAATAGTTCTTTATTTTTTTAAAATTCCTTTAGCAAATCTGGTAAAGAATAGTTTTATTTTCTGAAGAAAAAGGCAAAAAAACTCATTTTAAATTAATCTAAGGAAAAATTGAAACAAACTGCCAAAAAAGAAGATGATATTAATTAAAATAGTTACTAAACTAACTAGAAAATTAATTTTCAGTTTGGCAAACAAATGTTCTTGAAATCTTTAATGAAGAGATTATTTTTACTCTCAGAAAGCAGTCCAATAAAAATTGAACTTTTCAATAAATATTTTCTAGAATTTAAAATAAGAAAATAAATTGTTTATGGTCTATGCAGGTGTCAAAGTTCAAAATTTGAAAAGAATTTTTACCTCTCAGATGAACCTGCAGCAATTTTTATAGTCTTTACTTAAAAGAAAATATCACTCATTAAATGTTGTTTGTTTTTCATTTGTCACAGCTGCAGAGAAACAAAAACTCCTAAACTTTTTACTACTTACAAAATGTCCCAAAGTTTGTTGAGATAAAGAAAAAAGAAATCTAAAAAAACAACTCATGATTTTTCTTAGGAAATTTTGTTCTACCAATGTTATTTAATGTTGATTACATTCTTAATTTCAACAGTAGATAAAATAATAAAAAAGACAACATTATTTTTATCTAACACTAGACATCACTTTGGATGCAGTCACTGGGATTTGGAGTTCTGCTGATCCATTAGTTCAAAATCAATATTTTACCTTAGGGATCTAAAATATTAGTTAAGCTTTACTATTCTTCAAATAAGGTAAAATTAATTCATGTTCAAATTTAAGAAAATAGTAACAATAAATTAAATAAGAAAAATCATTCAGCTGTTAATTTTTTAATTTAAAGCCTCAATAAAAAAAGACATTTTCAGCAATTGTCTGAAAAGAAAGCAAAATTTCTTCTCAAAGTCTGCATCATTAAGATTCATTTGATTAAAATCTGACCAATTTTTCATGAGAAACAAATGTCGATAAAATGCAAAGAAATGTCGTTTAAAGATTCACACATACCTCAATCAAGACAAATAATTACATGGCATTGTTCATCAAAATAAGAGGAAAATTTCTTTCTCACTCAATGGAGACATTTACATGTAAAATGCAATTGTCTAGTTTCAGATTTGAAAACTGCAATAAATACATGCAAAAACTGAATATTGCAAAAGAGAGACATGAAAATGAGTGGACAGGTTTTTCCTTCACACTAATTGATTTCCCATTTTTATTTGATGGACAACAGTCTGTACAAGAAGATGTCATTCAAATGAATTTCAAATAATCAACTAATTCTTCATTGACATTAAATGAGGTTAAAGTTCTTTCTTTTGTTGCATTCCATACATTTAAGAATTTCTAAATTTGTGCCTTGATAATCAAGAAACTTTTATCAGTTAATATTTTTTCAACTGTTATTTTATCTTACTAATTGCTGTCAAAATCAGTCAATATTTTGGGAATATTTTATAGGGTAAGGAAAAACAGATTCCTTAGGATTTCAATCTATAGGAAGACAGATTATATGATTTTACCAGTAAATTTGAATATAATTTTACACATGTTTTAATCAGCTGAAAAAGAAATTTTTAGTCTCTGAAGAAGTAATTAACATCAAGAATTAACCAACAGAATGTCTCATGAATGTTCTAAGGTCATATAGTAAAATCAATTATATTTGAAATCAAAAAATGCAAACATTTTTATGACCAAAATTTATATCAGGATCAAAAAATGGAAATTTTTTATACCTATTTTAAATACAATTTTTTTAAAAAATAAATAAAAACCACTGAAAAGAAACTCACATTTTTAGGAGGGGTAAAGACAAGGGTGTCTTCCTAAGTATCTCAAGATGAAGTCAATTTCAAATTTCCGTCTTAAGTGCTAGTATGGTGAAACTCATTAATACATGTGTATTAAAGTCAAAAGCATTTCTCAAAGAAATTTGAGTTTAAGTTTTTATTTAGTTGTAGCTTTTAGTACCATTTACATCTTTTTGGATGGTATCCAGTTAATCATTGTTGACTGGTGTTGCCTCAGTTCATCATCATCATTTCCATGACAGGGTGCGATTATGGAGTTGCTGTACAGCTGAGCACCTGACCTGCTCACTTCATGTATCTGGGTTGAAAGTCGGAGAAGCATTCATTCATGCATAACATGAGCATGTAGGCCTGGCGGATTCCATCCGTCTCCAGATCAAACCACAGCTCATTTCCTCCAACTTGAAGGCTTGCCTTCGACATGGCTATTGATTCCATTGGAAAACCCACCGCCCTGGCTACGGATTTCAGTCAAAGAATCCCTCTGCCCAGCAATGCCATGTCATCACTGTACTGGTTGCATGTACAGCTATGTCACCCAGTCTATTCCAATATACTAGATGGCTGTTAACCCTAAAAGAAGGTTCATCTACTCTTTGACGGGTCTTATTTCTAATCCAGCTGTTTGTCTAACCACCCTTCACAACAGAAAAACCTGCTGGATGAGTCAGTTTAGTCACCAATGATTAGTTGCCTCATTTATTTGCAGTATACACTTATGTACATTATAAAAGAAACAAATTAGATTCCAATATTCACTAGAGTTGAAGAATGAAAGCAACATCTAAATTAATCAGTCTCAGATTACTTTTTAATCAACAGATAAACATTTATAGCAATTAGAAAATACAATTTCTTAATTTTGTTTACTTATTAGAAAAAAATTAACTAGATTGTTAATATAAATCAATGAAATATTGAATATTCAAGAGCCAAGAATTCTACAAGATTTCTGAACTTTGATTATTGGTTTATGACTTGTACATATATTCTAAATACAATTATGATCTGTAGTCAAAATATCTGCTTTTTCTTACTTCAAGCCTTACTTCTCAATCCTTAGTCTGAAAAAGTGCCAAATTTCATTTGAATAAACAGGAGATTGACAAACTTAATTCACATGAATATGCCATTTTTATCATGACAAGATGTCTTTAAATACAAAAATATCCTTGCACAATTTTTCATTTTTTCAGAGTTTAAAAGTTTAAAATTCCAAATTCAGAATTTTTTAAATTCTAATTAATTTATATATTATTGCAAAACATTAAATTTAGGAGCCATTTTTCTTTGTGAATCTTTCAAAATGTTATCAAACATATTGAGACTTAAAATAAATAGGCAGAAAAAATATCTTACTTTTTAGTGGAAAAAGTAAGAAAAATTTCTTACAAAAATTCAATATAAATACATAAAATATTAAGAGTAAGTGAGATGAGATATTTCCACATCATATATTTTTTTATATTTTTAAGCAGAAAATGCATGATGCCCTGAAATATCAGTTGAAGCCATTTTTCATCTGATGGAAAGTAAGGCATCCTGTCAGTCAACAGAGAGAGTCTATGTTGGAGACTTTCAGAACAATCCGCTAATTCAGCTGTCACAACTAATAGGAGTTAATCCTGTCAGATGTGAGGCGTACATTTTATCAAGCACATTGGTTAATGTTCCAGTAAAAAGTTAGTGATGAAAGATATTTATGACCAGAGAGTATTGCAGATTTTGAAAGTATACAAGTACAACAGCAGGAAAAATTCAGATTTGTTATACTGAATACTTTTCTAAGCAGCTGAAGCAACCATTTTTATCATGGAAACCACATCACCTGATTTCTCTAAACTTACATGTTAAATAAATAATAGAGTTTACAAGACTGAAATATTTGTAGCAAAAATGAGGGAAATTAAGATGACAAACTTATGATACTACTTTCAGATTAATATTTTTAGTGAAGATATGAATCCAGTCCTCCTTACATAAAAGTTTGTTCTACTTGTAATCATTGTAAATTTAAAAAAAAAAAAAAAGAACAGGATTCAAGGAGACAGAAGATGACAATTGGCATTGCATTTAAATTTTTGAAGATCATAGGTGACAGGAAAGCAAGTAGCGGGATAAGAGTTTCACAGGTGAAAAGTGCAAGAGAAGAAAATACAGTTACACTTTGTAAAAATTATGAGACCTAGCTGTTAATCTAGTATTGCACTTCATGAAGTTGAGATACCAATGAGGAGAGTTCATCAGAATAATTATCATGAAGTTATTTATAGAAAAGGTACTGGGAAGCTATGGTGGTAGGAAAATGATTGAAACTGAGATGCCAGGTGAGGACTGATAACATTGTAAATTCTTCTCTGGATTTTATCAAAAATCTCTATATACATATCAGATGTGGAAGCAATATTCAATGCATGGATGAAAGATACACTTATAAATGTGTAAAATAGATGCTGGCAAGAAAAATGGCCTAGCATAACAAAGAGAACCAAATTTCTTAGCTCCAGAGTTAGTAACTGACTTGTAATCATTTCAAGTTACTAGATATTGAATAAGAAATTGAATCTTATCAAAAAGTGCAAAGTTCTACAATATTGGAAACAAAAAATAGCTTTGCTAAAAACAGTACAACAAAAGTAATCAAAATAAATGAAAGAAAAACTAATCAAAATATTTGTCATGGTAGAATTATTTTAATCTCAAAATTTAGGCTAATTTTTTTGTCATTTTTATGTTTAACAGGTAAACAGCGATAAAATTATATGTTATATAAATCTTTGTCATAAGAAACCATCCTCATAAAACAGCTGTTCACTAGATTGATCATTTAAAGAAGGTGTCTTCCTACTCCTTATTCAATGAAATAAATCCAAAGCTGACACATGTTATGCTGCAACAGCTTCTTCAACAATTTCAATAAATCGATATCAGAGAACAATGATTCTTTCTTTTTATGCTTTTATATCTGTTTTTCCCTAAGATTAGTTTGTTAGTTAGCATTCACTTTATCAAGAGACTGGCTCCAATTAATAAACAGACAAAGGCTTGCTCATGTTTTAGATGACCATAAGTTCAAAAGTAAGCAATTAAGCTGGTTAAAAGAATGAGATGAATGTTGCTTGGGATTGGGAAAATAATAACTAAAGTCAGTGGAAAAATCAAACCTCTTCTAAAAATCATAAATATCATTTTTGTTAAGGTACAGTATTGTTATAAAGAAGAACACCTAAGACTCTTTTATAGAAAGTTTTCTTCTAAACAAAACATAGGATGTTATTATTTCTAATAAAACAATTCACAAACAGATATCAAGTATTATTGATGAACTGATTCTACAATATTTGATTTCTGTTACCAAAAATATGAATATGATGCCATGCAAAATATGTGTACACTCCTTTGAAAAAAGTTCATTTAAAATCTAAATTTGATGTGACTGCCTTTATTTTCTATTATTGCTTATAGTCTTAGTGGCATTGACCTCTGTAAACTTTCACCATCACTAAAATATTCAGTTCTTCAAATCTGTCTTTATGGATGGACATCATTCTACATTTCACTTCAATACATTCCATGAATACTTGACTGGATTTAAATTCAGTAATACACTAGGCCAACTGAGATCATTTGTATTTTGGTTCCTCAGAAACTCTGTTGATTTATTTTTATTTTATTTTTTAACAGTGTTTTGGCTCATTGTTATGTTCAAAGACAGTTCCTTGAAAGTACTTGAGTGACAGTAACATGTTTCCCCACTCAATATTTTGATGCAAGCTTTAGCATCCATGATTCTATCAATGAAATGCAGTTCACCCATGTCATTAGAGCTTATAAAATCCAAAATTATGATGTTTCTAGCATCATGCTTAAACATTTCTTGGATTGGATATTATTAAACTCAAGTAGGTTGATTTTTGTTTCATACAACAATGCACCCCTTAAAATGTTAAATTTTTATCCTTATCATTTTGTCTCAGCCTCTTTGTGTCTCAGTGATTGTTTCCTACATGCAGTTATCAGCCAAATAAGTATGTTTTGTTCACAATATATTTCACTTTTGTAGAAGAAACATTCACAACACACTTCTTTAGCTTCATTAACAACATTTGAAGCTGATTTTATCACATTTTGATTCTCCTGATAAAATAAATTTTAGTGATGTCAATTTGTATAGTTGACCCAACCCCTCATGTGTACCTCCAAAATTTCATTTTGTGATTTTGCATAATGTTGGCAACAATGTTTTTGTTTAACTTGAGACTAATTTGGAAGCCTTTGTTTTTTTTGTGAAAAGAAATAACATATTCCTTTATATTCAAAGAGAGTTTTTTTTCCCACATAAAGCTATAACTATCTGTACACTGAAAAATATGTCTTTCTATAGAAATAATTTTATTCTGTGCACTATATTAGAAAAATAATCAATAATGATTTTAAAATATAATTACTATAGAGTAGGTATCTCCACTTTTTCGCTAAAAAAACTGTATACCATAAAGAAAAAAAGGCTCAAAACTTGATAAAAACAAATTATCATCATCAAAATGTTTGTTATTAAGAGGAAAAACCAAAGTATTTTTTAATCATTTTTTTACTTCTTTCACTTTTTATGCATTGCATCAACAGTGGAACAGAACTGGTTATGGTAATTTTAGTGCCTTTTTTCCAGTAAAATAGCACATTAATTTTCAATTTCTTGCAAAAATCAAATAAGTGTCAGATGATTTTAATGAAACTTTCAGGACTTATTCACAAATGAATTAAATTATTTTTGAAATTATTATTTTTACAAACTCTTGGTAAAAATATATATATATTTTTTTACATCTGTTACCCACCCACCACTCACTTAATTTCACAAAATTTCTAGAAATTAAATTCCATTCTCTAAATTTGTTTTATTAGTTAAACACAGGACTCCTTGGAGAATGTAAATCATACATTTTTTTTTTTTTTAAACAATTACTCAGCTCCTGAAAATCTCCAAATTGTAAAATAAAAATTACAACAAAACTATGACATTATTTAATTAGATAAGTTTTTAATTGCTTTTATAAATAATATATATTAAGGATAATATATTCTGAAAAAAAAAAAAATTTCAATGAATAATGTATTTTCACAAGAATTGTTTTCATTTTTATTTTTTTTAATTATAATAATTTATAAAGTTTCAAAAATCTTTTAAAAATTCTTCAAAACTGCCTTATTGTTAGGCTATTAAGTTATTACATGAAGACTATATTTACTAAGTGAAAATTGAAAGATTAACACAAATTATCATGCACCAAGATTTTTAAAAGAATTAAAAAAAATTTTTATGTGTATAAACATGCCCATTTTGAAAGTAAGGGTGACAATACAAGACATTTATCAGAAAATAAGATCAATGACTATAGTAAATTTTAAGTCACCATTCTTAAAATTAGATTATGGACAATATTTCCAATATTTTTAAGATTACTGAGCACTTAAAAATTATATTAAAAAAAGCGTTCATCTGTCATTTTCTTAAATTATGCTTTAGCAGATTGAGTCGCCGTAGAAAAATAATAAACATGTCAACACCTTCCATCATTTGTTAAGTAGCTGACAAAAAGCATGTAAATCACTGCTACTGCTTGTTTTAAAAATCCATTTACCTGTTATTTTCAACTTAAAGTGAATAATATTCTGTTAATTAATTATACTTTAAATCAGCTAATATTCCTCAACTAAAGTTTTAGAAAAGTATATTTTACTTTTGGAAGATTTTTTAATACAGAGAATGACATTGCGATGAAAGACATCTAAAAAAAAGCAAAAAAAAAGCTAATCAGCTATTTTAGTACAAATAAAAAAATCACTGGAATTCAAATATTAATACACATTGATAAAATGTGTAAGCATGTTAACTGCAAGGGTGTGGAATTAATGCCTCCTATTTAAAAATGTTAAATCAGTAACATCAGAAGTAGATGTTAATCATATAACAGTAGCAGTTGAACCTTACTTCAAGTAACTCAGATTTTGACTTGTTATAGGTAGCAACTGAGCATCAGTGTGGCAAAATGTCATCTGACATGAATGTGTATATGAAGCAAAGGTGTAGCAGTGAATTCTTCCATGTGGAAAGATTATGCCTCTTAACATTTATTGATACTTGGTGAATATCTATAGAGACCAAACGGTGGATATAAGCACAGATGATGGGCAATATACTTCAGCAGCAGTGACTGTGATGTGTGTAACAGGCCATATTCTATACAGCTATCAACTCAAAACAAATGGTGATGATCATAAGGAAAATATTCTTTCATAGCTGAAAACATGCCCTATCCAACAGTGTTATTGTATTCCTTGATCTGTTGGAATTTCTGTGGAAATAAATCAGAACTTGGGTAAGCGCTTTGATTATACCCTTAAGGACTCCGTTGCAATCCAGGAAACAAAGGATAACCTAAAAGCCTGGCTGGATAAAGTAGACAAGTCTGGCTTACCCGGACGATACAAGGCTTGGATTACCAACATGTCATTCTGCCCAAAATATTGTGGCCTTTGTCCATATATGAGTTTACTACCTCTACCGTAGAACACATAGAAAAGAACATCAACTCACGTTTACGGAAATGGCTAGGTCTACCAAAGTGTCTAAGTAGCGCCGCTTTTACGGAAATACCAACATTCTTCAACTCCCTTTAAAAGCCTCGTAGAAGAATATAAAGTCGCTAAGGTAGCGAACATTAATACAATACAAGTTTTCCAAGGACAAAAAAAGTTGCAGGAGCAGATATTGAGGTTTACACTGGGAGAAAATGGAACGCCCGTAAAAAGGAGTTGGAAGTGGCAGAAGAGCGTCTTGGCAAAAAAGTGATGCTGGGCAATGTCGCCACGGGTCGGGCAGGGCTAGGTTTCTTTCCTACCGTTAGAATTGACAAAGCCGTAGGTAAGGAAAAGCACCAACTCTTACTGGACGAAATTCCTAAGGGGGAAGAGGAATTGAGAGTAGCAAGGATGATTGGGTTTAAACAACAAGGTTCGTGGACAAAGTGGGAGACAATGATTCCTAGGAAAGTTGGATGGTCGGATTTATGGCGTAACGAATTGGGCATAAACTTTTGATCCGATCTGTTTATGACCTCCTACCAAGCCCCGTTAACCTACAATTGTGGACTAAATCAGAATCGCCCTCATGCCCCTTATGCGGTCAAATAGGTTCTTTAAAGCACATACTAAGCAACTGCAAATCAGCCCTAGCAGATGGTAGGTATAGATGGCGCCATGACCAAATTTTAAAAGAAATTGCGGAGGTCGTCAACACAGCCATCCATACAAACAAACCGAATTCAAACATGAATTTTATAAATTTTATTAAAGCTGGAGCGAAACCGAATCTAAAGAAAATGACCGCACCTAACTGTTTATCCTGTGCAACAGACTGGGAACTTAGAGTCGATTTAGGTAAAAGGCTAAACTTCCCGAGCACATTTCCAAAACACGATTGCGTCCGGACCTAGTCCTTTTTTCCAATAAACTAAAGAAGGTCATTATGTGGGAACTAACAGTCTGTTATGAGGATAACGCTGAAGAAGCCAATGAAAGAAAAAAAAACTAAAATATGATGAATTATTAGAAAGTTGTAGAAAAATGGATGGAAGGCAAGCTGCAAACCAATCAAGTAGGCACAAGGGGTTTTGTGGCAAGATCACTAATCAGCGCCTTAACAGACATTGGAATAGTGGGATCAAAAAACGAAAAGCCATCCAAACCATCACCGAGAGAGCAGAAAGAACTGCTAAATGGCTATGGCTAAAACGTTCAAGT
The DNA here is from genome assembly GCA_903632075.3 of Acanthosepion pharaonis. Lineage (NCBI taxonomy): Eukaryota > Metazoa > Mollusca > Cephalopoda > Sepiida > Sepiidae > Acanthosepion > Acanthosepion pharaonis. The sequence goes on along the minus strand of CAHIKZ030001332.1, from coordinate 236,073 downwards.
GTATGGTCAAGCAAACTGGGGAAATCTTAAATTTAATATAAAAGCGATTTTTTTTTTTTTTTTTTGTATATATCATTGTACATTAGATGTAAATAGTGTAAAGTTATGTCACAACTTTTAACTAACTAGAAATGCCGTAACGGTTGTAATTACTTATAATCGAAAACAGTCGTTTTTACTGTATTTTTTTTTTATTTATTTTTTTTTTTTTTTTTTTTTTTTATGGTTCGTTAAAAGCCAATGAAAATAACACATACGAACCTTCAAAGGCAAGGAGGAAGGAAAGCGTTTTTTATTTCATGCTATTTCTTATTGGACTTGTTTTTCTCTTTTTACTTCTTCATTATTTATTTTTCACTATGGCGAAAATGTGTTTTCGCATAACCATTATTCCCCGTTACCCCAGCATCTGGAATAATTGCATAATATTGTAACGTCCAAAGAGGTATAATTTGATAGATTGTCCCCCCTTTTTCGTCCTTTATTACCGGTTAGAAATCTCCTGTGTTTTGACTTCCCATTGACGTTATTTTTCGGTTTCCTTTTTTCATTCTCCCCTACTACCTGACTTTATACAAAGCATGTTTGATCACGAATTTCTCACTAATATTTTTTTTTATTTTAAATCTCGTTTCGTTTCGTTTCCAAAAAAAAAATATATTTAATTTTATAATTAATAGATTAGGGTTTTTACTCGTCAACATGTTTTAAACGTGTCATTAAGATTTTTATTAGCATCCTCGGTTTAATTTGCTGTATTTATTCATTTTAATCGCATAAACGAGATTATTATCGTTTTTTTTTTTTTTTTTACTCGTCTATATGTTTTAAACGTTTCATTATGACATATATATATATATTTTTTTTTTTTTTTTTTTTAAGCCCCCTTTGTTAACTCGCTCCAATTGTTTATTTCCATTTCATTCTTTTTTTTTGTTTTTTTTTTTTTCGTCAACATGTCTTAGATGTCTTATGTAATTTATAAGATCTCTCGGTTTTAACTCACTGTAATTTATTTATTTCTTATACATATATTATTATTCGTAAAGTTTTAAAACGGTTTTATTTATAAGCACTTTCGGCTTGATTCGCTGTATTCTATTTATTAATTTCAATGGTTGTATTTTCTTATCTCTGTATATAGTAAGTATTGCTGGTGAAATGAAACGTGAGGGAAGTGGGTAAACAACGGAAAATCATAATTACCTTCTAAGCATCCGATGAGGGGTGTCCACCAAAAAAAAAAAAAAAAAAAAAAGTAAAAATTACCCGTAAACGGCTTAAATAGATCTCGCACCGTTGTGATTGGTTGTTGGTCAATCTCCAATCAAATGTGAGATTACGGGGTATTCTTATAAAAGTCAGCACAAACAAGCATTATTCTTAGAGGGCGTTTCAGAGTCTGATCAGCTCTGAAAGGGTCGATTTGGTGAGGTCAGTATGATGTTTGAAAGACCCGAAACTGTCCAATGATCCTTTTCTAGAACATCACTGACGACGCCCTCTAGCGCTAAAGGAGCGTATATTCAAAGCAGTAGCATTACTTTTAAAACATCCCTTGTATATGCATCCAATTTAACAGATTAAAATTCTTTTATTTTAAAACTATATTTTGTTTTTTTGAAGTATCATTGATTTTATAAGTATATGAATTTAAATACTTTAACAAGTATCCAAGATTTGTTTTGAGGATGATATGAATTATGATATGGATAAGACTTGGACGGTAGGTGTTAGAGAAAGAAATTTATAAGAAGCCATAATTCAATCTAATCTTCATAATAACAGACTTTTGCAGGGAATGGTCAGGGCAACCAATTGTTTTTTCTGGTTTCTTCTCTAACATTTTCATTTGGTAGTGTCAATTTCAGCTCAGCCCTCCACATTGCCTCGTCAGTCAAACAGGATTAATTCCCATCATTAGATTGTCTCCCCTTTATAGCAAACAAATTTGTCTGGGCTCTAATTACTATTCTCAACAGGAAATAAATTTCTTTGTCTGGCATTGTTAGCCAACCAGGATCTCGGTTCTTACTTTTAATGCCATCATTATTTGACTCTTCAAATTAATGATATCCGAAATGTGACTCAAGCTTAAAACAAAGGCCGCTGTCATTCCTTCAGGCAACCCACATATTTTGGATTGTAAAAACAATTCTTTTTTGTCAGTGAATATAGCATTAACAATATTTTTTAGATAAAATATTTTACCAGATACAAGTGTTACTATTTAACCCATAACTGGGGGAAGAGATGAATTCATACCTTTCTCAAAATATAGGTAAATGCAATGAATGTGACTGGAATTCAAACACGGCTCATCAATTTCTTAGACTGAGCTGCTGCCCATTGAATGAATTGCACATCCAAGAGAAAGAAATATCCAACTTTAAAATCCCAAACATAAACAAAAAAAAAAAACAAAGAACAAATGAACCTCAAGAAATTGAACTTAACTATTTTACATATCAGCATCTATGAGTCTTATGGAAATATTGCTTATTTGATTGTTCATGAATCCGAAGAAAAAAGAAAGACAAGTGTGTTTTGATAATCTACAAAAGAACCAGTTGAATGATTTGAGGAGAGAGAAAACATTTTTAAATTTTACTTAAAGATTTTATCAAAAATATTAACTTTTCTTTGTTGTAAATCTGATTTTGAAAAAGCATATTTTTTAATATATTTTTAAATAAAATGCACAAATTTAGTCTGTCATAGGTAAAAGGTGCCAGGTAGAGATTAAATAGAATATTTTTCAGTATTATAAGCTGAAATAATGAAATGAAACAGAGTTGATACTTTAAACTCACTGTTCCATTATTTAATGCTTAGATTAATATCACTTGATCATATTGAGTAGCTTATAAATAAAAACAATATTAAAACATTGAGAATTTTTAAATATGATGGAATAATTATTTAAAGTTTTATTTATATTTTTATACAAAAAATATATATTCAAAACAAATTACTTTAATTTTTTAATTTAATTTTAATACAAAATAACAAATTCCTGTGTTAAATAGGTCAGTTTCATTTTAAATATAAAATCAGTAGAAATTTCTGATTATCTTGACTTCAATAGGAAAATTACCTGAAAAATTCATTTGATGTTTGAATTGTTGGCAGAATCAATTATTTAATAAAATTGAAAATCTGTATATAAGGCAATGACATTCATTTTATTTTCATGTGTTTTTTTTTTAAAAAAATCCTTTATTACGATCAAAAGCTTCAGAAAAAAAGAAATTTCAAAGAAAACTAATTTTGTAAATATCTTTTTCTTTTTTTTATACTAAATGTCACTCAATACAAAGCTCAAAAGCCACTCAACAATGGTGAATGGCATGCATGAAAGGGAAAAGGTGCTAAGAAGTGAAAATTATGATGGTTAGAAAGAAGGAAATATGATTAACCCTTGACTTGAAGTGTTCTGGGAAGCACCCACACAGGAGTCTGTTCCAAAAAGTAGCAGTCCTTGAAAGAAATAGATGCCTGAGTGGAACTTCCTTTTTACATTTGGAACATAAAGAAAATGAGGTTGATTCAACTCCATGGAAATGGTATGCCATATTCGCATGGTAAAGGTTTGAACTGCTAGGATAAAAGAATGAAGCTTATCTGAACATTTGTTATAAAAACAGAGATAGAGAGTAGTGACAGACTTGCAATGTTGTGTTTGTGGAAACTGAGGTTGCAGAGTGGAAAATAAGTCATCCCCAACAAGACCATATCAACAATTTTGAATTTTATCAAAGCTGGTAGTAAGGATTGACTAGCACCAGCCCAGACATAGCATCAATATGCCATTTTTTATGACCTCTGACTCATGTAATGATAAAGAAAAGAAGTACCAAACTCCTTCAGCTTATCTAAATGAAAAATTATCACATTAAGTTATTTGAAAATTTCTTTTTTGTTTATTAAGTTAAGAACCAAACACTTTGACTTGACTTAATTGATCAAATTTTCACAAATTTTGTATATTGAGTGTCTTTACTGATTTATTAGACTTTTTGCTTTCTAAAAACTAAACAGTTTTATGTTCAATCTGGTAACTCCACTGCATAACAAAATCCCTAATGACAGAATAATCTCAAAGTGTGGAAAATAACATCCCTTTTCAATTTATCAAATTTAATATTTTTGAATCAGAAGTTCACAATACTTATGGTCAAGAGTACTGGGATTTCTCACTTGTCAGGACTCTAGGTAAGATTATATATTGTGAACTTATATTACATCTGATTCAATAATTGTTGTTTTAGATTACTATCAAGCACTTTATTGGCAAAATTTCTGTTCATCTTGATATATATTGAATTATATAATTTTACATATATCAATAGGAAGCATTATTATTATTTTATCTATTTATACATACATATAAATATAAAAGTGATCATTGAAGTCAACACTCAGAGGTGACAGGCTGTTTCATGCTAGACACAATCATCAGACTACCTGAAGATTGCGTCTAGCATGAAACAGCCTGTCGCCTCTCTAAGTGTTGACTTCCATGTCCACTTTTATATTTATATTTACATATGCTCTATCTCTAATAATGAGCACTTTATCCCATAAATATAGCAGAACTTAAAACTATATTTCTTCCTCTTTATATATACATTATATATATATATATATATATATATGTGTGTGTGTGTGTGTGTGTCTGTGGGCATGTGTTGTTTAAAATGTACTATATTTATAAGAAAAGAGGGCTCAATATCAGTGATAGAGCATTTATAAATACAGAAAGTATGGACAGTGATCAGCACTGTCAGTTTCATGCTACAATGTGACCTTCAGACCAAGAAGTCTGAAGATCACATTGTTGATTCTTATATTCACACTGTCCATACCCCACTCTCTCTCTCATATATATATATATATATATATATATATATATATATAAATAAAATACACATTTTTTTCTCACTGGTAGCATGACTCTCACAATGTGTAATATTATATATTCATATTTATATATAAAAGTCTAAATACCAATGAAAGTTCCTTGTTAAGGCTTCAGGTTCATATTTGAAAATATATTTGTGGTTGTAGGTAGACAGATCTTAGATTCTTTAAGTATTGATTTTATAAAAGTTTGTGATATAATAAAATGTGTTTGACATGTGTTTATAGATAGCAAAATATTTATCAGAACTCCCTCCTACATAATGAATTATGTTCTTTTCTAATTAGAGAGGCATTTATAAAATTGAAGTTATTGCCTGTTTTGTTTCTTTGTTATGAGTGACTTTAAAGGGTGTGTGTAAAAATATATTAAAATAAATGATTTCCACCCACCAAAAAAAAAGGAGGTGTATTTTTTATACTAAAACAAGCATTGAGAGCCGTTAAAGTTAAAATTCTTTAGCTCAGTTTCAAGTTGTGGTTATGTTTTTCCATATTCAGTTCAATTGATACTTTGAAACTGAACTGGAGAATGTTAGCGGTAGATCAGAACTATAAAATTGATGGTGGCTGATTCAAAATATACTGAACCAGGAGAGATGCTGGACCACAAGGCCCTAAAATAGAGAGGTACAACTTTATATATAAATCTAAAACTGATGCCTGACAATTGCCACATTTATCAAACTCAAAAAGACTTGTACCAAACAGTAAGGAACAAGTGTGTGACCCTGTAAGAATGCTGATAATTTGAAAAAAATACTTAAATTGAAAGTGAACACCAAGACAAAGAAGGTAGTAGATAGCTTGAAGGACATACTGAAAACATGAGAAAATGTGCTTTTATGTTTGTTTCTCGTGAATAAGGACCTAGCTAGAAGATAATGCTGAAATCCACTTAGGCATCTGGCTAAAGTGAAGCCCAAGGGACAATGTAAGGCGAGTGCAATTTTGGACAGAGACCACCAAACTAGTCATAGATAATAATTTAATGGCTACAAATAGGTGAAGAAAAAGGTAAAGAAATGATTCTGTGTCTGTGTCACTTGTTTGTAGGGGTGGAAGATGCACATGTCGCTAAAGGAACAAGTTTTTCTTAGGCTGGAAAATTTTGGTCAAGTGAGTAAAAGAATGAAGAATTATGGACCAAACATCATAGTTAGGAATAAAAAAAGGCAAATAAAATTTTTATGATGACATTGAAAGTAACACCTATTTTGTGTCAGGCATCCACAGGTCAGGTAGAGCACCTATTCCCTGGATGGTGGCAGTGCCAGGAGCTGATATGAGGAAGTAGGAGGAAAATGAATATGCCCACTGAAAGGTATTGGTGTGAGGTGTGGGGAGAACAAGATGGCAGATCGACGTGTTGCTACCATCACTCCCACAGGGAGAAGCTCCCCCTATTTGAACATGCAAATTGCTTCCCAGGACACTGTCACCAGAGAGTTCTGATTGGATATTTGGAAAATCCTGAAACCCCAGATCACAATAGACCCCACACCGATGTTGGGCAAGAGTCCATAAAAGCATTAGACCAGAGGGGACAGAGAGAGTAGCAGCTGAGTTAGAGATGTGCTTCCATCACACCAAAAGGAGATGATCGCTTTGCTAATCGCCATGTTATTTGCTGCCACAAAGAACTCCTGACTCATGCCTTGTACCAGACTATTAGATAAATTGAGCAGAGGTCCCTGATGAAATTGCAAAGTGGAAGAATTGAAAGTCTCTATATAATGAGAGAGAGAGAAGGAGATGAGTGCTTTGTCAAAATCCCTAATTTGTTGCCAGATGAAGTCTCTGACTTAAAGTTTGAAACCTCAACACTGACTTGGAAATGAAGAACAAAATGTCACAAAATTAGATTACAAGGGAATGGTCATTAGCCTGCATGCTTGTAGATTCTTATATGAAAAAGTGTTCCTGTATAAACCTCAGTTATATAAACCTTGTTGATTTGCACAACTTTCGTTTTTTTGTCTTATAACATCGTCCAACCTGAACAACACAAATCCAGCAATATCTGGCGATGATTCGATCCTTGCCTGCTTTGTGATCAAAACAAACACAACATGGGACAGAGAGAGGCTTGGATCAAAGTGACCAACTTCACAGTTAGTTGCAAGATTCAATCATGGAGACACTGGTGACTGAAGATAGGATAGTGTTGTTATGTAGTGCAGGGGCCAGGATGCCCTGCAGCATTATAAGTGTATATTTATATATAATACATGTGTATGTATGAAACCAAACAAATAAATTGAACTGAACTTCAACTTTGTATGTTTATATATCTCATATTTATTTTCCCTAGATGTTTCTTGGAACCTTATCTTTAATTGATAATGCAACTTCCTTCTTGTGTTACTCTTTCAAAATGTACCAAATAAAATGTTATGTAATTATGTAACACTTCTCCTTGGAGAAAATGAAATGGCTTTCTAGTTATGCAAAAGAAAGAATAATAAAAATAATATATATATATATTTTTTTTTTCATTTAATGCAAAAATGTTAAAAAGTTTTATTTTCTTTCTTATAAAGAAATTACACAATTTTGTCTTTTGTGTGATTTTGGGACAATTTATTATTAGATTATTCCAGATCAATATTTATTTGATATATATTTTTTTAAATTTTTAGAGAAATCATAATAAATATAACCAGAAATTTTTGTTTGGACTAATATCCTCATCTTTGTTGATTGTATCCATTCATCATAAATCATGAAAGCCTGCATTGATTGAAACAGAAAAAACACAACAATGATAAGGTTCTAGCTATATTTCTGACATGAGGTGGTACTATGTACATTATTTGGACTATTGTCCTCATCTTTGTCGCCATATTTATCACAATGTTTCGGCCGTTGTATGCTCCAGCCTTCTTCAGGTGGTTGGAATGTTGAATTGAATCCTTTATTTCGCTCATGAAATAAAGGGTTCAGTTTGTCATTCCAACCACCTGAAGAAGGCCAGAGCATACAATGGCCAAAACGTTGTGATAAATATGGCAACAAAGATGAAGACAATAGTCTGAATAATGTAAATGATAAGGTTATTAGTCCAAGCATCAATTTCTGGATAAGTGTCTTTCTTGAAGTATTAAAAAAGTTCCTCCTGTCCTAAAGAAGATGGTAGGAGAAATTTCTTTAAGTTTAGGATCAGAAACTTTTCCTAAGAATCACCTGTTATTAATGTTTGCTATTTTTCAGTTCTAGCACGAAATGACCCCATTGCATCTTGCATTTCAGTCTCAACTCTTTTCAAATGAAAACTTGACATCTTTTTTCAGCTGATCCCAACAAAAGTCTTTTAACACTTGGTACCAAACAATTCTGATAATTGATCTCTTGGAGCAAATAAATTGTTTGAAGAATTCAAAAACTATAATACCAAAGAAACACTTAGCTTTTGTTTGAAACAATAGTAATTATTTATTCAGATAAATGAAGCAGAATTTTCTTAACATTTATTGAATGAATATGAAAGAAATCTAAATGAAAATACAAACTGTTGGAGTGATAAATGAAATTAAAAAAGCTTACTTCATTTTCAAAGACAATCCTAAAAGGAAAGACAAAAATTGTTCAATGTTTGTAAAGACTATGACTGCTTATCATTCAACCATTGCAACTTTTATATTTGCATCAAATGAAGAGAGCGTGAGTGAGTGAGTGTGATGTTACAATTATTCAGCTGTCTGGTAATGATAACAAGCCTGTATCTCTATTCATGCAAGGAACACACAAGCAATAAAAAGCTTTGTTATCAGCTGTAGTTCTTACAGATTTCTCTCCCTTTTCAAACAACTCCAAATGGCTGCAGTTCTGATTTGTAACAAACATGATTTACTTCACACACTTGTGAACTGAAAATAATTCAGCTCTCAATTTCCCAATGAATGACCAAGTACAACCTTCGTCAATGAACCATCAGTTTGCCATTGGACAATTTGAATAGAATAAAAGCAAAAGTACTGAGATGTAGGATTATGAATGTCAACAAAGCATCATCAAACAATAACTGGACTGTAAGAACCACAGGACAAGAGTCTCTCAGAAGTGGATGGTCACTCTGGGAGTTAAAAGAAAAATCAATCATTTAGTCTTGATGTCAAGCCAAATTGTAAAGGAATAAAATGTATTAAGTAAACAATGATATTTTGGTTTCATCTCAAAATGACAGAAAACAGTTGCTTTTAATGAGTTTTGACTTCTTGGAACAAAGAGAAAATGTTTGTATATGTCACCCATCAATTTTCAAAAAGGAAATAAAATGTACTTTTGTTTAACATGTAAAAATGATGTCATGCTTTTAAACCGGGAACTAAAACATTTAATTTAAATAGAATGTTTAGATTAAAAAAAAAAAAAAATGAGTGTTAAATTTAATCATAAGACTTTAAATCAAACAAGACAGAGAGAGAAAAATCTGTGTATATAAAGTAAAATGTATATACAAAACTGTTTATCAATGCATGAAACTTGGAATAGCAGGGACTTGATAAACACAGTTTGGTGTGTATATGTGTGTGTGTGTGTGTGTATATATATGTATATATATATATATATATAATAAACAGGCTTAAACACTAATATTCCATGGTCATAATTTATTCCATTGGAATCGTAAATACTTGATAAACACAGTTTGGTGTGTATATGTGTGTGTGCATATATATATATATATATATATATATATATATATATATATATAAATAAAAGGCTTAAACACTAATATTCCATGGTCATAATTTATTCCATTGGAATCGTAAATACGATCCAAATCATCAGACCTACAAATTCAAAATGAAAACAGAAAAAACAACTCCGGAAACCTCCTATCCTAACATCTAATTGTCTATGGTGTGTATATGTCACCACGAAATGTATCTTTATGCATTAGACATCCGTTGACTTTCTTTCTCTCCTCTTTTTAAATCCCCCCCCCACATCTCCTAAAATTCTCTCTGTTAAGGTTTCATCTCCCTCCTCCTCATACTTACACTTTCTCTAAATTCCGTTTTGATTTCCGTAGTTGTTTTTTCTGTTTTCATTTTGAATTTGTAGGTCTGATGATTTGGATCGTATTTACAATTCCAATGGAATAAATTATGACCATGGAATATTAGTGTTTAAGCCTTTTTATTATATCCTTACTCTGTCCTAGACATTGAGTTCTACCTGGATTCTTCCTCTTGGAAAATTTTTTTCTGAAAATATACATGTATGGGTATTTTTTTTATATATATTTTGCATATGTATGTATATTTTCCACTAATATTATCTATATCTATATATATATATATATATATATCTAAACACACACACATACATACATATATACTTACATATATATACATACATACATATATAATGGACTCTCCTGTCACTTTCGAGGTGTGAGGATCTGACAACAATACATATATATATATATATATATATATATATATATATATATATATATATATATACATGCATACATATATATGCATATATATATACATACATATACACACACACACATACATACATACATACATACATATATGAAAATAATTCTGTTAATATATATAGTCTCTGACAATTGGCATTAAGCCCACAATTTATTTAAAATTTTAAGGTTTTTAGCTCAGCTTATCTTTTATTATATATACAAATAATTCTCCAATTACTACCAATGAATTCTTGATTCCAGGTTATCCTCTCTTCCCCTTTGCCAAAAAGATTTCAGCATCCACATGCATGGTCTTGGTGTTTACATCTGGGATAATCTTCTTCCCTGTCTCAACAACTCCTTCACATGCTTCCGTCTTTCGTTACTAAACTCTGTTATCTCTTTTTCTTTTTATCACCCTTGCCTCTTCCCAGGACTGAAGTATATTAGACATAATCGTTGACAGTATAGAAAATGCATTTTCTTTCCATCCATCTGCAAACATCTTTGTCTTCAGTAACTTTAATGCTCACCATAAACATGGCTTAAACATTCTAAGGTACTGATGTTGCCAGTATTCAGACATTAAATGTTTTCATTGCCCAATCCCTTACTCAAATCATGGATTTCCTTACTTGTTTCCCTAGCAAAACTGAGCAACAGTCCTCTCTACTTGATTTATTTCTTACCTCCTCTCCTCACTCTTGCTGAGTTTCACAACACTGCCCTCTTGGTAACTTGGACCACTCTGTGGTATCTATTGACATTTTGTTCCAATCACCTGTTAAAGAGGAACCCAATATTTATAAGACCTCTTTCTGTTGCCAGCATGCTGATAAGGACTCCCTCCATAATTTTCTTCGTGATGCCCCTTGGATTGACATGTTTAACTTCCCAATTGAGAATTGTGCCACTGAGGTTTCTTTCTTGGGTCAAAGCCAGCATGGATGCTTTCATCTCTTCTAGGAAATACCAGGTGAAATCTCAATCCTCTACATGGTTCACACCAGCATGCTTAGCCACTATAACACACAAGAATAACTATTTTCGGCTATACCAGCATGACAGCTCCCAACAAGCTGTCACAACAAGCACCTATTTGTTGCTGCTTGTAATAAATGTATACAAGTACTTGAAGAAGCTAAGTCCCTGTTTGCTGAGAGAATGTGGCATTGCATAGCATCTAACAATTTTGGCTCTCGTGATTACTGGCAGCTCTGTAATAGGATATTAAATAAGTATAAGGTCTCAATTCCTCTTCTCTTCAATCAATTTTAAGGTGATAACATCCTCTGCTGATAAAGCTGAATGCTTTACCCATAAAGTCTCCTTAAACTCTGCTCTTGACTCATCTGGAGTATCACTGCCTAACTTCCTACTTAGAACTGAGTCTCTGTTGAGTGATATGCATATAACCCCTTCCATGGTTTCTGCTATCACCTCTAACCTGGATCCTCACAAAGCATGTGTATCCGATGATATCTCTGTAATAGTCATTAAAAAGTGTTCTTGCGAATAGGCTCCTGTTCTCTCTAAACTGCATAATAAATGCCTCATTACCTCCTGTTTTCCTACCTTCTGTTATTCCAGTTTTTAAGAACTCTGGTGAACTGTATGACCTATCCAACTATTAGCCTTTTACCTCTTTTTGGAAAGCTCTTAGAGGCACTAATCAATGCTGAATTGGTTCACCATATCTCATCACAGGGCCTTTTCTCAAACAAGCAATACAACTTTTGTTTTTCCAGGTCAACTGGTGATATTCTAACAATAATTGCTGAAAGAGCCAATCGTGCTCTAGATAAAAACAGTCAAGCCCGGGCTGTAGCATTGGACATCTTCAAAGCCTTTGACAGGGTCTGGCATTCAGGACTTCTCCACAAGCTGAAAAATTGTGATATATCTGGGCACATTTTTGAGCTGATCCAGTCGTTCCAATCAAATCAGGAAATGAAAGTTGTCCTGTACAGCCACTCATCTACATTTTTTCATACTAACGCGGATGTTTCCCCAGGACTCCATCCTTGGTCCTACACTGTTTTTAATCTCCGTTAATGACCTTCCCAATGACATCAGCTCTCAACTTGGCATTTACGCTGATGTCAAAACCATTTATTCCTGCCTCAATAGTAAGGCTGATCAGTTCAACTAGGTCAAATGTCAGTCAATGTCCAAAACAACTTCAAGACCATCATTAACTGGAGCAAAAGATGGCTTATTAATTTTAACACTGCCAAAATTAAACTTCTCTCCATTAATCATGTGAGAGATCCTACTCTACTTTCCACCATCATGGCTGATGCTAGCCTTCAGGAAAGTGACGACTTGTGCCTTTTCAGGCTCACGGTCTCTGCTGACATGAAGTGGAAAGACAATATTGAATCCATTGCTAGGTCAGCTGCTAAGAAAATTGATTTACTGTGTGGTGCAAGATGATTTTTCTGTCCAGTATCTATCTTACATATCTATAAGTCTATCATTCACCCATGCTTAGAATATTGCTGGCACATATGGCCCAGTGCACTTGCTATTTACTTTCAGCTCCTAAAAATATATATTAAGAAATATATATACTCAAATATCTATACACACACCCATACATGTATATATATAATATATATATATAATAATAGCTGGCCACTCGTATTCGAGGATACCTGTCTATTAGGGTGGCTAGCCAATCCCTATTGCAGATGCTTGCTCAGCCACAGAGCCCACTTGTGGTTTATACTGCAACTATACTGAGCAGACCTTAGTTACAGTTTCTGGGAGAGAGCATGTTAACTAATGTGATCAACAATCTGAACAAGGCCAGAACACTCAAACTCTAGGTCACAATGACTTGTGACTTTGTACTAGCACAGCTATTGACGGCCCCCCGAGTGTTCTGTCTACCCAATTTCACTTACAAGGCTTGGGTTAACCTGTGGTATGGTTTTCAGACACTTTCCAAAAGTGCCACACGCTTAGATCATCCCCACTCCAGACTGATAAATACAAGATGTCTCCTTCCTGACAAATCAACCATGGTGAGATTTGAACCCAGGTCTCATGGTCAGAAAGCAAATGTTCTAGCCATTCGGCCACATTAAAATAAACTATATATAATGGACTCTCCCATCAGTTTCAACGTAAGAGGATCTGACAATTTAATTGATTCAGTTATGAAATTTTCTTTATGCTAAGTGTAAGACCAAAGGCTTTACATACAGCAGAGAAACAATTTATTAGATGTTGGGCTCCCTCAAAGGATGTCGCAACAAGAGCAGCAGCATCAGCAAACAACAAATCATGAATACTTTGTGTACGAAGGTGGGTCTTGACTTTAAAGCGATGATGATTGAAGAGACCACCAGTTGTTTGAAACTGAAACTTAACATTGCTCTCTGTGTCTGCAAATGCATATTTCAGCATCACTGAGATGAAAAGGACAAGGGCCATGACACACGCTTGCTTGGTGCCGTTTGTGACATCAAATGATTCTGACATCATGCCATCAGACACAATATTAGTTTCATTCCTTCATGAAAGGAGATCATGACATTTATCCTATATATGTACACACACACACACATATATATATATATATATATGATTGATAATGGAACAAAACTGTATTGTAGATTTAATTTTTAAAAGTAATCTAGATTTAGAGTTTTCCATTTTGAAACAAAGGATGTTCTGTGTCGCGATCAAATAATATTTTTTTTATATAATTAGAATATTAAGCTCTAAATATCGTATTGAGCACTGTTTTTAAAACTTAAAATAAAACCTAATAACTGAATTATAAATATCAGTTCTTACTTATAATTTTAAATATATATATATATATATATATATATATATATATATATATACACACATACATACATACATACATATATATATATATATATATATATATATATATACACACACACACACACATTTGTGGCCAGAACTCAAAGAAACGTTCACCAGTACAACATTTTGCGAACAAAAGATAGGCTTCATTAGCCAAAAAAAAAAGAAAAGTTTTCTAGCAACTATGTGGATTTGTACCAAATTGTGCAAAATACAACAGTCAGCAAAACACAGGATTTTATTCCAACAACAAAAACATAATGAAAGGTATGTGAAATTCAAGTTTACAAAATTCATGTTTCTTGCTGTAAAAGTGTTACATAGGAATCTTAAAGTGTTTTGACAAAAAGTTGTATAAAAAAAACTTTTGTGAAAAGTGCTTTATATAATATTCAAAATGGAGACCTTTAAAATAATATTATTAGAAATATTCAAACAGGAAGGCAAACAGCAAAAACGATATGAACAAAAACGATATGAACAAAAACTGAAAAACTCGTTGAAATATTGGCAAAACAACAGAAAATATTCACTAGTAAGAAGAACGGATATTTAGAAGATGCTATCGTAAATGTGATTGCTGTATTTGACTATATACCAGAAGAGGAGATAACTTTTTTGTCATATTAATGTAGATATGAAGACCTATACAAAACAAACTGTGCAAACTGGTCTGATGACAAAAAGGTCAGACTTTTGCTAAGGTAAGTAGGTGCTGTTAAACACACTAAGTTTGCAAATTATATATATTACCAAAAAAAATTAGTGACCTAACATTTAAAGAAACAGTTACTTTGCTTTTGGAATTTTTTAGTCTGAAGTCGTCTTTGTTCCATGAAAATGTAAGATGACAATTTCACAATGTTCATG
The DNA here is from genome assembly GCA_903632075.3 of Acanthosepion pharaonis. Taxonomy (NCBI): domain Eukaryota; kingdom Metazoa; phylum Mollusca; class Cephalopoda; order Sepiida; family Sepiidae; genus Acanthosepion; species Acanthosepion pharaonis. The sequence continues at coordinate 220,997 of CAHIKZ030001332.1, read as the reverse complement.
AGCATTGTGAATGAAAATTGTAAGAAGTTCAAACTGGCAGAATTAAGCCCTGACAATTTTAAATGCCTGATATTTGTTCAAGGGTTGATGTCAACAAAAGATGCTGAAATCCAGGGAAAGATTTTAATTAAACTGGAAAACAAAAGCAATCTAACTTTGTAAAACCTAGCAGAAGATTTATAAATGTTCATCAAGATGACAAAGATATTGAAATAAGCAGCATATTGCATGTTAAAAAGTGTGTCAGAAACATAAAGTGAAGAAGGAAAAAAAAAAACATTACTCCTAACCCCTGTTACGCATGTGGAGAATTACATTGGTATAAGGACTGTCCTTACAAAAAGAAATGTTTTCAGTGTGGAAAAAAAGAACATAAAAAACACACTATAAGACAAAATTTAAAAATGAGTGAGGAATTATATTAAAATTACTAATATGGATAAATCTGATATAAAAAAATTTGTGCAGGTAAAAATCCGAAACAAAAATGTCAAATTGCAATTGGATAGTAGATCCGATTTAAGTATAATAAATGTATATACATAAAGAAAATTGGGTAAACCAACATTAATGGTTACAAAAAAAAAAAAAAATCACTTGTAGGGTTTATATTTATTCTGGAACATACAGAATTGTGGCACAAGCCCGGGGTGGGGGAAGAAATTGGGAGAGAGCTGGTCTTCATTAACTATCCTAGTCAATCAGATTCACAACCCATTCACCTCTCGATCCTGCATACACCAAAATACCAGATACTAACAGGGGAAACATACAAAACATCCAATGCGATAAAAATCTGTTCATTACAAAATATATAAAAATTTCATGATTCATGAATGATGGGGAAAGGGATGAAACCTGAAAACAAACTAAAAATGTAACACAAAATGAAATTAAAATCAAAATGTCCACTCCTCAAAATAATAAGAGAGGCCACTGTATTCTGCCAATAGACAGAATTAAGCAGCACAGTGGTAAAGGATAAGAGGCAAGACATAAGTGGCACACGCCTCAGCTCTACCCTTTAAGGACAACCACCTTCAGAGACATGTCCAGAATAACGCTTCAACCTTTGCCTGTACCACTAACCAATTCTTTTCTAGCTGAAATCTGAGCCAGAAACACATCTCCAAGAATGCGGACGAGTCCTTCATTCCAGCTAAAGGGCCCCAGAAGCACCCCCCACCTTCCAGGTGCTTAAAGTTCTTGGCTCCCATCACGTTCTTGTACCATTCATGTGCCTCCTGCACCACCTTAATGTCACTGTGGTACAACACAAAAATGGATATGTCATTAGCATATGCAGAATCCGTGGCTTGAGCTTGACCAGGGAGAACAACAATTTTGTGTATGGCCGGACTACATGCCCTGTCCCTCAGCCAGCCAAAGTTTAAAGTAAGGGCGAGAGCAGACAACCCTGTCAGACCAACCGAGACAGGGCAAAAGCGCCCGACCACCTTCCGTTCACCTGTATCACAGCACTGGGGGAGCAATACAGGAGTCTAATCCACTTGCAGAAGTCTGGTTCAAATCCGGCGGCCTGCAGAACAGCAGCCAAGTACTGATGGTCTACTCTGTTAAATGCCTTGGATTGATCTAAATTGATCAGTGTAGCACACTTGTCATCTTTTACTCCCTCTATGATCATGCAGATCAGATGCAGGTTGCTTTGAACTGTTTTGTCCCCTAACAGCAAGTCTGCTTGGGTCCCAACAAGCTCATGACAATTGACTGCAAACACTCCATCAGGATCTTTGCCAAAATCTTTAACTCTGTGTTTAGCAGAGTTATGGGCTTATAATCATCTAAATTCCGCCCAGCACCTTTGCTCTTTTTCAACTGTGTGATCACAGCCCTGAAGATCTGGTTGGGGATGGAACCCCTGCCAGAACCAGTTGTTGAATACAAAAAAATTGGAACAAATGTGTGACAACTTCAAGTACATTTCATAGGGTAGACCATCAAGTCCCGGAGACTTGTCACTGCCAACCACCAATGCCAAGTAAACTTTGCCTTCTGTTCTCACCCTCACAGCTAGCCACTTCAGTCAGTGAAAGCCAAGGAAAGTCAGCCAAATGCTCCTTCGTAAAACATTTCTGGAAATGCTACTTTGGTCAACAGAAGAGTACACCTCTTCGGGGTTATGACCTCATGATTGTATTGATTGGAACTTCAACGGATCTCTTCCTTGTGCAATTCTGTGCCTATATTCACAGCTTCATTAGACATCTTGTTTAACCTATGTCTAACTTCCTGACCCTGGTAGCGCTTGCTAACCTCACGCTGCAGGGCCTCCATAGTTACAGCTATTCACCCCGGCCACTGCCTGGAACAGACTATGCTCTAGAGCCTTCACCATTTTAGCCTTGTCTAGAGCGAGTCGTTGGCTATATTCAGTGGTGAAGGACCTAATCCTATCCTTAAGCCTCTCCCACCACCTACTCCCAATAAGTGCCCCCAACAATTCCCACTGCACTAATCTAGTCAGCTGTTGCTGAAAGTCCTGCCTTCCCAGTAAGGACAGATTGAACTTCCATTGTCCAGCCATTCTAGGCCTAGGACCTAACACCATCCAGGCACAGACAAGTCTATGATTTGAATAGTCTACCCTGTGGAACATGGGACATTCTAGTAATTCTAATTTGACCCTTCTCACTAACAGACAGCCAACTATGAGCTCATGTCCACATCTCCCACCCCAGATGATTGACCCAGTATCTATCGACGAGCCCAAACTCAATGATCAGATCAACCAAGCTACAATCATCCAATGCCTTCTTGCTAACTTCCCATCCCCCATCTATCTTGGGTTCAGGATGGCATTCCAGTCCCCCATTAAAACTAAGTGTGATAAATCCACCAAGAATGGCCCCAACCAACAGAAGAAGTCAACAGCCTTACCCTGATCTCTCAGGCCCCTTGCATTCAAGCCAGCTAGCATAATAGCCATCTTTTAAGCGTAGTTTCCCTAAATACATACTGGATTGAAATTTGCAGGGGTAAAGACCCCCGACGAATTGTCCCAAATTTCTGGTGCCAATATCGAACTTAATTCGTCCCCCCAAGACAATGTTGCCGATGTCTGTAGGGTAGGTTAATTTTAGGGTCCTATATAAATAGAGATGGAGAATAATGGAGACCCTCCCTGCACATTTTGTGACATTTTATGTAGTTCTGGAGTATGAAGTTGAACCATTTTAATATTAGGGAATGCATCCCTGGCCTCGGCCAAGTGATTGCAAACTTTTAAATTTCCCTGTGTTCCTGATAAGTGCTGTCACACCAGAAGCATTAAGAAAATTTTGTGGTGAGAATACTTCCAGGTAGCTTTTGAGCTTCTGTCACCAGCAGGGTGTCCCACATGGCGTTTGAATGCTTGGCCAGAATTTTGGGGGTTATGTTGAGGGTTTTAAGCACTTTCTCCATTATTTCCCAGCTGACAGCTGTCACAGGACTTGACATCTGAAGTTAGTAGTGATATAGTTCTAGTCACCACTGCCTCTAAAACAGACGGTATTGATAGTAGTTAATTTCCGTCAATAAACTCCTTATACTTTTCTTTTGAGGGCCTTGTAATACCCCCTTTTTTGTTTTCACTGAAGTCCATACACTTGTAGTAGCTGATGGGAACTTATCTGCAAGTGGGGCATACTCCACCATAATGTTGAAGAGGAGAACCCCCACGGCAAAACATGTTCACTAAAATTCACTAGAACTATGTTATTACAAAAAAAAACAAAACAATGTGTACTAAATTAAACTGGTCTTCAAAAATACTTTCAAAAAAGTGTTGCCTACTGCTGTTTTCAAAAAATAACCAATGAATACAACCCACTGCAGGTTGGTCTTGACTGAAATCGCTTGTAGTGTTTCAGGACAGAAAATAGAAATTTGAAGGGGAATTTATGACAAATGTGAATGATAAAACTTTGAAGTTAAGATTTTTTGTCATGAAAAATACGAACAACCTTTTTTGAACGGAAGTAGTTTAATTTATGGAACAGTCTGAACAATTCACTCTGCCAAAAAGTTAAGGGTTTTTCCAGAGGTATTTTCTGGTGGGTTTAGGCAGGTGTAAGAAAATGAAAGCTAAATTTGAACTAAAAGAAAATGTACAACCATTTTAAAAAAAAAAAAAGGAATGTACCATTTGCATCATTAAAACAAATTGATGATGAGCTTGACAGACTCGAAAAAAATGGGTGTTTTATTGAAGGTGGAATATAGCGATTGGGCCTCACCAACTGTATATATATAAAGAAACAGTCAAAAGAGATATGTGTTTGCGGGATATTTCCATGGGCTTAAATGATTCCCTCAAAAGTTATCATTACCCACTTGCGGGGCTGGAAGAGATTTTTGTGCAACTTAGCAGAGGTTGGATATTTTCCAAAATCAATGTAAGTGACATGTATCTTCAGATTCAAGTGGACAACAAATGTTCAAGATTACTGACCATGAATACACATCATGGAATGTATGAATTCAATTGTTTGCCTTTCGGCATAAAGGTTGCTCCAGCTATTTTTTAGCAAGTAATGGACATGATGCTGAGTGGACTCGACTTTGCAGTCACTTATCTTAAGGATATTTTGCTGAAAAGTGAAAACCCAGAAGAACACAAGAAAAATGCTTTTCAAGTTTTCAGAAAAATTCAGGACTATGGATTCAAGCTGAAGGACGAAAAGTGTGAATTTTTTATGAACAAAATTAAATATTTATGTCAAATAATTGACAAGAAGGGCAGGAGACCAAATCCAGCATGTGCCAGTTCTATAAAAGACATGCCTGCTCCTGAAAATGTCAGTTCCCTACAAAGTTTCCTGCAGTTGGCAAGTTATTATAATGTATTTGTGCCAAATATGCATTGCTTGCAAGCTCTGTTAAATGAATTACTGAAGAAAGACTCTAAATTGGGTTGGACAACAAAGTGCCAGGAAGTATTTGAGAAAATTAAAGAAATGCTAACATCAGACTTGTTTTTGACACACTACAATCCAAAAAAAAGAAATAATTGTAGCAAGTGATGCTAGTGCATACCATATAGGATCATGCATTATGCATAAACTCAAAGATGGCTCAATTAAACTGATTGTACATGCATACAGAACGCTTCTTCCAGCTGAAAAAAAATTATTCCATGAGAGAAAAAGAAATTTTAGGGATTGTCTTTGTCCTCAAAAAATTTCATAGATTCGTTCAAGGTTTAACTTACAAACAGATCACAAACCATGGCTAACTGTTTATGGGTTCAAAAAAGGACTACCGACTCATAGGTTACAACAATGGGGAACCATTTTACTAAATTATGACTTTAGAATGGAATTCTTGCTATCATGTAAATTAAGTCATGCGGCGGGGTTGTCCACACTTATTCCAAGAAACAATAAACCTTTGGAAGACATGGTCATTGCTTCTCTAGAATCGGAAACAGAGATAAAAAATGTACTATGCAATACTATGCAGGAACTACTTGTGACATTGGAAGATATAAAAAGTAAATCGTTGGATGACAAATTTTATCAAAATGAAGAAAAAACTTAAAGACAGGAGTAAAACAGAATCTGAGGTATATTCAATGTGCGATGACATTCTCATGTAAAGAAAATGAGTAGTGGTAGCTTTGGCACTGCAAAAGAGAATCCTGAAAGAATTTCATGCAGGACATTCTGGTATATCTAGAATGAAAAGCTTAATGAGAAGTTACATATATTGGTGTAGCATGGATAGAGACATTGAATGTTTGGTAAAGTCATATAAAGGCTGTGCTTTGGCAGCTAAAACACCATCAATTAAGTTCAACCCATTGCCAGAAACTGACCACCCATGGTCACATCTGCATATTGACTTTGCTGGTCCACTTAATAGGATATATTATTTGATTGTTGTAGACAGTTTTTGCAAGTGGCCAGAGATATTCAAATGTAAGAAACCAACCATGCAAGTAGTAATTCAGTTTCTACATGCACTGTTTGCAAGGTTTGGAGTACCAGATTCTATTGTTTCGGATAACGACACTCAATTTACATTGAAAGAATTCAGGGAATTTTGCAAAATGTTTGCGGTAGAGCACATAACAGTTGCCCCTTACCATCCTAGAAGTAACAGCTAAGCAGAGTGTTTTGTGGATACCTTCAAAAGGGCTCTAAAAAAAGCCAACAGTGGATCCACACATACAGCATTACAGCAATTTTTACAGGTATATAAGCTTACACCAAATAGAAATGCACCTTCAGCCATGATTCCAGCAGAAATTATGTTTGCGTGGAAAATAAGTTTTTTGACAAGCTGATACCCAATAAAATAAAAAAAAACATGATCATACAGTACACAAAGCTGGAAAGAAATTTTATAAAATTGGTCAAAAGGTTTTTTTCCTGATGTATCAGATAAATAAAACATATCAGAACTATTAAAGGTAAAAGTTATTATTTTTTTAAAATGTATTTGTTATATTACTTGAATTATTTTTCTCTTTAATAACGCTTTATGCTAAAAAAATAATACAAAAGCTTAAAATGTATGTAGTATTCTAATTCATATTGTAAAATAAAATTTAGTTAAGTATAATTAATATGACAATATAAAGATTTATGGTTTAGTATTCTGAACTATATTAGAAAGTCTGTTTCATAAAATACAGTAGTAATCTTTTACATTCCATGAATAATTGTCTCCAAGCACAGGAAGGTTTTGTCTTAGAAAAATTAACCTAATCTTGCTATGTTACCATTAAAATTCGAATTCTATGATTCAACAGAATACCATTGGCTGAATTTGTCCCTTCTTAGTTTATCTCACCTCCCTCTACACTTTTTTTTTTCTCAACCTTTATTTTCTTTTTTTTTGACCTTTTTCGTCTTATTTCTCTTCTCTTTCTCGCTGTTACTAATCACTTAGCTTCCTTTCTTTCTCCACATGTAAATTCCTTTTTACCTTTTATGGGAAACTTTCCAATGACAGAAGTTAACTTTGTTAACTGCATTTCAGAATAAAATATTTTAGTAGCATCATGATTTCCCACCTGATGAAATGTTAAAAAATTTGTTTATGTAATACTGCATAATATATATATATATATATATATATATATATATATATATATTAGCTTAACAGACACCCTATCAGGTGGTATTGAAGCTAGCTCCTGCAGAGGGCTCTTAATTGGTCCTTTGGCTTGTTTAGGAGTTTGAGAAGCCCTAAGTCTTTGCATATTCTCACCATTGGAAGCTCATGGGTTTTACTTTGCACAGGACTTTCTGGCTCTTTTGATTGCAATCTAGTCCTCTGTTGGTGATTTCCTTTTGTGAGGTATACTGCTGCTGTCGTATACAATAGGCAACAATAAACTACAGAAGAATGTAAAATTGATTGTTGCATTTAAGTATTATATTAATATCTAAGCTTACCTTTTAAAAGTCCAATGATAATTCTTCTGCCACCATTTAATGTAAAGACAATTTTATGTGATTAGGTCCTTAATCTCTGTACAAACAATTATATTTATTTCATGATTGACTTTTGCAATTAATTTAAATTATTCCCAAATTTTTTCCAAGTTATAAAAATTGTTATTGTACAAAAAAATTTGTAGCAAAAAAAACACCAAAAACAATAGCAGTAATGAAAATTTGAGAATCCAAAATTTCTGTAACACAAGCTATTGAAAGCTAGAGAGGTGTGTCCCTTTAATTGAAATGTAATGCAGTGACACACTGACATTTACATTTATTCTATAGATATATATATACACACATACACACACACACACATTATATATATATATATATATATATATATACACATGCACACACATATATATATATATACACACAAACACACACATATGTATATATACACACATACACATATGTATATATACACACAAACACACATATATGTATATATACACACAAACACACACATACACATGTACATATACACCCATATATATATATATATATATATATATACACACATACCTACATATATATATATATATATATATATATATATATACCCCACACACCTATATATATATATATATATACCCCACACACACACACGCATATATACCCACATTATCTAATACACAAGCCTAGATCAAGAACTCTACAAGTTGACAATTATTAGCTGAATTTTGCTCTGAAATGTTCAGTGCATAATATTCAGTCTATGCAATTAATAGAGAAGAATTTGGTTTTTGGCTCAACTCATTTCTCCTAGTGCTTCACCAATCAAACACTAGAATACTGATTTTGGTATATAGTTTAGGCTAAGAACTTTTCAGCACACAGACTCTCTCACATATATATGTATATGAAAAAGATAGAGATAAATAAACAGACATTAATAGATCAACATAGATAACAATCACTTTAGCAAAAGAAAGAAAAGAATAATATTCCTTAAAAAAATACAAAAATTATACTTGTTTATTCACCAAACACAGCAAAATCCTGACTGCAAATCTCGAATCAAAATTCCAACCCAATCTATAAAGCTTCATATTTCAACTTGAAATCATTCATCTGCTTTGCCACAAAAGAAGAAAAAGGGAAAAAAAATCTTTGGTTTGTTTTGAAGGTATTAAACAGTTGAGTAAATTCAGCACTGGTGTATGTAACATTTTTCAAGTGTTGATCATCTTGCCAACAACCGTGTGGGAAAACTATATTTTCCTACAAATGAAAGAGATATTGATCAACAATCTATCAGTGTTGAGGTAAAGATCATGCTTGTGGCCAACATTAAGGCTCAATTGAATACTTAATGGCCAAGAATAACACCAAATATCATTCTCCAATATCTTGGAACAACATGGTATGCCATTGTAGTGTTCTACTATCTCGTATTGTCAGCCTATGGAAGATGTTATTAGTGTCAATTCTATAGCAATTACAAATCGGTAATTTTGATGCTGACTCAGTGCAAATGTTGGGGAGGAGGAGGATATATAAGAAACACATTTCAGAAATGTTACCAAGTTAGCCTCAATAACAAGTGAAAATGGCTTTTATGCAGATAGCAATATTTTGTAGACTGTGGCTAAGATTTATAGAGGAAGAACAGAGAGCAACAAACTTTTTTTTCAAGGAAATAATAAATAGGAATTTTACTAAATTATATACTTGGGTTATTAAGCATTACATGTAACTGTTAACATAGTGAAAAAGGTTGCAATAAATTGTTTCATACAATAATCATTTAATAAACACCATGTATAATAAATCCAGAGGAGGGTAAGAATGAGAGCACATTTGATAAAGATGTTGGTTGTCTAATCACCAAATCTATTTTAAAATGAAAAATCATCTATAACTACTACTTGAAGATGTGTGGATCATTTAACACATATAAGAGTGGAAAACAGAATCAGTGAATGAAGTTCAAGTTCCATATAATAACTATCACACTTGTTGGCTATCGTGGCATGTGGGGGCTTCCTTACTTTGCTCAATTCAGCAGTAGCAGCAATAGAAGTAATCAGCAGGGAACAACAAGAAATCCTAGAACTTATAAAAATGCTGACCAAGCCCTATTCAGCCTCTTTCCCACTTTTCCTTTTCAGTTACCACTACCTTCAAGGCCAGCTCAAAGAACTACTCACATCCCTTGCTGCAGAAATTACATGGAGTCTCTTGGCAGCTTGACCTGAGATTTCTTATTCCTCATGGGAACAAATGGAGAAATCTCCCTTTGAGACACCTACTCGAAGGAAAAACTACTTACAAACCTTGCTGCAGAAGGCCTGTACCAGTCCTAGTAGTTTGACACTTAAATTTCTCATTCCTCTTGGGAACAAGTGGAGAAATTTCTTTCTACAAAATTTCTACTCAAGGGAAGAACTCTGTTAACTGGGAAATCCAAATTTTTTCCTCACAAAATATCACTATTTTGCACTCTCTTTCAACCATAAATAAAAGCTGTTAAATAGTTATTTCGAGCCTTGAGTTTGTTCATTCCACTCTATACACTGCTGAACACACACTCACACACAACCAGGAAAATCCCTACATTCAGACTAGTCTGTTGCAATCAATTTCACACCAATGTCCTTGATAAAGGCATGAATTTGTCTCTTCTTCACCCAGTTATGGATTAAATAGCAGGGTAGACTGAACTCTCTAGCCTTGCATGTAGTATCCTGAAGGGAAAAAAAACAAAACAAAACAAACTGAATACTTCATGTATATCTCATTTCCATTCTGATGGTGTAAAATGATTGTGAAATATACAACAATGGGGGAAGGAAATGATCTAACACTATCACCAGTCCGTAAAAAACTAATACCTTCTAAAACTACAGCAGCAACACTTAGTATGGTTTTGCATTACTAACCTCTATTAGGAGTCTGAAGTATCGGGAGATACAACAAAGTAAGATATACTCATTGACATTTATATGGGTCAAACAATCACTATGTTTTTCTATAATGCTGCCAATTATTTAAATGAAAAAATATCTAGCATTTAAGAAAAAAATATCAGATAGGAACACTTAATATTATCCCAATCATTCATTTCCTGACTTCTTAGGGTTGTTAAAATTAAAATAAATAAGAATGAGGTTATCTCCTCTTGCTACCAGGAGGTGCAAAAAAGAATAACTTTCGTGACAAGAAGGCTTTGGCACCTAACGAGTTGGTAAGAGAGTTTATCTTCTCTTGTTTCTCTGTGGTCATGTCTCCAAGAAAGAATCAGATTTCCTTGTCACACAGTCTCCAAGACAAGACAAAGCACATAAAATATGCAATTGAGTCAATGTATAGATGTTTCCATCATTAAGAATTTTACAAAAACAACTGGCATTTCACTAGATTTTTACTGCTTTTTTTTTTTTTTTTTCATTTGTTGATTCTGCAGAAAATGTCTCTACAGGTTTTTTTGATTGCAAATCAATGAAATCAGATGTAATTAAGAAAACAAAAACCCTGGATGACTTCTGTCAAAGTCTTCGACTCAAGCAACAAATTTTGGATAGGGTGAATGGAAAAACTGAAACTATGCTAGACAATGAAGATTTTAATATATGAAGATGTTAAATAAAGTTTTAATTCTAGCAAAAACTGTAAAAGTAACTATGCTAATGCTCTTTAGAAAGGCATGTATTTTAAATATCCTTAGATAAGACATCAACTAAAAATATGTGTACTATTGTCAGAAATAAAGTCCCCAAATAAAAGGTACGTGGCAGAAGGTTATGACAAACCACTTCTACACAGCATCTATAAGTGATGAACAATGATAATGTGTTACAAGTATATTCATTTAATGTGTTCTGTCAGGTGTGGAGTGGAGGGGGAGCTATGCATATCTGATGACAATAAAAAAGAATGATATCAAATATGATGACCTGATTTTGTGATAGTTTGTTTAAGAATGTCGAATAGTATAAAAGATGGAAAGGTCTTTGGAGTGTCTATTTTCAATAATGCAGTGTCCAAAAAGAGATGTCTTGATCTATGTTCTTTCAGATATCTTTAAATAGTTTCTTGTAAGGTGCTTTATGTAATGCACTTTAACTGCATCTTGTATGAAAACCTGTGTATATGATTAAATAATTTTGGAATGTAAGTCAATTTCTGACTTTGAACTGATGCTTTATATGTCAAACTGGGAGCTGGAAAGGAACCAAGTCTTCCAATTTTCACTTGCCATCATTGTGTGCTAGATTTCACCCATGAACAGATATCAGATTTCATGGGTGGTCACACAAATCAGTCTGCAGTCAACTAGATGCATTTGTACCAAGATGCAACATATTGTGTAAGGGAGAGAAAAATGCCCTTAAAAGGATTCACAAACAAAGGAGTAAATATGACCAGTACTGGCATCACACATAATTTCAAAATCCTTATGAGGAACAACAAATATTTGCATAATATTATAATGAAGAATTGTTCTGAAGACATATTTGTAGCAGTTTACTTTATTTTTGTTTCTAAAATGTTGATAATTTTCTAGAAGAGATCAGTTCCCAGTGATGATCATTTTGTTATAAAACCCCAATACCAAAGATGAGGCATTCACAAACATAGATCCTTGCCCAGGACAATATAAAACTTAGCTACATGAGAAAACATGGATTTAATTTTATGAAAAGATTCTAAAGCAAGATTTGAAAGAAATGTTACCGCATTTGATATCAGTTAAAAAATTATAAAAGGTTTTAATATCTGAGCATATTCAGGAAGGAAATGTAAAAAAACAAAATAAAATTGACCATTCCCAAAAACTGTTTTAATTTTTTATGGTATTAGGTGCAAAAAATTCTAATATAACTTTTACTTTTTCATCTAATTGACATATGCCTGCTTAATTGATATGATATCTTTCCAAATTTACATTTTGTAAAAGTTTATGTAGTGATATGCAAATTAGTATAATTTGCATATGAGCAGGTAGCTCATATATAATAAATGGACACCAACGAGAACGGAAGTGGAATAAGAACTTAGTGGATACACGACATAACAATGGCGTCGCCGATAGGATACTCTTTGGTCCTTGAAGACCCAGAGTACGTAGACACGTGGATTCGTTGCTTTGCTGCTAATGCTAGATGTAAAAAGTTGAAAGACAACAAAAACAGAGGAGGGGAAAATGAAATCACCGACTTGTTCATGGCTACCGCTGGTTGTGAAGCGATTATGAAGGTTGCTACAATGGTTTACCCTCGAGAACTAGAAGAAATGACTTTCGAAGAAATAAGTCAGGTTATTAAAAAAGAAACATGAGGCCAAAGAAAAAGACTGATGATTGCAGAAAGGACCAAGTTTATGGCAATGAAGCAGGAAGTGGATGAACCGATAGTAAAATATTTACACCGGTTAAGAAGTGCGAGTAAATACTGTGAATTCGAAAAACTAGGAACAGGCGAGCAGACAACGGAAGAAGAATTAATCCAACTAAGATTAATTGAAGGTATGCATAATTCGGCACATAAGTTAATGGAACAGTTACAACTTACAAACATGCCTTTGAATATGTGCATAGAATTTATACAACAGCAAGAATTAATACATACCTACAACCAAAATAAAAATAAATCCTACGAAGAAATAATGGCTGAAACATATACGGTACAAACAAAAAGAAAAAATTGTGCGTACTGTGGAAAAATTCATGAAATGAAAAAAGAAAAATGCCCAGCCTTTGGAAAGACGTGTTCAAAGTGTTTAAAAAAAAATCACTTCAAAGAAGTATGTAAAATGAAAATGTGGAAAAGAGTAGAGGATGAAAATAGACAGATTTTTAATGTAAAAAAAGGATAATATACAAAATACTGGATCTAAGAACGGAGATACAAAATAAAAGTGAAAATCAACGACTGTATTGTTGAAATGCAAATCGACACAGGTAGTGACGTCACGATAGTACCCAGAAATTTGTGGAAAAAATGGGAAAACCGTTTTTAAAAAAAACCAACGTACAACTACGTCAGTTTGATGGCTCGATTATAGCAATTATGGGTTACTTTGAAGGTTCAATAGAATTAAAAAAGAAAAATATGAAATAGTACCCATTATAGTTACAAATTGCCGAAAAACGCATGGACTACTGGGGAATGACGTGTTAAAAATAAATTCAACGAAGTTGATTAATGAGATAAAATAGAAAAAACAGGAAAATTAAAAAATTATGAAGCTAGCCTGAAATTAAAAGAAGATGTTTCCCCCTCCTACGACGAAGCGAGAAAAATACCAGTGCATTTATTACCATTGGTAATAGCTAAATTGCAGCTAATAAAGGAAGACTTATTAGAACCTGCCCCTCCAGGAGGAAGTAAATGGGCATCACCCATCGTGGTATTGAAAAAAAAAGATGGTGACCTGAGAATTTGTGGAGATTATAAAATAGGGGTGAACCATAAAGTTTGTGCTGACTCGTACCCTATTCCAAATGTGGAAGTAGCTTTACATAAGCTTGCTGGAATGAAAGTATTTTCGAAGATAGACCTAAAATCAGCTTACCACCAAATACCGATAAATGAAAATTTTAAAGAAGTGACGACTATAAACACACCTATAGGCTTGTTAAGGTGGAAAAAGAATGCCGTATGGCATAAAAACAACAAGTGCAATTTTCAAAAAGCTATTGAAAAAGTAATAGGAAATGTTGAAAATACCATCTGTTATCAAGACGATATATGTGTTGGAGATTTAAATGAAGATGATTTAAAGAAAAAAAAAAAGTGAAAATATACTGAACCGGCTGAGAGACGCTGGTATGACAATAAATACAAAAAAGTGTGTAACCAACAGTAATAAAATATCATTTTTGGGTTACTCAATATCAAAGGAAGGATCTCTCCAGATAAAGTACTAATAGAGAAAATTCTAAAAGTTGCTACACCAAAAAAAAAAAAGAATTGAGTCCTTCTTAGGTTTGGTAAATTTTTATAGAAAATATGTACCAAAATATAATGAGTTGACAGAGCCATTTGCTAAGTTAAGAAAAAAAATGGAATTCATTTGGTTAGAACACCAACAGAAAGCCTTTGAAAACTTAAAACAGATTCTGGCAAAAAAAGCCAATAGTACAAATTTTTTACCCTAAGAAGGACATAACTCTTACTACTGACGCTAGTGAGCAGTCCATATCTGGTATTTTGTCACAAGATGGGCATCCCATAATGTACTTATCAAGGAGATTAACAACAACTGAACACAATTATTCGAATATAGAAAGGGAGGCACTAGCCATAGTGTGGACAGCGCATAGAGCAAGACAGTTTTTGATGGGGAAAAAATTCTTGTTGAAAAGTGACCACTGGAATTTATTTTCAACCCAAGAAAAGAGCTACCGAAAGTTACAACGTCCAGAATATTACGTTGGGCGATTAGACTGATGGCGTTCGACTTTGACATTGAATATGTTAAAGGGAATACGATACCGCACGTTGATGCCTTATCTAGATTGAGGTTTTATAGAGAGGAGGACAAAAATGACGAGGAATTTGAAGACACATTCTTGCACCTTGTAGAAACCGATGTAATATCTGTAGATAAAATGGCTACTGAAACTACAAATGACCCAGTGTTAAATAGAATAATGTCGAGGATAAAACAGAATCACTGGGGAAATTGTTCAATGGCTGAAAGACCATTCAAAGAAATTAGACATAGAATGACTATAGAAAACGGGATAATATGTAATGGAGACTTGGTAGTTCCCCAGAAACACAGAGGAGACAGGTTATAAAAAAATGTACACGATGATGTACATTGTGGAGTGGCAGCTACGCAAAGAAGATTAAAATTGGAAGCCTGGTGGCCGGGGTACTCAAGAGACGTAGAAGACTACGTAAAAGATGCAAAAAATGCACAGAACTCAGGAATTTTAAGCAAAAGAAAATACATGTATGGCCCCGAGAAGTAGAACCATGGAGCAGAGTACACATGGACCATGCCTATGTCAATGGGATAGGACTATTATTAATATTAGTAGACGCATATTCAGGTTGGCCTGAAGTGGTGAGAGTACCGTAAAACAAATATTAAGAGTAACATTTTCGAGGAATGGGACACCGAGAACATTGGTGACTGATAACGCACCAGAATTTGTGGATGCTGATTTGCATGAATGGCTAAGAAAAATAGGATGCAGACCTTACAAGACCCCTCCCTACCACCCTCAAAGTAATGGGGCAGCGGAAAGGATGGTCCAGACGGTAAAGAAGGGCATAAAAGCATGCTTGCAACATGTTGAAGCTTGAATAAGCATGGAATAATAATGATACAACACAAAATGTATGTAACAAAATGTATTGAAACAATGAAAAAGGTACACAATATTTACAGGTAGTTTTGGTATATTCTTGGGAAGACTGTTCCTGCAGAATGGGTTGACTAAGTCCAGTCAGGCAGAGTCTCTGGATTCGATCTCTTAATCTTCCGTCGTCTTCCGGTACCAACCCATATTTATATGGTCGGTACTCCACTTATGTAAATTAGGTGTATCATACACAACACAACAGAAGGAGGAAATCGATGCTTTCCTACCAAGATTACTATTAAGTTACAGAACAATTCCACATGCAGGCAGGCCGGAAAGTCCATCTGCCTTAATGGGCAGACAATTAAGGTCCCCTTTTGACTATGTCATATGCCACAAATCAAAAGATGTGGTACAAAAGAAATAGGAATATGCAACCAGAGTCAGCCGAATTTATTATGCAGAAAGGACATAATACTGCAATATTAAATAAAGAAAATGGGAACAGTGTTCTAGCTCATGCTGACCAAATAAGATCCCAAGGAGAAGAATCTGATGAGGAAATGCCTTCAGAGATGCCCATTATTGATGTATCAGAAGAGTTAATGCAGAATGAAACTGCGGAGGAAGAAGTAGAGAGAGATGAGTTAGAAGAGGAATACCAGAGTATGCAAGAGGAACAATTCGATTATAGGGAAAGACGTGATAGATCTAGATCTCCAAGGGAAAGGAGAGAGATAAAGGAAGATGTTCAGGAGGGCACAAGAAGAAGTACAAGAAGTACTCATGACATAAGGCCCCTCCGTTATAGGGAGATGTAGTGATA
This sequence comes from Acanthosepion pharaonis, assembly GCA_903632075.3. Classification (NCBI taxonomy): domain Eukaryota; kingdom Metazoa; phylum Mollusca; class Cephalopoda; order Sepiida; family Sepiidae; genus Acanthosepion; species Acanthosepion pharaonis. Next base: position 204,451 of record CAHIKZ030001332.1, on the reverse strand, counting down.
TGCAAATTAGTATAATTTGCATATGAGCAGGTAGCTCATATATAATAAATGGACACCAACGAGAACGGAAGTGGAATAAGAACTTAGTGGATACACGACATAACAGTTTATAACAGTTTTTTAACCACTCAATAATGAACTGAACATGGAGGAACTGACTATAAGAACATTATTCATATAGGCACAAATGAAATGCAAACCATCTTTGGAAAGATGAAACCACATTCTGCCCACAGACTAAATGGAACACGTTGAAGCTCAAGTAATCCAAATGGTGTTGTGATACTCTTAGTGATATGATCCAGCTCCACAGGGATTTGGTGGTAAGCTCTAGTGAGATCCAATTTTGTAAAAATGTTTTGCTTTGCTCATTAACTGTAACACAGTATGCTTGTGGAGATGAATACTAAGTTCCATCACCTTTCAGTACCAGCAGGTGTAATGAAAATGACCAGAATTACTATTTGATAGTAATTAACTCCATCTTAATTTGTTTCAGTTTCTCTGCCATGATCATACACAAAAGGGATGCTACAGAATTATGCATAGCTGGACAGTGTCCCCTTTGTTTGACAGTTTAGTCTTTTCTTTGCATCACCTGAAATGATTAAGACAGTTTATCTTTTATGTATACAAGACCAATTGTTGGTGCTTCTCTCCCTTGTCCTACTGGAGGAGAAACTGCTGTCTCTAAGCAGGCATCTAAAAATGAAGTTATCTATTCTTTTTATCAACTTGTACAAACCAGCCTGTAACCTCTGCTGATTATCCAGCAGCTTGTTTATTGCGTTTAGTTTGGTGATTTAAACTCTGGATTTCAATAATGGCTGAGTGGGCATTACATTGGACACATTATCTGTCAACCTCTCTATTGGGGTTAAGGCAATATTGACTGAAATTCTCATGGTAGGTGTTACAGAAATATATAACAAATAAATTCTTCATCCCTGTCAGCTAGATCCTTAGTGAGGTAGATATCTTAACTACTTTTTCATCCCCACAGGAGTTTAAAGGGATTATCTACTAGGAGAGCCATAATGATATTCAAAACTTTGTGGGCCACCTCAGTGGATGATACAGAAATGACAGAGACAAATTTCTTATTTTGCAAGAATTTGCCAAATTTTCTATCCTAATCAACATGCCATAAGTAACATGAGCTCATTGAGCAAAAAAAGGAGTGACATCATGAATGAAGCAAAAGGACAAGTTTTGGTCACAAGAAGGGGCAACTATGCTCAATAAGGTTTGACTATTAAGGATTGAGAAAGAAAGATAGCAACTAGCAATACTCCTCCTATGTATTAGTGGGAGATACTTGTGATACTAAAGTAGGAGGTATCCTGCTACTGATTTAGGCATGGAATTTGAGCCATAGAGAAAGGAATATTCAATATTTGTAAACATCAAAATTGAGTTTGTTATTTTTATAGGAAGGCTACAAACAAAAATGATTTGATCAGTTTCTACTCAAACTGCTCTCTTAAAATTAAATCTGGAATTATTATAGGTTCCTATCTAAGAACTTTAAGAATCTGCAGTCCCCAATATTTACTTAAAGAAGAAACATACATAGAAAACACATTCAAAAGCCTACAATACCCATATCATATCACCCACAATGCAAGAAGAAAGGCATACAAAATATACAACCGAAACAAAAATAACATAATCTGTAATAATAAATTACATGAAAACAGATGCATAATACTACCGACCAACTCTGTCACATCCACTATCCAAAATAACCTATCCCATCTAAATAATCTTAAAATAGTCACAAACACTTCCAAAACCATTATGGATATACTCAGATCCTCATACACTAATAGCAATAATATTTCAGAAGCAGGCATTTATAAAATAAATTGCCAAAACTGTTCTTCCCAATATATTGGAGAAACAAGTAGAAATTTAAAAAAACAGATTTATTAGCACAAAAGAGACCTAAAAAAACAACTTAGCTAATGCACTCGTCATACATAGAAATAAATTCAACCACAATTTTAAAAATACTACACTCATAAAAAAAAAAAAGAAAATAACTTACTTAGAATGAAAATCCTCAAGAGTGACGCCATTGAATATTACCCAAATATTAATCTATGCCCAGGCTTTTTCCCTATTTCACCTTTCTTGACAGAATTACTACTCTCCCAAAGAAACATACACAACTGTATCGTGAAATCAAAAGAAAATGGTTGAATCTGTCAATACAGCAATAATAACAATATCTCCACACGTGACAGTAATTGACATAATTTTCAGTTAACGGTATGAAAATAGTGTTCTCTAAATTCTTCCAGTTGCTAAGGACATTTTGTTTTGTTATTATTGGTTACTTTGTTTAATAAATTCATTTTGTTTTTTGCCTTGAGAAAGTTCACATTGGACGAAACACATCGGCAACTATTACAGTTTTCCCATTGTCTTTTACATTTATAAATATATATATATTTAGTTGGATTATATCAGTGATAGAGCTAACATATTTAGTTATATATATATATATATATATATATATATATATATATATAAAAAATAAATAAATTATGACCAACTTTAAAACAATTGTTCAAAACCTATTTTATTGCCTTTCCAAGCTCTGATTTTAATTTTGAAAGTGCTTTTATTTCAAAAGGACATAGTATATTTGGTAAAATATTTTAATTTTATTTTTTCAAAAACACATTTCTAGCAAGAGTATTAAAATCTCAAAAAAAAAAGAACACAGAATCAATTGACTGAACTATGTGTAATATGGCATTTATATACATATATACCAACATGAATCCCAGTGTTGATAGAAGGTACTAAAGACTAAGTTGTTCATGTTGCCACATAATTTATCAAACACTGGGAATAATAAACTGAGAGAAATGCTGACAAAGGAAAGAAATTGCCTCTTACTTGAATGCTACAGTGTTTCACTAGAGATAAGCTGAGTGGAGTTGTTATTATTTGATATGAAATTAATTGATTATTTTTTTTTTTTTTTATAGTTTGTGGGTTATTTAAAACTGAAACATATTTTGAATTGTAGGAAGTTGTTTACAGTACTCGGTATTCCCAAGCAGTCACTCATCTAAATACTCACCAGGTTCGATGATGCTTATCTTCACTGATTGAATGAAACCAATGTTTTTAGCTGTTGTTGTGAGAGATAAGGATGGGAGGCATTCAATAAGTCACAGAAATATACACTGGTGACAGGTAAAGGAATCAGGAAAAAAATATACATTGGCTCAGTTGTGAGAGACTTTGACATTTGAAGGAAGATATGATGGTTACAAGTTCTGAAATTACTGGATGTGACAAGTAAAGGAATGAGAATAATTTAAATAGTTCTGTCTTACATTATCAGTACAATATTGAAGGTGCTCGATACCTAAGGAATGGCAAAAATATTGTATCACGAAAACAAAACTGGTCTAAATGACCATCCAAAGGAAAAACCAAAAAATAATGTCAAGTTAAATCAAGAAATAAACTAAAACTTTTAGCAGTTTACATGGCTTTTAAAGAAAATGGTTACAACAAATATGTTTGTTCTTATCATTTCCAGTGAGACTATTTTGAAAATGATAAAAATAAACATTGAAATATAAATAAAATCAATCAGTTTCTTTTTCAGTAATCACATATTGATTAACCCAAAGAAGGTATTTTTCAGAATATCAAGAAATGTTTCTAAAACTGAAGCAAATCATTCATGTCTACACCAGCTTCCTTCTTGCTTTTATCTCTGCTTTTCAATATGATTCCTTGAGGTGCCACTGTCCAAAATAGACAAGCTGCTTGATAGCAGGTCTGTTTATAGTGAGATCCATTAACTCCTTTAAGTGCCAAACATATGAAGCAATGTTGACAGTTATCAAAAGCCTTGCTGATTTAACAAGCATTACACACACACACACACTACAACATTGTACATTTAACCAAAAGCTATACTTATACATATCAGCATCTTAACAGATGGAAATCATAATCAACAGGTTATGACCTTTAACTCAAACTATACAGACAGAAGGATCAGAAAAAATGAATCTAAATATAAAATTCGACCCATTTTCATGACCATTTGCTTTCAACCAATGAAGGACAAAGATTAGTCTACTGAATTTGTCTTGTAACTCTTGATTATCAATTTTTCTACTTAAAAGCTGAAAAGAATTACATGTTTATTAAAAATAAATTCAGCTAAATTTTTATCTACTCAATAGTACTATTAGTAATGCTTTCTTTTGTTACTTATGTACGTTTAATATATTTGAAATTACTATTATTCTATAAATAAAACTTTTTCCACCAATAAAATTGTTTCTTTATTCTACTTATGGATAACAGAATTCATTTATTCATAAATATTTATATTTTTTTTTACTTCAACAATTTTATTACTTGAAATGTTCCCAAACCAATAGATGCAATACACACTGTTTAGAATTTAAAAAACAGTTCTGAAAAGTCTTTCCCTAACCTGATTTTCCCTACAATAGTCCCTGCTAGCATGCATAAGTGTAAAACAAAAGGCACCATCCAATGCTGACCCTCATTTCTCATTCACGATAGACGAGTTCACCATATATATAAATAATGAAAATAATTATATACCTGTTCCTTATCACTTGATGCTAATTATTATTACTTATATATTACTTTTTACCATATAAATAATAAACCTCACAAATCCAGTCATTGCAATAAAGCTACCACTTTTATCACAAATTTGTATCGAAAATGTAATAACTGCTGCTATTCCCTTGAGTGAACATTTTCTCAGGTATGCAAATTGGTTACAATTTCCTCATTATCTTCAGGCCTACACTTTTATTTATAGTTTCTACTAAAAAAAGAGTTTTTCCACTTGTAAACCAATTTTTTTTTGGGGGGGGGATATTTCTCGACAATTTCTTTGAGGAAAAAAGAATTTAATTTATTAAATACAATTCCATTTTGAAAATAAAAGCCATGCTATACATGTCTCCTTCATAACCTGGAGTCAAATATAGTTTCAGAGTCAAACATCATTCCTACTAACTCCTAGCACTCTAGTAGTACCTCACAATATCACCAGATTTTGTTGGTTTTCTATCACAGTTTATTCAGAGTTTTATCTATATTTCTTCCTTTGTTCATCCACTTTTGTTTTATTTTCTCCAATCATTTTTATTTCATTTAAAATCAAAGAATTATTTTTTATTGGCAGTAATATTATCAATTTCTCACTTTTAGGAGGTTTTGTTCTTGTAAAATTTTGATTATTTTTACCCATGCATTATATGTTGCTATTTCTGACAACAAAAGTAATACTAAAAACAAAAGAAAGACTTTATTGACTGTCATTGCATTTTTATATATGTAAATTAAATCAGTTTTTCCTCATGTTAAGTTGGGGGGGGTACAATACTGAATTCTCCAAACTGGCTGTCTGCTCCAAAAATCTTAAGAAGAATTCTAAAGAAGGACAAAAGAAATCTCAGGTTTTAAACATTTGGGCTGAAGAAAGAAATGATGTACAACAAACTATATATATATATATATATATATATATATATATATATATATATATATATAAATAAAGCTTTGTTTTATAAATATATATTTATATAAATATAAGAAAACTTTGTTTTATTTATTTCTTTTTACACCCAATTTTGGTTTTTATGAATGTTCACCTATACAATGCCCCAGAGCCACTCAAGGTAGGTTACTGAAGGAGGTTGTTGTGTGAGTGGTAAGAGTAAGCAGTAAGAGGTGCAGTTTATGAAGGTAAGTAGGAAAGATAATGGTTAACCCTAGACTTGAACAAATTAAGATTGTAGTGGTTAGTATACTCTTGAGAGTCGGTTCCACAAAGTAGGACTTTGTCGGGATGAAGCTGTTCGAGTGGAACTTACTTCTCACCAATGGAAATATGAAGGGAATGAGTGGTTCACCCCAGTGTAAGTGGGTGTGGCATGTCTTAGGCAGTGTTAAAAGTTGAAAGAATGTAGCTCATTTAAACATTTTCCATGGAAATAATGATAGAGTAGTGAGAGGCTAGCAACATTTGATTTTTGGCTAAGGTTGTAGGATGGAAAATAATTTATCATCCACAAGGCCACATAGGTATTTTTGGACTATCAAGACTGAAAAGTGAAGACTGGGAAGCTGCAGCCCAGATATGGTAGCAGGACTCCATTTTCAACCTGATCTTTTGAAGGTAGAGCATAGAAGTCAGTTATGGAGCAGTAAAAGGAACTGACCATTTTTCTAGCATCTTTAGCAATGGATCATATGTACAAGTTCCACTGAGTTGAGCCAAAGTTCCAGTAGCAAGAGAACTCGTTGAGAGAACACCTGTGTTCATTGTGACAGATGAAAATTCAAGGTCCACTTGATGATGATGGAACGTTACTTGTTTGGCTTTGGAGGTACTGAATATGATCAGCTATTTTCCTCTATTGGTCAGAAGAGAGATCAGCAGCTAGGCTTTGGTCATCTAGATTTTGGGAGGTGTATCCATATATCATTATATCATCTGCATAAATGATCATAAAAGATCAGGGTATGCTCTAATGCATTAATATAAAGCAGAAAGAGGGTTAGATCAAGAAGCAAGCTGTTAAATAAGCAAATTTAATTCAATCAATTTTAGTTTAGATCACAAAAAATATCTGAATTTTTTTTTTGGTAAGCAAATCAAAAAAATGGCAAAATTCTCTAACTGACATCCCATGAACAAACATTTTTGATGAAAAGGAAAAAAAAACATGTCTGTCATCAAAAGGTAAATAAATAAATGAAGCAAAAGAAGTTGTCATTTTTTTGTTCACTCTTTTAAGGGGTTGAAAGCAGGATTCTTTTAAAAGAAAAAAGCCAAACATTCATCAAATGAATGTTCTCTGTAACAAGTGTAAATTGTTTTAATGAGCAGCAATAATTCTGTTTGTGTTCTGAGAATAAATTTGCCCACAGTAAAGCGTTTTGATTGCGGCTCTAGTGAAATCACAAATTTTATCATTTATTTGATCTTGTTTGCATTTTGTAATGCAAAAAAATATTTTACTACATTTTAGCGGAAAAGAAAAACACTCTACCATGAAAATTTGTTATCTGATACACTTGTCTATATCTATCAATGAAGACCTCCAGAGAAATGGGTCCAGAGATGGGTTTTTTTTTAAACACACAAGAATTGCAAATAGGAAGAAATAAAATTTCCAGTTGTTGCTCATGGTCCATGAATTTTTATAACATTTCCTACATAAATTGTATGAGACGACACGTTAGCATCATAAACCTCAACTTTTACTCTTTGCTTTTTAATTGAAAGAATTCTTTTGAAGATCTATGAAAAAACATGAACCATTTCTTTTTTTAGGGAAGTATAAATTAGAAAGAGCTAAACTTCTAAATACAAGGCTAACAGATTTTGTACATGTTGAGAAAAAAAATTAGATAAAGTTGAGAGAAATAAATTCAGAGATATTCAATTTAATTCCTTTACACTAACTTTAAAAATATTTGGAATACTGTAAGTATTCCAAATGACTTTATTTACTTATAGTAAATAGAATAAAAATATCATTCTCCTTTAAATTGTTTTTTTTTTTATTTAAACAAATTTATAAAAAAATAAAAGTTGAATTTTTGGTTCCCAATCTATTTGAAATATTCTTCAAAATAAACTTCATAAGTCTGTCTTTAAAAATTACACCCTCAAAAGTAAAACTCATTTTATTTACAAATTACTTTAAATTTCACAATTATTGATTTATTTATTGTTTTTTCTTAACAATATATACTAAAAAATAAAAAGTTATGTCTATATCTCTGAGATGAGGTATTATGATTATTTACATTATTTGGACTGTTATCCTCATCTTCTTTGCTATATTCACGTTTCAGCCATTGTATACTCCAGCCTTCTTCAGGTGATTGGAATTTCAAACTGAACCCTTTATTTCGTCCACTGAGGTAGATTGTTCTTGTTCCACATGTGATGCCTCTTCCAGATGTCTCAGTTCACTCAGTCACTGGATTTAACCAATGTCTTTATCCACTGGGCCATGTGGATAAAGACGGCTAGATCCAGTGACTAGACCCAAAGAGTTGTGAGTTCAATACCAAGCTGCAGCAGTGGTGAACCAAAAGACCCTAGAGAGTTGAGTTAAAGGGAAATAACTGAGACATCTGGAAGAGGCATGGCATGTGGATCTAGAACAATCTACCCCGGTGGACGAAATAAAGGGTTCGGTTTGAACTTCCAATCACCTGAAGTATGTCGGAGCGTACAACAGACAAAACATTGTGAATATAAGATGAGATAACAGTTTGAATAATATAAATAATAAAAATTTATATTTACTTTCAAAAATCTGCAAAAGTCATTATACAACAAGAATAGCTGTAAAAATATTTGAAACATTGCAAAATGTCAATTATGACAATAGGGAAGATAATCTTTACTTTTGTAAGAAAAATATTGAAAATGCTTTTAGACACCAAACACAGGTAGAAAAAGTGGCAAACAGCTCATGCAATTTTCTTAAGATCAAATTTTAAATAATATCAATGTGCACAATATTTAAAGGGGTACTGAAAAGTTATTGGTTCAGTCCACTTTCCAAAATCAGTATTTCAATAATAAAAACATTGATTTTGGGAAATGAGTCAGAACAAAATACTTTTCAGCAAACCCTTATAAAAGTTCCAAGCAGATTTTTGGTTATCTGTTAATGAAAAAAAAACAAAAACAAAAGCAAAATCCTACTTTAATAGAATTTGGTAATTGGTGTCCTACTTATTTCTCTGACTATAAAATGAATTCCAAGAATTTCAACATTTACTTTGGAGGAAAATCCCATCTTTCAATCTGAATAAAACTGCTGTTCTATAGTGATTATATATATATATATATATATATATATATATATATATATATATATATATAAATCTCCACAATAATAAAGCAGTAATATTTATAGCAATATATAATGTATTCATATATCTGATCACTCAATAAAACAAGATTTCATTTTATTTTGCAGACTTGGTAGAAATAGTCCAATTAATTTTAACCCCATTTTTCATTATTAAAAACTAATAAAATAAACAATGTCCATTTTGACTGCTACTGAAATTCATTTATTTCATTTTTATCTCATAATAAACATTACTATTTTTCTTTTTTTTTAAATATTCTAACAAAAAGAGTTTCTGACTCTGGAAATATTAACACTTTGTTATGTTTCTTAAACTTTAAATTTATAAAAAAAAAATGTTGCAGAGTAAGGAACAGATTTTAAAGAGAAGTTCATTATCCAAGTCAATCACCTTCTCTAAAGTGAAGTTAAGTTTCAAATGAGGTTATACAAGCCAAATTATTTGTTTATACACATCAGCCAATGAAAAAGTTTCAGTTTAAACAATAACTCTGACTTAAACACTGCTGTGCAATTAAAATAATAAAATAAGATGAATCAATCTTTTTTTAAACAAAATAACCTGATGTAATAAATATATTTACTCCAATAAATGTGTTATTCCATTTCACTGAATTTGCATAATTCTCATTTTATGAGTTAGTTGATAACTGGTTACTATTAACAACGAAATTGTGTTGATTGTTGATTCAAGTTATCATGAGGCAAACACAAATCAATGAATCACTGTTTTCCCATTGACAGTAAATCATTTCAGATGACAAATTTTTTCTGCTCTCCTCAAAAACTAAGAGAAATAAACTGGGGCTAAATGAAATCTACTTCATACTTGTAAAATACAGGATTATATGGGGGTAAATTGTGTATGTAATGGAATATAAGAGGCAGCATTTGCTGAATGTAGATCTTCAACATGATATCTTTTGCTTTTATATTTGTCAAGGTAACTGGATGAGTCAAAAAAGTGTGAAAAGAGAAAACAAAAAGAAAAACAAAGTAATGCCATTTCTGCCTCAGGTTGAAAAGTGAAACCAAGAATTAAAAAAAAAATATTTAAGTGTTTAGATGAGGTTACACTTTGTAGTTCAAAGCAAACAGCAAATACATCACACAATGATCAACATATAAATCTCAGATATTTTGTAGGCCTCTAATTTGATGTGTTCAATTTGAAGTATTAATCAACTGGTAGACTGTAAACAGTAAATCAAATACATTGGCGCTCTCTATAAATACACAAGAATGCCCCAGCAACTGAACTGTACTAGTATTTCAAGAGAAGCTAATGAGAATGAAGAAAAGTAAAATTCCTGTTTGGTTTGCAGTTCATATAAGACAACAAAAAGATAACAAGTAGATCTTTGTTGTACTTAATCATCATAGCACATCATGGAACCCAAGGAAAAGACAAGGCGATTGTTTTGTGGAACTGAATACACCCAACTTGTGATAGTTTAACTCAACCCTGAGATAACGTGAATAACCAGTGAAATGAAAATAAAAAATAAAAAATAAAAATGTTTGTATTTAAAAACACATTTGATTACCATACAGCAATTTATTCAAATTAGTGTCCTTATTTGTTATTCCAATTGTTTGATTTGGGAAAGAACAGTTATGTGCTTTAATGTTCCCCAATTCCAACACATTACCTCATGTATATGCACATGTTAGCAAAGGAGATGCAATGTATCTGATAGGAGTTCAGACATAAAGAAGAATTAAGTTACCCCCCCAACATGAGCAGCAGAGTGAGAACAATTGACCCCAATGTGATAAATAAAGGATTTGGTGAAAAATGTTCAAAATGTTAAATAGAAAAGAATGCTGAACTGTTATGTTGTACCTATTTTCCTGGAAAGCAGTGATTGCTGGACAATTTCCTTACAAATGAAGAAGAGAATCAAAGGAATAGAGATGTGGTTCTACAGACAGATGAAGAGAATATCATGGCTAGAACAATGAGGAAATTCTAAGAAAAATTTACTTAGAAGATTCACCCAAAACGAGGCTTGAAAGCTAAAGGTAGAGGGTTACGGTGAACAAAATAGTAAAATGTTGAATGACATTTGTGATATAAATGGAAAAGAAAGCGTTAAGAAATTATTATAAGGATTAGGAAAAATATGACAATTGACTTTTGCCAAGAAGAGGTGAAAATTGAAGTGTTCAGGGAAGCACCCAACCAGGAGTCTGTTCCACAAAGTGGTAGTTCTTGAAAAAAAAAAAAAAAGAAATCTGAGTTTAACTTTCTTCTTAAATTTAAATCATGGAGGAAATGAGAGCAAATTGACTCCATGGAAGTGTGATGGCATGTCTTCACAGAAAAAATTGAACTGGTGGAACTAAACAATGGAGCTTATCTGAACATTTGTTATAGAAATAGCAATAGAGTAGTGATAGGGTTGTGATGTTGCCTTTGTTGAAAAGAGTTTGAAACTGTTTCACAAGGCCACATAAATCATTTTGAAGTCTATCAAGTCTGGAAAGAGAGGACTGAGCAGCTCTAGCTCAGACACGGTAGCAATACATCATTTTTGGTCTTACACTTGTGAAGATAAAGCATGGTAGAAGGAGTCAGGTACTTCCTGGAGTGATGGAATGAGTCGACCATTTGGGGACCATGAAGACTTTCATATTTAAAATCAGAAAGAGACAGTTGAAATTTCTTGGATCCATTATGAGGAAGAATTTCTTGGAAAGTTTAACATTCATAGAACTCATTGAGGGAAGAAGCAGAGAAGAACGGTAAATACCATTTGTGGAAATAGATGGCAGAATATGGAAAAAGAGGGATAGTAAAAAGTCAAATGCTGCTTAGAGCTACAAGGGACAGGAAGTTGTAAAGAGTCATGATTGCCAGTGTCCTAAAGGGACATGGTACATGATGATGATGATTGAAAATGACCGGCATCTCTAGAAGGCCAGAAAATACAATGAGAAAACATTGTGACTTTAACAATAAAGGGAGACATTTAATATCTATTTGTCTGACTTTCCCCACCCCAAAGCAACTTAAGTGTGAGGGTCCTATAACAGAGGATGAGATTTAGAAAACATTATATTATATAATAATTATTATTATTACTATTTAGAAAACATTATATATAGGTCAGGATGAACAAAAGTCTAGTGATCAGAGGCCTTCCTTATTTGAGGTTGTCACATGTCTGTTCTTTTGCTGGCACTGATCTTCAGCAAATGGATAGATATTCCCCGATGCTTAATCATGGCTAAGATGAACTTGCTACACAAGAACAAACATAATAAGAATAGGATTAGTCATTTTTAGCCTTTAGATATGTTCAAGATGTTTGCCAAGATCTTGACAAATTGACTGCTAGCTGTACTAGGTCATATCATTGTTCCCGAACAGACTTTTGCAATGAAAGTTACCCAAAATTACTTGAATTTGATATGCATGATCCTAGAGAAGTTGATGATCATACTACTTTGATCAATTTAGATCTGTTCAAGGTGTTTGACAGGGTTGACCATTTCTTAGAGGCAGCCTTGTCTGTAACTAGCTTTCAACATGGATTTTCATTCTTGGATATGTCTGTATATGCAACCCCTAGAGCTGCTGTGGAAGTGAAGTCTTTCATGTTGTCCAGATCTATTTGTCAAAGTTGTCCACTTTCACACATGATGTATGTATGAACCTTTCCAGCCAGAAAGAATTAGTTTCCTACTGTCAAGAAAGACATTACATCATATATTAGTGAGGAGGGTAGTGTGAGACAATCTGATTGAGGGGCTTGGCCAGCTCAATAGGGAATATTGGTTGACCTGATGAACTAAGGTGTGCTTTGGGTCAGCAAAAAATCTTTCAGAAGGTTTGATTGATTTCTCAGAATGTGTCTACTGCAGTGATGTGAAGCATGACTTCTTTCACTGTATGTTTATATGGCTGTTAGTTTGTTGATGGCTACAGACTGCAGTTATAGTTTTTGTCATGAAAGCCAGTTCTGTTTGCAGCAATGGGGTCCTGTTATTTAATAGGAAGAAACACCATGTTTCTGGGTTTACTCAGTCTGTTGAAAATAGTAGTATGTATAATTCAGAAGAAATCTATGGTTTATTTCTCATTACCATCTTGTCACCTTCTTTTAGCATTAACTTAAAGTTAAGATCAGCTCAAGAGACTTTGGTGAAAAGGGTGGGGGTGAATGTTGCATGTTTGCATCATGAGAGTGGGACTAAGAGTAGAATCTTGAGGTAACTAATTAGGAAAAGTATTTAAGACCCCATGAAAATGATTTGTCAGCCCAGCACCAAGTTAAGGTATGATAGTGTTGTTTTTATTCTGTTAATCTAGTATTTTCTTATTTTCTTACCATAATAGAATTTTTGTAGGGAGACATATTAACACATTTTGTCAATATAATATTTATCATTTAATTCATTAGTGAATTATTTTTTAATTGTAATATAAGAATCAACTGATTTTTAATTACCTCTTTTAGACTAAATTTTATGATGAATTTAGTTAGAATTTCCATAGAGAAATTCTTTGAGACTCTTTGTTGCTTGAAAGATTCAGAATAAATGTGAGAATGAAAGGAACAATGAAGAATGGTAAGGCCAGTAAATGCATCTCACTAAGTTGATAATAGGATAGTGAAGACCAACATATTCCTTATCTACCAATTTCACATCTTGTGCCATATTTTTTGTATTTTACAAAAATAAATCATGACATATTAGAATAGTTGCTGATCTGAAAGATTACATTTAACAAAAAGAATTACAATGTCTGTTAAGAAACCTTAGATGGCATCATAGTAGCTACTGATAACATTTTAGGTGATGTACAAGTAAAACTCAAAAATATTTGTTAGCACAACACACATTGAAGATCTTTCAGCAACTCATAAATCTCCAAAAGTTTACAACATATAAAACTCTACAAAGATGTTTCAAAAAAGGAAAAATGTTGAACAACTTGAGATATTTACAAGGAGCACAAAAGCATGAAAAACATGTACTAGATTCAATAAAACTTTAGCATTGATGAACTGGAAAGTATCAAAAATAAATTCTATTCCTTGTTTCCATTTGTAGCCATTTTGCATCAGTACAGAACAAAATAATTCAAGAGAAAATTGAACAAGAGATTTGGAAGTTTTTCTTCTGTCCTTTTAGTCAGGTGAATGAATTTATTTATTTTTTTTAGTGGGGCTACTGAGAGTGAAAAAATCTAAACATTATTAGGAGAGATGACAATAAAAAAGGTTTCAAGGAGAAAGTAGATGACAACTGATATTATATTTAAATTTTTAAGGATTAAAATTGACTGGAAAGCAAGAGTCCAAAAGAGAGTTCAAGCTTGGGAAAAGAAATTAATAGCACAGAACTTACAGTTAGATCTAAAAATTTCAACAGATAAATGATGAGATGTAGCTGTCAATCTAATATTATGCTTAAAATCATAAAGGCAAAATACCAAAGTGAACATCATCAGAACAATTACCATGAAAAAACCACAAGGAAGTTATGTTATGGTAATGGGAAAGTGACTGAAGCTGAGATGCAATATAAGGACCAATAACGTTGCAAATTTTTCTTTGGATTTTTAAAAATCATTTCTTTCCAAGCAAGGCAATAAAGACACTAAAATGAAAAAGTGTTGAGCAAATATCAGAAAAATATAAAATATTAAAGATAGAAGATAATAAAAGAAGACAAAAGATAATGATTAACATTTCATTTAAATTTTTGAAGATCAAAGTTGACAGGGAAGCAAAAAGTTGGAAGATAGTTCCATGAGTGAGAATTGTGAGAGAAGAAACTGTTAGCATGGAATTTACAGTTGCATCTAGCGGCCATTTCAACTGTAAAATGATGAGACCTTGCCACCAATCTAGTATTACGTTTAAATTCATAAAGTCTAGGCACTATAAAAGAAAGTTCATCAGAACAATTGGCATGAAAGTATTTATAGAAAAAAGCACAAAGCTATGTGATGTGGGTGCCAAAGCTGGGACCACAGAAGGAAAACATGGAACACGGATTAGATGTAAGAAAGATATATTAACAACAGGTTACAGAGATAGTGTAAGCGAAGCTTACTATATGTTAGTGTCCAATACTGGTAGTCGTACTAGACTCTCTCTGTCACTCTCTAGAGTGTTATGTCGCCTACTTAATATAGGCCTGGAAGAGTCTATTGTGTAGGTAGTTTCCGGTCTCACAATACCCCCTTCCAAAGAGTTTTCTTTTTGAAAAGGAGAGAAAAAATAAAACTGTTAATACTTTTTCCTCTTGGGATTTACGTCGAGCGGTTGAGTAAATTTCCTTTTCCTTCCTGAGCATCGCACTTCAGGAGAGACTTGGGGCATGTTGAGATCGAACTAGAGATCTTGATGCGTGAGCCACAGCTTTTCGCAAACCATCTGGCAGTTTATGTAAAATGCAAGCACCAATGCCTTACGAGCTTGCATCACTTGTGACTATGATGTCGAGACTAGGGTCGTAATGGGTGAGGGAGAGGTCTGAAGTAAGAGTTTTCCTGATCTTCTCGAATGCGTCTTGGCATTCCGGGGTCCATGACCATGGTTTGTCCTTTTTTAAAAGGTGGTTGAGAGGCCCTCTCAAATTTTGCATGTTCTTAATGAACCCTTGGTAAAAGTTAGCTAGGCTGAGGAAGCTTTGTAATGCTTGAACGTTATCTGGGGCCGGCATGTTTCTGATCCCGTTGGCTCGTATTTGATTGGACTTCTTTTTTATGTAGACCGTAGGTGCTGCCCACTCGCTGCAATCTGTTTTTGACAGAATACCTGCTTGTTCGAGTCTATCTAACTCTTTGTTGATTTGCTCTAGAGCAGCGAAAGGGACATTCTGTTTCTTTTTGAATACCGGTTGTGCACCGTCCTTCACCTTGAACTTTCATTTTAGTACATTTCCCAAAACCTGGGGAAATTGTTGTTTGAGTTCCTTTTTTAGATTTACCAAATTGGACGTTGTACTTTGTATCTTGCAACAAAATGTACTCATTGGACAATCCCAAAGATTGAATTTTTCTATCCAATCAGTTCCAAATAAGTTGTCTGAAGTTTTTAATATGTAGGCTTTGAGCTTTTTGGTAACTCCATTTAGTGTTACTGTAAGTATTACCTCGCCTAAAATGTTAATCTTTTCACCAGTTACGGATTTTGCTGTTTTATCCATTTTTAATAAGGTCGGCTTGTTCAATTTTCGCCAAGTACACCAGTTAATCGCTGAAAGATCGGAACCCGAGTCAAGCTGGAATTTAATGGACTTATTGAAAATATCCACAGTTACATATTTTCTTAAATTCCTATCGACAATATCGTCAGATTGAGCTTGCCTAATTTTATTTTGGGGTTTTCTCGTTCTGTTGGCATACCAGCACGAAGTTAAAGTATGGCCACTTTTATTGCAATTTTTGCAATATTTTTTGTTCTTAACTGGACAGAATTTCATCCAATGCCATTTACCACAATGGTAACATGGTCCGGGAGGTTTCTTTAACTTATTTGGGATTTGGTTACTGTGTAATTTAGGACATGAGATTTGCCTTTTGTCTTTTTGAGGGGAATAGGAGGTAGACTTACTTCTGATTTTATTAATCTGAGTCACACCTGATTCCTTGATAGTGTTTGAGTCACGCTTTACAGATATTACTCTTTGATAGTCTTCTGTCAGTTTTTGGAGAGTCAATCCTTGTTCGTTCTCAAGCTTGATCAGTACCCGTCGTCTGACTTCGGCGTCTTCTGCTGATACTAGACCTTGTGCGAGAATCAAGCACTTGAAATCATCAGCAGTCAGCTCGGTGAGTTTAAAATCATTACAGAGCTTGTTTACCGATGCTGCAAACATTAGAAAATCTTGCTGTGTTCAGGCATTTCCAACGTTTGTGGAACAAGGTTGTGTTAGGCCTGAATAGTTCTGAAAGGAGCTTAATAGTCTCTGAAAAATCCAAGTCAGTCGTTTTCTTGGGTAGTATGAAGTCTACGAACCTACTATGTTCTGTAGTTCCCAGTTTTCTCAATAGTAGACGTACTTTTTTTTTACTGGGCCATTGTTCACAGTCTACGTTGAAAATATCTTTGTAGCGCCTGTAAAAAGCCTGGAATGTTTTGTCTTCCTCTTCAAAGGTTTCCATTGAATTGTAGATTGTACTCTGGGAGAATATTGTATCTTTTTCAGAGTTTGAGCCTTTTAATGCATTTACGAGTAATTCTTTAAGTTGTTTCTGTTGTACTTCAGCATTCTGAAGCGTAATTTGTTGGAATTCCATTTGTTGTTTATGTAATTCCAAAAATAGTTGTTGTTGTCTTTCTTCTGATTTTTGTTGCTGATCCAAATTTAGTTTTAACATTTGGTCAACTGCTTTTTGCAAATCTTCGATATTTAAAAATGACAGCACTTTTTTTGTTGCTTTGAAACACGTGTACTAAGAGAAGGTACACAAAAAAAACCTTGATAGATTTTTGTTCCTTTTTTTTTCTTCTACAGAGAAAAAATATGGACAGACAATAGTTAAACAACTAATTATATGTGTTTAGCTTTTTTTTCCGTAGTTCCGTTAATTTTAACGTAATTGAATAAATTTTCACCACACTTATGTATTTTTTTTTTAGAAAGGTACAAAAAGAGAAAACTCACCTCAGTGAATTTGAGGGGAGAATGATTTTATGCCCAAGTTCAACTCAGTTACATAAAAAAAGTTTTTCGAGAGTTTTTTTTCGAAAACTTGAGTACAATGGTAGTACTTGCTCTTGTATTGTCAGTTTGTTTTACAAAAACTGTTTTTTTTTGTTCTGTGTTTTTCGCTAGTTTATCAATGGCGTTTGGTATTGGAATATATATAGACGCTGGGTGTTTAGCTTTTAAATCGCTAATGTATTAATACCAGCTTAATTTCACGTTCAACACTGCGGTGGGAACACGTGGAGTTTGTGTATTTTTCGAGTACTGTTGCTATTGATATGGTGAGAATGAAATTCTCAAATCTTTTCTGTCGCCACTGTTGTGGGACTGGCAAGGTATTGCGGTTTTTCGACGTGAATGCGTTTCTAGAATTCTTTGTCGACCCAGATGTGGGATTGGTAAGGTATTTAGGTTTCGCCGTGAGTGCGTTTCTAGAATCCTCGTCGCCACTGATGTGGGTGCCAAAGTTGGGACCACAGAAGGAAAACACGGAACACAGATTAGATGTAAGAAGGATATATTAACAACAGGTTACAGAGATAGTGTAAGCGGAGCTTACTATATGTTAGTGTCCAATACTGGTAGTCGAACTAGACTCTCTCTGTCTCTCTCTGTCACTCTCTAGAGTGTTATGTCGCCTACTTAATATAGGTCTGGAAGAGTCTATTGTGTAGGTAGTTTCCGGTCTCACAATACTATGTTACAGTGGTGAAAAAATGACTGAAGTCAAGATGCTAGGTCAGGACCAATAACATTGCAGATTCTTCTCTGGATTTCACCAAGAATCTCTAAATATATTGCAGAAGCACCAAACCAGATGTGGTAGCAATATTCAATGCATGGATGAAAGATATACTTATAAAGGTCTAAGACAGATTCTGGCAAGAAAAATTGTCTAGAACAACACAGTGAACCAACTTTACTAGCAGCAGACTTAGCAATTGATTCAATATAATCATTCGACTTTGTGTCAGTGGGAAACATTAGATTAAGAAGGCACAATAATTTACTCTCCTGAAGGTTAGTATTAGCTATGCTGATGCAATGTAAAAAAAAGTTCTCTATGAGGATTAAAAAAAGAGCAGTTTCATTTTGGAGGCATTAAAATTAACAAGCCATTTCTTGCCTCAGTTAATAACAGATTGAAGGTCATTTTTGAGATCAGCTGACAATTTGGCATTATTGAACCTATTGGATTTATCATTAGGAAAGGAATAAATAGTTGTGTCATCAGAATAGATACCAAGTTGAGAACTGATGAGATCAGTAAGATCATTGATTAAAATTAGGAATAAATTAGGCCCAAGTATAGAGCCCAGGGAGGGACACTTGCATTAATTTAAAATGATTTGGTAGAGTGGCCATTCAAGACAATTTTCATTTTGCAATTTCTACTGTGATCTGTACATTTTCCTAAAAAAGGAATATATGTAGGTATTGAGCAATATAAAATCAATATTTATATATGCTCCACAATACCACTTCTAACACAATAGAAATATCCAATTTAACAAAATTAGACTTGATTACTGTGAAAATATTTAATTGATTGTCAATCTTTTTTATATGACAGGAAGGAATTTCTATTTAATTCAGGCTCTATATTTTAAAAAATGTATATATATATATATATATATATAATCAATATATATATATATATATATTTATTTTAAATTCTGATCACAACAATTTGCTTTTTCATTTTTATTATTTACTCTGAAAAATCCATAAATAAGTCTCGTCTCTCAGCATTTAAAGCCACAAAAGGGCTAAAGAAATAAGCCAAGAATATTAATGAAATCTGGACAATTTGGAACACAATAGTTGATCATTAATTCCTATCCAATGTCTTAAAATCTGAAAAAGGAAATTGCCTTCAACTATAAATCTCAGACATTTTCTTTTAATTCATTTCAGAACACTGTTCGTTATTTATGGCATCTTTTTAGTTAAAAAAAATTATGCACAAACTCACAAAATGTAGAAAAATATTGCTCAGTTAATTGACATGTTTTGATATATCTATGTCAAAATGTAAAGATAATGTTAAAAGCAATAGTTTTTTTTTTGCACATGATAGTTGTTTTCTCATTTCCAACTATAGCCATTGCTTGATATTGCCCAATTCCAGTTTCACCAGTGCACTTTAAGTTCAATGCCAGGGATCCACACATTCTGCCACATTGTTCTAAACTTTCATCTTTTCCAATTATGGCACTAAGATTTTTTTAGTGATCTAACTTTTAACAAGCAAGCGTCATCACTAGGCTATATATATATATATATATATATATATATGCATCATTAATTGTAGAGCTCTATTTAGTATACAATATACGTACAAAAAGAATATACACTAATATAATAATCAATCTGGTGCTTCAGAAGTTATTTGCAATTAACACTTAACTAATTCAACCTCTTTCCTGCATTTTTTCTAGTTAAAAAAAAAAAAACAAAACAAATGTATTTTGAAAACCACAAAATTTATGCTCCACTTATGCATTATTTAAACTCCATGTTATGAAATAAATAAATTTGTTCAAAAGTTTTGTAAGAAAATGAAAATTTAGGAATAAAATTCACATTTTTTTGATTCTCACTTTTTCCTGCTATTGATAAACTTGAATTGAAGTTTAAGTTTAAAATTTTCAATCAGATTTATATGATAGGTTCTCAGGTAGTGGTTAACTGGGACAGGAAATGGCTTATAAATTTTAATGCCTCCAAAACTAAATTGTTCTCACTTTAACCAGCATAGAGAAACTTTCCTGCCTGTCATCAGCATGGCTGATTCTAGACTCCTGGAAAGCAACACACTGTGCCTTCTTGGCAATCATGTTTTCAACTGACTTGAAGTGGAACTACTACATTGAATCGATAGCTACATCTACTGCAAGGAAAGTTGGGTCATTGTGTCGTACCAGAAGGTTTTACTTGTCAGAGTCAATCTTGCACATTTATAAATCTACCATTCGGCTGTGCATTGAATACTGTTGTCATATCTGGTCTGGTGCTCCTGCTATTCATCTTAAGGTTCTTGACAAAATCCACTGACCTACAATGTTATTGATCCTGACTTGGCATCTTGACTTCAGTCACTGTCTCACCAATGTGATGTGGCTTTCCTCTGTCTTTTCTACAAACATTTTCATGGCAACTGTTCCAACAAGTTTTTTTTCCCTGGTGCTCTGAATTTAAGCATGCTACTAGATTGGCATCTAGGTCCCACCCTTTTATTGTTGAAATAGTTAAATGCAACTACCACTTCTACTCCAACAGTTTCTTTTCTTACACTTCCTACCTGTGGAACTCCCTTCTGTTTACTTGCATCCCTGATAATTAAAATCTTCAAAAATTTAAATGCAACATCAATCTCTGTCTTCTTGAATCCTGTTCACCTTTTATCCTCTCCTCAATCCCCCTCTCAACTCCACTCTCTGTAAGACCCCCCACCCTGCATTCCCACCTTGCTTGGGGTGAAATGATAAAAAAAATCGTGTGATGAATTTGAGGATAAGGTGGCTAGATAAGAATTGATCCATGACGCACTAAAGAAAAACACAACCTAACAGAGAAAAAAAAAAGTACAAATTTATAGATTTTAAAACAAAAGATGAGAAATCTAAGAGATAAAAAATGAGCATAATTTCTCATTGTCAATGTGTTGGTTCAATAAATCAGAGCAGAAAAGAAGCTCCCCCACAAAAAAAGAAAAAGAAAAAAAGATGAATGAAAAGAACAAAATAAATTTTTTATTTCTGATTTTTTTCTTCATCTTCTGTTGCCTTTTATGATAATAATTTTAGTTTAATTATTCTTTTTACACAAAATTCAATTGTAGTTACTTGAAAGAGAATACAAACTTCATTTCAACACTACAAAATCTTGAGTCATTTGTTGAACCAAAGATGTTTTTAGTTTTTAGTCCCCAGTTTTTTCTAACACTCATCTGAAGCCTACTTGTTTTATGGCTGAAGAGCAGACTGTATGA
Source organism: Acanthosepion pharaonis (assembly GCA_903632075.3). Lineage (NCBI taxonomy): Eukaryota > Metazoa > Mollusca > Cephalopoda > Sepiida > Sepiidae > Acanthosepion > Acanthosepion pharaonis. Next base: position 182,851 of record CAHIKZ030001332.1, on the reverse strand, counting down.
AAATGTTGCAATAAAAGCAATATAAAGATGATGTAAACAAATGACAGAGATGTATAAAATACTTCATGTGAGTATTAAAACAAGTAGAGAAAATAAATTGAGAAATTCTGATAATTGCCATCAATTTGACATGTCAACAGAAGAAGAATATTATATGGAGTAAAAACATTGTTGTCTCATTCAGGCATTTTTCATGATCCAATGATTAATATTTAACAACTAGCAAAAGAAAAAAACTTTCCAGTATTTGCAAAATATAAGGAAATGGAATTCAATCAAATAAAAGTCTGAAACTACATAAGAAATTCTCAAAATAAGTTTTTCCAATGCACTTAGGGTTAGTGTTAATCAATGATGTTTTATAATTAGGATCATAGGTTTTTTTTTCATCTTTTCAATATCAGACCTCTTTGTCCAGCAGTCCCAGTCAGGTCTGATCAGATTCTGTTCCACCTTCCAACAACTGGATACCACTTCATATACCTCCATTTCTACTTTGGTAGATTCATTAGTGGTACTGAATTTGACATCACCACAATCAAATTGACTTAGAAGAATTGATCTATTGACCTTTTTTTCAAAAAAAATCTGGTGAAGGCTCTGGTAAGTCATATTTTGTAATTGTTTTACTGAGTGATTGACCTAATTTTTTTTAAAAAATTCTGTCATTCTTGCCAGCACTAAGGTAAAAAGAAAGTATTAAGTCAAAAAAGAATCTCAAATTTGGAAACAAATTCCTTTACTAAATTTTCTCTTGGCATACAAAATTACACTGAGTGTGAAAATTATGAATTTTTATATTACAAGTCAATGACTAAACTGAATTTAAAAGTTCAAGAGGTTCTGGTCTAAACTGAAATAACTCAGTGGCTTTATTTTGAGGAAATCTTTTCATCTCTCAATAACAAAATGTGTCATTACAGAACAAAATCCTCTAAATCAGTGAGATAAAGTCAGTTTCAAAATAAATAAGAACAGATATAAAATTAGGCTGTATTTTATTGCAAGATGTTTTAATAAGACAAAATCAATCAAGTAAATTAAAAGTTAATTTTTTCTAAGCTCTAAACCAAAGATAATGGTTTACAAATTAAAACTGAACCTCACCTACAAAGCAAGAATTGAATGAAAAATCTGAGGTGGTTGTTATTGTTTTAGGCATCATAGAAGGACAAGTATGCTTCCTAAGATCTTATTGAGGACCTGAAAGAAAAAAGCAAAAAAAAGCTCAAAATGCTTACCTGATATGAAGGCATATTTTGTCTGCAGAACTTCTGCCACACCCAACACACTGAGAGGACAATCGAGATCCATCTCACCCATTACATAGCCTACAGAAGAAACAAACAATACAATCATGATATGAAGACATATTTTGTCTGCAGAACTTCTGCCACATCCAACACACTGAGAGGACAATCGAAGTCCATCTCACCCCATTACATAGCCTACAAAAAAAAAACAAACAATACAATCATGATATGAAAATAACTAAAAAGAAAATTTTGATGATGACGATGATGGACATATTTTACTAAAATATTTGTAAAATCTAAAATTTCCTTTAAGAAAATATCTATCATTGCAACTGTCATCTGGTAAGAGTCGATTCGTAGTTTGGCTTTGCATGAAGAACAGACACTAAAATGCTGTAGAGAAAGTGAAGAATTATAGAATCAATATATAATTAGAGATTAAGACTACATAAGATAGAATGAAAACTGTAAAAGTAAACAAGAAAAGAAGACCATGATGATGCATGCTAGACTGAAAGTGAAGTGGAGAAAAGAAAAAAAAATGGTTAAGGGGGGTAAATTGGCTGTGATAGATGGTGAAGGAGACAAAGCAAAATCCCTCATCAAGCAAACCAACAGCAATGGATCTTTTTGCTGTAGCAACTAGCAGCTGCTCATTCATTTTTATTGATAGCCATAATCAGAGATGATATCTATAAAACCAAGTAAGGAATGTAGTAGCAGCATAGCAAGGAAGTGGAGAGGGTAGGAAGATATTTAATACTTCTGTTCAGTCAATGCGACCACTGGCCATATTTTTCAGCTTCAATACACTTCCTGCATGTGTAGTAGTGTGGAAAAACTACAACAACTCTACAGTTGGTTTTCTTACTATTATTCAAGAATTCTTTTATATCTCTAAGATTCTGGACCATTTAGGGGACTACTATATTCACTTTTTAATACCATTACAAACAATAAGCTTTCCAAATATAAGAAGTTTGTACTGTGAATAAAATTATATAACACAGTAACAAATGATATTAAATGCTGTAATTTCAGGATAATTGTTTAGTTTTTATTTTGCTTTTATTACTTTCTATCTTAATATAATTCACTTCAACCTAAATTCTAATAAATTGTTTAAAAGGTTTTCAACTAATTCTGTAGCTATCATCAGGAATACTTTTTTGTCTTATTTTTAAAATAGATGGGCTTTTGTTCATTTTAAGGGATTTTAATTTCTATTTGTAAGTTGAAAGGTCAATGCTTTTTTGCTGCTCAGATAGTGTAAAAATAAAAAACTCTACAGAATGAGAGAAAAAAATTCTTTCATTATTTACACTATCTATATTCAGACTGTTGTCCTCATCTTTGTTGTTATCATGTTTCAGCTGTTATGCTTTCTAACCATCCTCAGGTATATATTGCTTAAGGCCAGATCATGTTGAAACACTGGTTTCTGTATGATCTTCACAGTTAAGTAATGTTGAGCATGGTGAGTACCTAGATGGGTGACCACTTGGAAATACCTGGTGCTGTACAATTGGATATGTAGGTGGTGTAATGGATAATGGTTCAGAATTGTTAATCAGAGAGCTGAGTTCTGATTCCTGTTGGGTTTGTTATATTCACTTACATGCAAATACCCTTGGGGAAGATACAAATCTACCTCTTTCCCCCCAGCTATGTGTTAATTAGTGAGACTTGTATCACTGAACTAGTATTATCCACCACCACCCAAATTCTTTCAATTTAAAAATAATTTCTGGCTTTAAATAACCTGCAAATGGTTGATAAGCCATAGAAAATGAATGAATCAATCAGTCAGATATATATTGATCTGGTAACTTACAGGTAATTCTGAACTGAACCCTTTCTCTAATCGCTCCACTGATCTTGTCTAGCGATATAAATCTTGGAGATTAAGAATTAGGAGAAATAGTTTTTGGGTTTCTTACTGTTATTTAAAATCAATCTACTATAAAAAAACAAACAAAGACATTAATTTAATGCCAAACCTAACAGCCATCATTTTTAATTAGCTTCAAAAGAAATTTCACCATTATTACATGAAAAGTCAAACTTTCCTAAGTCGTTTTGCTTTTAAATTTCTCCAACTCACACAATTAGGATCTTGAGTAAAATGAAAAATTAAAACTTTTTTTCTAAAGGGCAGATCTTTGTTATAGGCTCAGTATTCAAATGTAAAATGCTTTAAGCAGTTTTCTTTCTCAAATATGAAAATATTGCAAAGATTTTTCTTTGCTGAAAGAATTGGCATTAGTGAAGCTATCAGCAAAAATACAAATGTGATTAATAATCAACATGAAGAATTTTTGTTTTCTAAAATCAAAATCATTGATTAAAAATGAGTGTGTCTGAGTGAAACAAAAAATATATCTCAATAATATAATTTTAAAAGTTTCATGCTTCTAGCATTCACTTTCTGAGTATATGATGCTTTTTCTATAGCTTTCGTTATAATTGTTTATATTATTGAATATTTCTTATTTTCCCAGAGCATTATTCATAAAGTAAGGAGCCATGAAGCAACCAGAATTTGTAGAGTTTGACAAAAGCAGAAAACAATTTGAGTCTCACATTTTGGATTTTCATGAAACAGCTAATATTATCTTTTGATGTTTCACTTCTTTTCTTTCTACAACCAGAGACAACCATAAACCAAACTTGCTGACCAGAGATCAACATAAATCTTGGTCAACAGATCTGCATACAATTGAAGAGGCCAATTGTGATTATCAATCAATAGAGTGGAAGATACCACTGACCACTTCTTCATCACTTCTGTCCCCAAAAGAAAAAAAACACACACATTTGTATAAATTATTTTCCACTTGATGTGTAAATTTTGTGATGTGAAAGAAACAAGAAAAATGGAAAATCCTTCTCTTCACAAATAAACAACTGGAAACCATTTTCTTGTTTCTATATCAAGTGCAAAGCAATCATAAATAAAATTACATGTAATTCATTTGGTGTTCTTGTTCAAACATATTGTCCAGCAGCAGATTTTGGCGACTGACCAAACAGTTTTACCTCTTTATTTTTTATTACAACACAAAAAGATAACATATTCTCTTGAAATACATACAGCCAATTTAACTGTTGCATGCAAAAGAACTTTATGAAGCAGTTATATACCAACACCCATTGATCACATATATACCACTTCAAAATATCTTGTATCTGACAAGCTTTTTTCCCTGGTGTCCCAATTACATGAATTTAAGCATGCTACTAGATTGGCATTTAGGTCCCACCCTTTTACTGTTTAAATAGCTAAATACAACTACCACTTCTACTCCAACAGTTTCTTTTCTTGCTGTTCCCACCTGTAGAACTCCCTTCCATTTACTTTCTTCCCTGACAACTACAATCTGCAACATCAATCGTCAATCTTCTGACTTCTTGAAACCCATTCATCTTTTGTCCTTTCCTCAATCCTCCTTCTTCTTAGTCTTCTCTTTCATTTTTATTTCCCATAACTCCCTGCGTACTATTGGTATTACCACCTTTCTTGAGATGAAACAATTACTCCCACCCACCTGCCAAAAACAAAAAAAAAACATCTAAATTCTGTTTGCTACCTTCTAAAGATACTGAAACTCTTGCATTAAAATAAATAATTTGGATTTCTACTCAATAGAAATCATTATATAGAATTTTAAATCTTGCTTTCTCAATACAAACAACCAATTTTTCTTGCTCTACATTGTTGAGTACAAAAGAAAACATTAAGCATTATATGACAGACATAATATTCAGATGTACACTTTAAGAAACTATTTTCCTATAATTTCTCAGAACAGCCACATGTTGGAAATTGTTTTTTTCTGGAGTCCTCAATACTTAGATAGAGAGTCAGCACTGACAATAATTCAATCTATCTTTATTGCTAGATAATCAACCATGAAAAAAATGTACAAGTCCAGTTGGGTTTAATTCTGCAGAGAGCAGATTCTAAAAATGTTTAGTGAAAATTAAAAGAGCTAATTTAATACCCAAAACAAAAGCTTTTCTCATGTTATCATATTAAAATATCATATCATCAAAGAAGTGCTATGAAAAAACAAAACAGATAAAACATTATTGGACTATATGATGACTCTTTTCATTTAACAGTAAGGTCAAAGGAAAAGCAGGTTTGCTTTAAAAGGAAAATCAATGAATTCTCAATAAAAAAAACCCAAAAAACAAGTCAATGTGCTGGATTTAGACTTTCCCCATATATATAAAAAAGAAAAAAAAAACTTCACCAATGTTGATGCTGGATAGCCCAATGGTTAATGATTGAGAAATAAACAAATCCGTTTCCAATGCTAATAACAAATATTTTACAAATATGATCAAAATTCCCATAATTACAAAAAAAGTCTTATCTAGCAGATGCATAGGTAATATAAGTCTTATCTAGCAGATGCATAGGTAATATAAGTCTTATCTAGCAGATGCATAGGTAATATAAGTCTTATCTAGCAGATGCATAGGTAATATAAGGGTTAGCAGTTTAGAAAGAGAAATTAGCAAGCTGATTTGGATTTCAGATGAATTTCTTATAGTCACTCAAACACAAATACACTTTGAAAAGCATGAATCCATCTTGCCTCCTTCCCCAAATAGGTTAAATAGTAGGGCAGACTAGGCTCTCTAGCCTTGTTTAACAACTAGTCTAAAGTTGGTGAGTCAATAAAAACACCCATTCCCCAGGAACCTAGGCCACATACAGACCTATGCAAGCTTATAATAAGCAAGTCTTAAGTCATGTGAAATCTGTTGCAGGTGGAGATAGCATCTTCCTCTTTCTTTTACAGATATCAAGCAGACACTTGATTATATTTACACAGATGAACATTATTATCCAAAAGGAAATATTTCTTGAACAGAATCTCATGGAATGTCATATCAATAAAGCAATAAGGGAGTTCATAAATTTGACAAAATAAACCTTATATAAAAAATTATTACAATTTTTTTTCATGATAAAGAACTGATAGCCACTAAAATTGGTATTTTGATGATTATATTTTTTCTTATTAAAAAAATCTGTTGAATAAAACTGACTAAGAAGTTATTAATTGATAAATATTTTCTGATATCTTGGTCTTATAAGAGGAAGGTTCTGAAATATTCTTAGCTCAACCCTCTTACTAAAATTTGACCAAATGTCCAAACATCATCAGTCAGAATTTCTTTTGAAACTCTTTCTTGATGGAAGTGAGGACTTTTCAGTATTCCCTCATTATATATATATATATATATATATATATATATATATAATAGTCTGACAATTGTATTAAAACAAGAAACACTATTGCTATCCAGTATTAATACCTATATATATATATACTGCTTATAAATATAGCATACCTTAAAAAGTATATTTTATCACACACACAAACACACATATATGAAGAAATATAGTTTTAAGGTGTGCTATATTTATGGGATATTGTGCTCAATATCAGAGATAGAGCGTATGTAAATATAAATATAAAAGTGAACATTGAAGTCAATACTCAGAGGCAACAGGCTGTTTCATGCTAAATGCAATTGTCAGGCCACTAATGTTGGATTTTTCCTCAACTATTTATATATATATATATATATATGGGTCAGTGGTGAATTGTGGGTAATCTATTCTGGCAGTTATTTTTGCGGGAGTGGCTTGTTTGATTATTTATTTGTTTGGGTTAATTTATTTTATTTGTTTTTCATTTTGTATTATTTATTCTTTTCAGTTTTTGATGTTTTATTAATGTAGTAAAAAAATTTGGGAGGGGGTGATATGCTTAGGTTGCTTATTTAATAGTTTGTTTTGGTTTGGGAAGATAATTAAAGCTATTTATTCATCCAATGTTTAGATTGCTTGCCATAGTCTATTCTATTATTTTGGCAGGGACACTTTTTAATTTATTTATTTGGAGTGATTATTTTTTACTTGTTTTTGCTTATTTATGCTTATTTTTATTACTTCTAACAGTTATTTTAGCAGGGGCAATTTGTTAATTTGTTCATTTATTTATTTATTTGCATTAATTTTTATTTGATTTTTATTTATTTACTTATTTTTTATTTTGTATATTTCTTTTTAGTCTATTTGGTTGTTGATTTTTGAGTAACGTAGTAATTCTTTTTATCCTTATATAGCAGTTATAGCTATTTTTTCATCCAATTTTTGGATTGGTTATTGTAGTCTATTCTAACAGTTCTTTTGGCAGGATTGGTTGTTAATTTGTTTATTATTATTTACTTTGTTTATTTGGGTTGATTATTTTTACTTGTTTTTTATGTATTTTATTTTTATTTATTCACTTTTGTCTATTCTAACGGGAGTGGTTTATTAATTTGTTTATTATTTGTTTGCATCAATTTATTTTACTCGTTTTTTATATTATTTTCTTTATTTGTATTTATTTATTGTAACAACAGAATAGACTATGGCAAGCAATCTAAACACTGGATGAATAAATAGCTTTAATTATCTTCCCAGACCAAAACAAACTATTAAATAAGTGACCTAAGCATATCACCCCTGCCAACAAATATTTTCACTACGTTAATAAAACATCAAAAACCGAAAAGAATAAATAATATAAAATGAAAATGAAAAACAAGTAAAATAAATTAATTCAAATAAATAAACAAACAAGTCACTCCTGCAAAAAAAAACTGCCAAAATAGATTACCCACAATGCACCACTGACCCATATATAAATAGTTGAGGAAAAATCCAACATTCGCAGCCTGACGATTGTGTCTAGCATGAAATAGCCTGTTGCCTCTGAGTGTTGACTTCAATGTTCACTTTATATAAAGAAAGAACAGTAAGATATATAATCCGGTGTTCTTATAGATATTTTTATTTTTACAAAATAGTGCTCAATGTAAATTTACAGAGCATTAATATTATAAATTAATTGATTTAAAATATGTTTTTTTCCGCTACACAGTTCTAACCATATTTTAATCAATTAATTTATAATATATATATATATATATATATATATATATATATATATATAATTGTAAAGAAAAAAATAAAGAAATGTGTAAAAAATTATCAAAGAAACATTTGAACAAAATATACTCTGTAACTAATGTCTTTCATAAAATTGCAAAGTAAGCTGATTATAAAATGTTGATGCTTTTATCCCTTTTGTAACAATTTAATTTAACCAAACTGTTTAAAACAAGATGGAAATTCCTTTAGAAAAAAAACTTTTCCTGGTTTAAGACCATAATAAAAATAACCTTCACAAAATTTACTCTGGGGTTTAAGAGGTCAGGATATTTTAGAAGTTAATAATTAAAACGTCTAGTTTAAAAAAGCATGCTAGCCTCAGATGTTGCAAGAAATCTGTATATAGAATTTTAGTGAGAGACTCATGAAGACACTGGATTTTTAGGTTAAGCAAATCTGAATATTTTTGTAGTCTCTATTTAGATTTACTAATTTAATAGACAAACAAAATAAAAATAAACAGTTTTTATTCAAGAAACTTCAAAATAACACTAAAATTTAGAAGAAATAATAAATTTAAAATTGTTTTCACTTATTTTTTAATTGAAGTCTAACAGAATTCTGCAAATTTTATAGCAAACACAAAGGCTTCTTATGCTAGAAAAGTAAAGCTAATGCCAAGAATGGTAAAGTTGCAAGTCTAAGCTACAGATATTGACTATGAGAAGCAGTTGGAATCTTTGCTGCAGGCAAGAATTGTCATTCAAACAAGATTTGCATACACACCTGAGCATAAAAAAAATTGAGGCAAGCACTTTATTTTGGGGAAATTACCATTTTAGTTCATTGAACAGCAGTCAAATGCATATCAGTAAAACTAAATTATTGAATTTTTTTTTTTTTTTTTTTTTTTTTTTTTTTTTTTTTCATGGTTAAAATAATACATATTTCTTAAAAATCATCATTTTGATTGTTGCAGTGGTTAGATTTTGCTTTGCCTCTATTCAAGTTTCATGTCAGAAATTAATATAAAAACATGAATAGTGTGTGTGTATGTACATACACATGATTTAAAACCAAATTTGGCAGGGTAGTTCACATGCACTTTATCTAAATACAGACATAGATAGAAAAAAAAACCATTAATCATTAGCTATCTCTTTGGAGTTTAACTTTCCCTAAAGAGTGAAACTCCTTTTCATTTCAAAATGCCTTTAAAAGTTAAATTTAACTGTTAAATTTTTTAAAAAATACATTATTGGTCTTTATCAAATGGGAAAGACTTAAACTGAAGTTCAGAAATGTTTAAAGTCTGAGGAGATCAAGATTCCATTATTTAGATTAAATGACAAGTTGCAAAGAAAGCAGATTATGAAAGGCATAAAGTGACAAGTCAAGATTGAAAGCAAAAAATTACTGACCTGAAACAAAGTTAAAACACTGATGTAATGGAATAACCTGTGACTCCCATGAGTGACTACACTATAGGTAATGGCTAGCTATTAGTATCTGTAAGTCAACGGACTACAGAGTCTAGCTGGGATCTGTTGAGTACAACTCAGACTTACACACTGACCTTCCAATAGTAGGACTTACTACTGGATTGACTTGCAATGACCTTGTGTATAACTGTTACCTTTATTCTTATTGTACTGGTTTTGTACAATAAACCTTTACTTATTCTATCCACCTTGTTTTTCAAGTATATATTCCTATTTGCACGGAATATAACAAACACAAAGAAAATTGACACAGGAATTTGGAAAATTAAAAAAAAATCAAGAACAACAATTTCAAGAAGTTTGAATGAAGTTGTTTTTCCATCAAAACAGTATACAAAGAAACTGTTACTGTCCACAAAGAATATAGCAGATCAAATGAAATGTATGCTCACTTTATGGCTACCAGGATACTCAGTGGCTTAAGTATGTTCATTGAAGTGATAAGAGTCTCACTTTGAGCTGCTGATTGATACTCCAGAGCATTGTCACAAAAGGTCAGGTGGAAGATTCAACCCAGGAATGTCTGTCTACCACAGTGAAGCATAAAAGACCTGGAATTATGGTGTGTGAATGGATTATTTTGTATCTGTCATTGATGAACTAGCAGAATGTGAATGAGCACCAAAATAGAAAAGAATTGTTTCTAAGACCAAACAAGTTGTATAGCATAAATCAAGAGCCAGAGGCCATTTTTCAATGTGCCTCCAAGCATATATGGCAAAAATAATAAAAATCATGAATTGTGCAGCAGCCTTTGTCAATGATGTTTTGACCAAGTCAGTCTTAATCTTAATCCTATAGAGAACAACCATATTAAGGCCAAACTGGTTGAGAGAAAATTTGGAAACACTGACCAATGGGAAGCAGATAGAGATGAAGGGAAAAGCATTGATGTAATATACTATAAACAAATTTCAAACAGTTTTCTGAAGAAAACAAAAGAATCCTAAGATGTACTATGTGCACAAATACTGCGTGGTTTGCTGTTTCATACATATTTCACTTCAAAAAAAAAGAGTAATTAAAAAGTATCTGATTAAAAACTTGCCTAATTCCCCATCTCACCCCAGGAGTTTAGAAGTGAATTGGAGGAAAAACTGCAGCCATAACCAGTTGGGCATTTGATAAATTTATGAAAAATAAAAATACAGAACAGAAACAATTGGTGAAGGGATACATGTTTTTGGCACAAGATGAAAGACAAAGTCAATAAAATGGGTTTATAATCAGTTATAATAATATATAAATATAATAAGTGAATGTGTCGAGCAATTTTGTTTTCTTTAGAGTATTATATATTTATTACACACACACCACCACAATTGTGTGTGTGTGTGTGTGTGTATGAAATATTTAAAGAAATAAGTATATTTGCTTTACATTGGCACCAACCCATCAAGAATTGACTAAATTGGCTCTTAAATCTAAAACATAGCATAAATATCCGAGTGTAAAAGTTTTAATATTTTAGAATCCTATCATGAAAGAAATGTACACATACATGAATCTCAGAAAAAAACTTTACTGAATGAAAAGTAAACAAGATCACCTAATATTGCTTGATTAAAATAGTTTAAGGACCCTCATTACTGTTTTTAGTAGGTTTTTTCAACTTTGAAAACAGGAGATAAAGATGAATGAGAAAAATTAAAGATATGCCTTTAGAAAATTTGTTATGAGTTTTTATCAACATTTTGTTTTCTTTAGAGCATAAAAGACTCATTTTATTCCTCAATTCTGACTTTTAGGCAAGTAACTCTTAAAATTACAAAACAGAAATATTTACTCACTGACGAGTATTTTTGACAAGAAGCCATTACAATAGAAGTTCTTACATGACTGTTAAATGTTCTTCTTTGTTCTTTTATCAAATTTGTCTAAATAATCATTCAGTCAATTGAGAAAGACACCAGTCTTCTTTTGCTTGAAGAAAATTTATTCAAAAACTTAATAAACGTATTACCACTTTGCATTTTATTCCTTCAGATCATCTTTTCACTGCTTTTTCCTCAAGCTAAAATTATTTAAGAAACAAATTTTATGTGACTTGAAGGATAAGAGCATTACTCAATTTTGCTAAGTGGAAATATAAAAGGTTAATTCCTAGTAGCCAAATTAAACAGAGAATATACAATTCTTCTGCCACATTAATGTACAAAAGTGCCTATGGCATGTGTGTCTAACTAATGCAAAGAAATTTATCTTAGATGAACAGAAGTATTTTACAGGCAATAAAAAAAAGTTTATTTTTGCAAATCTTTGCTTTGAATGAAAACCATCCTGGAACAATCGGAAGATTGGTAGACAAAAAATATTTTTGTTTTATTCAGACTCACAGCCAAATTCAGCACAAATTATAGATTCAAAAGGTTTAAAATGAAACTGATCATTAGAAATCCACCAACTGAAACCTCGGCAGAGATTAACAATTATAGAAAGAAATAATCGCATTATTTCAACAGGTGAAACAGAGAAAGCAAGCATTTTATCGACCAAAACGCAAGCAACAGACAAAGAGTAAAAGAAATAAAGATATCATCTTGCTTTTCTTTGGAAAGATTTTATTAGAAAGTAAAGCTTTTGTTAATGCTAAATCTTTCATTCCTGACCTTCTTTCCTCCCACCCACCATTCAGGGAACTGGTAACATTCTCAGAAAAAGAAAAAAAAACCCTCTTCTGAGTAGTAATGCTATAACAATCAACCATTTACAGAATCTAGGGGAACAAACATCTAACAGCTCAAGAAGAGAGAAAGAAAGCAGACTGAAAAAGTGAGAGTTAAGAGAGACTAAAGTGAGAGAAAGAGAGAGAGATCCTCGAGAACATTTTAGAAAGAGATCAATGGAAATATTGGCACAGTAGAGAATGATTTCACTTCAAGATGCAGAAAAACTAGAGATGAAAAACAAAGAGAAGAAGAAAGAAAACAACAAAAAAATTAAAAAAATAGATGAAGAGGCTGATTTCTAGCACTTCCTTCATTATCTTTTGAATTTCAATCTTTCCCAATAACAGTTGGCTAGCAATTCAACAAGATAGATATTCTTTGATTGAGCAAATATAAAAATTTATTAGGACAATAATCAAATGTGTCTGGCAGTAGATCAGTGAGTAGAACATTGGTCTGAAGACTGCAAGGTCTGTGATATAATCTGAAATATCAGTTTCTAAAAATTTAAAAACAAGACACAGATTTTTAGTAAGGAAAAGCTTTGCAATAGGATATTTATTATGAATTGCATTTCAAATAATGATTCCAATCACATTTTAAAGCATTTTTTAAATTGCAGTGTCTACATGTGTCACTAGTGCATTTGATTATTATGTGGAAATCCTATCTTTAACATGATAATCTGATTTGAAAATACAAGAATACCTTATTTCATTTGAAATATGTTTTCAATTCAATGAAAATCATCCAAAATTTCCAAGTTTTTTTCATTACTCGTTTTATAAACAAGATGAAATAAATTTTCAAAGGATTGAACTTTAAATTCACTCCTCATTAACTTCAAAAGATACAACCCAGTGGACAGCAAATTGGAAAAGGTATAAGATCTGGTGCTCACATTTTATGAAGTAGGATGAATATAATTCTTAAGTTAAATTTCAACTCTGCTTTTATTAAGATTTTTATAGAGAAAAAAATAAGTGTATTATCAGATGAGGGGTGAATTGGTCAGTATTTTGATTAGATGGGATGAAAGTGATCAATCTTCAAAAATACGTCAATCAAGAATTCATTTGTTTGAAAAAAAAAAAAAACAGTAAAAAATTGGTCATAAAATATTGATCTTTCAAATTACAGGTGAAAAAGTAATTTCATTATCAATTGAATGATTCTTAATCCAAATGAGAAGAAGCTCTTCCAAAGATTTTTGGATATGAGTCAGGCCAAGAATTTCTCAGCCCTTATCCATAGAATTGCAACAATACAAACTTATGTTGAGTTCAATTAGTTTTCTTTGATTGATTTATGTTCAATTCATCTTTAAATGAAATGGCACCACCAGAACATACAATTTGAAACAAACATTAAAATAAAAGATCTGGATAAATAGAGTGAAATAAATTTATATTTGAAGGGAGAGTCAGACACCTTAGCAATGGATAGAATTGGTTTGGTAAATGAAAATGTTGCAAATATTCAAATATCTGTGAAATACCTCATGCAAGAAAAAAAAATCAGAAAATGGATAATTGAGGAAGAACAAATGAAAGGAGAGATACAGATTATGCTAAAGAGCAAATATTTTTAGCAGTGTGTAAAAAAATGTGCCATTATTGAAACTCTTCATTAATCAATCAGTTTTGTGTCACTTGTTCATTTGTAGAAGTAGATATAAAAAGAAACCTAATCAATGTGTTTGCATGTCAGAAAAATCATCCATCTAATGTTGTTAATCATTTCATGCAGCGAAACCTTATTTAATGACAAATTGATGTGCATATTGGATTGTTGACACAAGAGCTTGGCTTTTATCTTTTTTCACTTGAACAACTTCAGCTTCTGACCTTTTCCTCAAAAATCTTTTCTATTGCTAGTCACAGTTTTCTTCGACTTTTTCATATTGATAACACAAATAAGTCAAGATTATCCAACATGTTTAACAGACACTGAAGCCTTTTATCCTGTCTTGATAGAAAAATAAAAAGTTTGTTTTTCATGAGAAATTATTCATAGAAAAAATAAATTCAATGATTTTTACAAATACATACTAAAAGTTGTGTGCTGGTAGTAAAAGTCATATACTCATCAAGAGATATTGATAAAGTTCTAAAATTAATGCATACAATTGTCACAAAATAAATTTCCTTCGTTTTTTATATAATCTAATTGTATTTATTTGGACTAATAAATACACTGGCTAAAATAAGAACAATACTAAATTTTGTTTGACTTTTTAGGTTCAATTGTGAAATTAGGAAAGAAAATGAAGCATCTTACAAAAGAGATTAAAAGTGAATAAGACTGCAGATTTTTGTTGGAAAAAATTTCTTTTCTTTAAATGAAAGAATCACCCACTTTTTATTTGGATTTCTCTATTTGCTTTGCATTGTCGTAACATTTAGCATTGGATTTTTGATTTCCAAAAAATGAATTATTGGGAAAAAAAATAGAATAGAGGAACATTTGAAATTTAAATATGTTCAAATTGCCTCTAAATATAAGTTGTAGATTAACAAGGAATAATCTTTCTGATTTGAAAATATTCCAGTACAACTTGAAATTTTATTCTGAAGTAGATTTCCTTTGAAACTTAAGCAGTCACTCTTTGTCATTTCCCAAGATTTTCACCAATTTATAACCTAGTTTAACACCTGTGTATGAATAGAAGAGAGAGAAAAAAACTTTCTAGTTTATCATTTCCATTGTCTGCTGACTTATATTTTCATTGCTTAACTTGTGACTTGATTAGAGCAATAAGTAGAAACATCATCATCCATATTTTATGAATTACATTTGTTATTGTGAATTTCAACTTTCCTCATATCCATTATTGCAAGTGATGATCAATTTAGATCATTTAGTGTCCAGCATTATTTCTTTTAACATTGACCAAATATGGAAAACAAGATTTTGCTTTTATACCCTCTCATAATCTCCACATAAGTCTATATCACATGATCCTGTTAGTATCTAATGAACTTACTATTTATATTGACTATTTTTAGAAAGTAGTCTTGCTTTTGAAGATTGTTAAGATATTTTTGTTGAACTTTTGTAGTAAAAAGATAAACTGTTAAAAGGTATTTTAAGTTAAAATGATTAAAGAAAAACAAACTGAAAATTTTATTAACAAAACATGATTGCATTTAATTTGGAGAAATTATTTAAAATATTCATTAATTTTTAAAAAATAATTTGTGAAATATTTTCTGACACAATGTGAAACTTTTGGAATAGAAAGCTGAGCATTGACAAACATATCTATAAAAGTCACAACAAAATTGATATAAATAGTTGTTGAGTTGATACAGATGGTGTGCATACATATATACAATAGTAATCATGCATTATTGTGCTGATTATTGTTTTTGAATCATTTTAACTATTTAAATAAAATGGATGAAATACTTTCCTCAATATGTTGAGAACAAAGAACCCATTCAGAATAGCAAAACTCAGTTTATAATTTCTGTAAATGTAGCAAAATCATTTAGACAGACAAATGAATAAATATAATTTTGCTAATCATTAACACAAAAACCCTATGTTGTTCAGATAGATATTTTATATATTTTAAAATGCAGGCATATAGAAAAGCAAAAAATATACATTTAAAATTCAAGTAACAATGATTTATGAGTGTTAATTTTTTTAAAATTTACAAATTAGCCTTAACAATTGAATACTTTTGTAAAGTGAGAATCATTTGGAAGCAAATGAAATGGGAATTTATGTGTGTGCAGATTCTGAAATTCACAGTATAGCAGTAGTTAATCCATATTTACTTTTGTAAAACAAAAATTTCAAACTTAAACACAAATACAGTTTTTCATTATGCAAATAAGACATATAGTGTCTAAACAATAAAGTGCATTTGAATTTATAAATTTTATCTGATGAGCACTGAAATGAAAATTGACTCCCACAAATCTATGATCATTAGTAGAAGATTATGGATTGACTTATCCTCTCTTGAGCAATTAGAAATATTTCTCTGCAATTTTGCAAGGAATCTGCTAGATGGGGATGCTGTATATCATGAAAATATAAATACTTCATGTTTCTAGAGGAGGAGGCATTTTTTATCAAAGCAGCTCTTTCTCAGGTATTATTTTTTACAAAAATTAAAGCAAAATGAAAAACCATGGTATTTCAGAATCAGGATGCTGTTATTTGGAACTGTGAAAAAGTGATGAGAAACACTGGGCTAATTATTTAAAGTACTTGAAGTTTTTCTTTATCCTATCAACAATTTAAAAAGTGATGCAACAACATACAATATCATTTTCAGTAGTTGTTACAAAACATTGTGCAGTTCTTTAAGATCTAGCAGATAACAGAGTAAATATTTGGCAAACTATTTAACTAGAAATTTTACATTTACATAGTCCCCAATGAAATTCATGATCAATTTTTGTCCTATTCTTGGGACAGAAGAGATAATTTAGCTATCATCCAGTATATCATTATGCTTCAAAGAATATCTGAAAATTGTAATTTTGGGGACCAAGTTCATGAATATCTAAGAAAGGATCGTGGTAGGAATGAGAGAACATTAGAGAGACACCTCAGAATATCTGTACAAAGAGAGTTTTCTAGAAAATTTTCCAAGAACAGCCAAAGAGTTTGTCAGACCTGCAAGGGAATGAATCTAATAGCCATATTCATAGACTCCCAGATAAGTGTGACTTCTATTGGTGTTGAAGTGTCAAACCAACTTGCTGCTAAGTGTCTTTTAAAAACAAGGAGTGTTTCAGATACAAGCATACTAAACATGCTCATCAAAAGTGTAGAAAGGATGGAAGCTGATAGTTCACAGTGTCATGCTAAGCAATTTTTCATGCTAGAATCTATTTTGCACTTTTACAAGTTTACCATTTGTCCCTGCATTGAATATTGTTGCCAATTCTGGTCTGGTACTTCTGATATGTATGTCAAGATTCTGGACAAAATTCATAGAAGAATATGCAATATTATCAGTCCTGACCTGGCATCTTGGATTCAGATGCTTTCTCACCACTGTTACATTTCTTCCCAGGGTCATTTCTATAAATATTTTCATGGCAATTGTTCTGATGAGTTCTCTTTTTTGGTACTTCAACTTCAGGAATTTAAGCACAGTAAGAGATTGATGGCAAGGTCTTATCATTTTACGATTGAAATTGATATATGCAAGTTCTCTTCTAGTAGTTTCTTCTTTCATACTTCTTGCCTGTGGAACTCCTACATCTTCTTGTTTTCCTGTCAATTACAATCTACAGAAATAAAAATGAAATGCCAATCGTCATCTTTCTCCTCCGTAACATTTTCAGTTTCCTTCATTCTCAGTAACCCCTTGTGTCTTAGTAGCTTTATTACTTTGCTAAAGGGTGAGGTAATAAAAAAAAACACCAGGGAAAGATGACAGAGTAATGACAGTGAATAACATTGATGGTTGTTTGGTTCAAGACATGCAGATGATGGAACTGCAATACAATTTATGCATCATATTTACTATCAATGCAGGCTGAATTGTTGGTAAATAATCAGAAAGTGATGACAGAAGTAGATGCAGATGGAGGAAATTTAAGAAATTGGGTGATTTGAATGATATGTCGGTGAGGTTAAAAACATATACAGGAGAGTTGATGAAGCATTTTGATTGAGTCAACATTGTATGAGAGAAGTGAGCTTTGTCAGCCATTATTAGATGTAGATGGTGAGGTTCCTATATTGTTGGGAAAAAATTGCTTACAGAAAGTGAAGTTAGATGGAGAGTCAGTTTTTACTTTGAATGAGGAGGAAATTCTGTTGAAATAGAAATCTACTGACAGAGTTCAAATTAGCATTTGGTGATGAACAAGGCTGTTTAAATAATTTTATGGTAAAGTTATCAGTAAATAAGACAGCAACATCATAATTTTATAGATCTTCTGTTTCACTTAATTCATTAAAGTATGGAATTGAGAAGGAACTTTAATGACTAAATAGACAAGATATAATTAAAAAAGTCAAGTATTCTTATTGGGCTGCACCCATTGTACCAGTACCCAAAGACAATACATTAAGTGGGTTGATTTTATAGGTTAACTCATGTGGATCAAAATCACTACAGCCAATCAGCCAAGTAGACTGGTCCCACTAAGCATTAGTCCACAATGAGTCACCTCCAAATGTGTTACTAGAACTGCCTGATTATAAATAAACCATGAACAAGATTACACTTTGTGATATATATTCAATATCAAATACATGAAGATTTGTTTGCTAATTTAAAAGAAATAGAGATATTTAATAAACTCAATTTGTGGCATACAAGTCAGCAGCTCAAATTAGATGAAGAAATACAAAAGTCACTCATCATTAATATTTATCATGCTTTCTATCAGCTCACTTGCTAGCAATTTGATGTGTATCATGCACCAGGCATCTTTTAATATGAAATTGATAAGTGACTAAAATATAATTCTTTTTGTAAATTGCAGATGGATGATTTTTTTTCATTAAGAGAATGGATGATATTAGCTCCCTTTTAAATCTTCAGAAATAAAACTATTGCATTGGCCAAGTCAGGATTTAAATTAAAAAGATTCCAGAAGTGACCTATTTAGGCTTTAGAATCAGCAAAGAAGGCCTAGCTCTTCCTTCCAGAAAAAAGTTGCTGCAATGCAAGAGACCCTTACTACAATGAACGTTACTTTTCTTGAAGCTTTGAATTATAATGATCATTTAACCAATATTTGTTGACTGTTATTCAGGCATTGCATTGTCTGTTAAAGGAAGAGAAAACTTGGGTATGGAGTATAGAACAAAAAATGTCTTTCCAAGAAGCCAAGCAAAATA
Source organism: Acanthosepion pharaonis (assembly GCA_903632075.3). Classification (NCBI taxonomy): domain Eukaryota; kingdom Metazoa; phylum Mollusca; class Cephalopoda; order Sepiida; family Sepiidae; genus Acanthosepion; species Acanthosepion pharaonis. Next base: position 163,635 of record CAHIKZ030001332.1, on the reverse strand, counting down.
GTGTTCTGTACTTTTGTTGATAAAAATTTGGACCCTTCTTAAAAATGAGCAGCAATGGCTCAAAATGTATAATGACAGTGTGTTGCATTTTAAATATGTTTTTTTTTATGGCAGAGAGAAATTATAAAAAGGGAAAGATCAGATTTTGTGTTTGTCATCAAAAAATATATTTGGTATCTATAAGGCAATTTTGTTTTGCTTTGTGCACTCTTTTGGGAGAGTTTACTGAAAATAAGACCACTCCTCCTCTTGCTGCCTATAACTACAAATTAGAGTCTTGTAGTTAGCAAACCAACTACAAGACTTTGTAGTTATATAAGCAAGAAGAGGAGTGGTCCTACATGTGCCCCTCTCAATATCATCATTGTCTTAATCATCAGATGGTAAAGGCATTAATAGATCATTGTTCAGTTTCAAAAAAAAGATTCCTCTGTGGCTATAATTGATATATGTTCAGAAACTAGAAAGGATCCACATTGTTATGAATGGAGTATATGGACCATGAATGGCTAGGAAAATCTTATTGTAATTACTGGTTTAAAGCTATACTTAAACAATGAAAAAGAATTGAGATGAGAGGATATGATATATATATATATATATATAAACCTGGATATAATATTGAGAGGACATTCAAGACTTGTGAAGTATACATTCCACATCAGAACAGTCATAATAAAGCTCCAGTTTATGACTAAGAATATCTAAGTGTTATGGTTCGGTTCCTTGTACCACGGTGATAGTCCAAGGTAGAACCAATAAAGAAGAACTCGAACACGGATATGGAATAACACAGATATATTACAAACAGGAATATATACAGAGAAGTAGAAAGTGTTAGTACGAACAATCAGGTTTAGTAGTAATTGTCTTAATGCGACTGTTTCGGACTGCCTCTGACTCGACTGACTGACAGACTCCTGATGGACCTCACTCCAGACTTCAGACTGAACTCCCTGCTTCCTCTTGAGGTGCAGTATTTATTATGTATGGAATAGTCCATTATGTTATTATGGGTAAGGTCCCATAACACTAAGTCATCCATAGGAAAGAGTATGTTGGTCCATTCATGGAACATATCTTCTTTGTTGTTGATATATATAAGAATTGGATTGGATTAAAGTATTTGTCATGGAGGGGGTCTGATGTCCCACCTACATTTGATATTAGGAAATGGTAAGAGCTTATGTTTCATCAAAGGCAATGAAGATGAATGTGGATGGAAAAGTGAAAATCAAAATCAACACATTCTTATTCAGAACAAATCCACATTCAACAACCAGAGTTTTTTCTTGCTGAATTTTCATTCCAGTGTCATTTAGAAACATTTCTGTAGCATACTGTCATAAATTCACAGAGCCATAAATCCAAATAACCACAAACCCACTCTTTCACCTTGTCGACTTCCTCTACTCTCTTTTTCACTGCCACTGACTTTATATACATTCAAAGGTAGTTAAACTAATCTGTAGCCAGCCCATAGGTAGCATATCCAGGTTGTTCCATCAACTGTTTTCTGTTATAAACAATGGAATGAGTGTGCTCATTTTTCTTTGTGACATGGAGCCAATGGCATTGGCAGGTGCACACCCTCAGCCTTCTTGAATGTAAGTGGATTTCTTCTGCACAATTTCAATTACTGAAACTAAATAGATGTTATCTATTTCAGAAGAGTCAATATGATAGAGAATAAAGGGCAAAAATTTTACATTCCTTGTTTGAATTCAGAGTTGTTGATTACGTTCCTATACAGCAGTTTAAAGTTGGTGAATGTTAGATGGAAATTAAAATAACACGACAGCAGGGATTTGTTGCAAATTTGAACTGACATGTAGATCAATTTCTGAGGCTTCCATCAAAGTCAGTTGCAGAATTGGTTCTTTATATTCCAGGAACACCTGAAGTATTAGTTCCTATTGATCTCCACATTATGATAGCACTGTTTCTTCTAATACATTAGCAGCAACAAAAATTTGCCTGTTGAGTCAAAAATGTCAACCACGCTTTCCTGAGAGGATGAATAATAATAACTAATGATTGGAGGTATTGTGTTACAGATTGACATATTATCTACCCTTCAAACATTGTCTACCTCAGTTTTGAAAGGAACCTGCCAAATAGGAGCACCACATGTGATGAAAATATAAATACTTCAGGTTTTCATAAGGAGGAAACACGGCAAATGTTTATCAGGTGTTACTTTATAAGTAGCAACATTTAGATATGCAAACATTTTCAAATGTTTAGTAAATATATATGCAGACAATACCAATTTTATGCACCCCGCATATAGATGACCACTAACCTAGCTTTCACAGCCCAGAGAGGGAAAAAGAGGCTTGTATGATTCAGTACTCCACTCCTGGTGAGTGGTTGTACTCTCAATGAGGCTCCTGGCTTCAAACATCTATTGGGACTAAAGCTCACTGCAGACATCAAGGGAAACTTGTATATTTGCATCATCGCTAAAGATGCTAGAAGAATGATCAGCTCCTTGTACCCCTCCAGAAAATACTTAACTCCTACTTCTATGCTCTATCTTTACAAAGTCAGATTAGACCAAAAATGGAGTATTACTGCCTAGTCCTTAATGTCCAATATCCATGCTATTTCCATGGCCAATATCCAAACAAGCTACATTCCTTAGTTCAAACCTTCATATTTAGGACCCATTATGCCATGTACAATTTTACATGGTGTCAACTCATCATCTCCTTCATATTAAGGAAGAAATTTCCCTCAGACAGCTTATTCCCCAGAATTGTCACTTTTTGGAACAGGCTTCTGAGAGGATGCTTTCCAGATCACTACAATCTTAACCTCTTCAAGTCTGGGTTTAACCATTATCTATCCTACATATCCTCATAATATGTACTTCTTCCCCCTCCCTTTACATTATTACAACAATCTCATCCAGTAATCTTCTACCTTGAGTGGCACTTGTGCCTTTTATTGGGTAAACAGTATTAAAAAATATGGGTTGGAAAGAGAAAAAGATTTAACAAAAAAAAAAGAATTCAAGAAGTTTGAAGCAAAACCATCAATGTGATTGGAACAGAATTTGCCATCAATTAACAGCAAAAACAAATTAATCTTGCAATTCACTGTGTGCGAGTTCGATTCTAACTAGATGCACTACCAGAGTATGGCCAGATGAGGTTCTAAGTTTTGAAGGAAGTATTTAAAACAGCAGTAAAACAGGATGTATCAATTTGGATTTAGCAAAATATATCTAAGTCAATACCATATTCAGCAAACAAAGGAAAAGTTCCTAAATGCTTATTGTTCAAATTATCAACAATTTAGAAATTTCTTGTGTGGCCAATAAAGAGAAAAGGTTGTTGCTTTTTTAAAGTAAAAAAAAAACTAAACTGTTTTTTCAAATCCTGGATAACAGCCAAAAAGAAAAATTTTCAATTGCTCAAAAGAATTGGAAAGCAAATAAAAAGTAGGAGTCAAGATAGTTTTTCAGTAACAAAGAATTGACAGAAGACAGAAGTAATGTTTACAAATATTTTGGAAAGAATGAATGTATTGTCACTAAGTCAGTTTTTATAATAACATTTTGGCTGTTGCACACTATGTCCTCTTCAGTGCATATGCTAGGCCATAATGGCCTCCTCAGTGGGCCTAGCATAGAAATAAATACCACATGGGAGCCATTAATGAAAAGAGAGAAAGAACAGCCAGGCAGCAATAATAATAAAGAAAGAAAAACAGCAGTGAAGGTCAAGCATGACAGCAGGGAGCAGGCAATAAGAACATGGTAAAAGCTCATGGTACAATAGCTTAGGGAGTAAAATGTGACTTTGTGAATTTGGAGATATAATAATTTGGAGTTCTGTGCTGAGTAGTAAAGTCTTAGAGTCAGTGAAAACAAAGCAAACATAACTGAGCAGTACTAAAAAGAACAAGATAAGCTATCCCTAGACAGGATGAAGGATTTAGCTTAAAATTCTTTGCAGATTGACGGACATCTGAAAAGGTTGAACTGCAGAATAGCTGGAATGCTGTAATAACAATAAAGCAGTGAACATTAGCCTGAATGTAAATGATGCAAATAATATACCTTGTCACCCGAGAAATTCAAACAGAAAGTCAATTTTGATTAACAGCAAGAGTAACATTAAGAGCATAAAAATTAACTGATAATAAAAGAAATTTACTAGTCCAAATTAAAATTGGTATTAGTTTCAGAAATAAATATATCTTCAAAATTTATCTAAATTCAAATCTAAGGTTTCAAACCAAATAACTTATAAATCTGTAGTTGAAGAACTGCTAAAATTATTCAAATTTTATTTTATCAATTTTATAGAAAAATTAAATCTAAAAAGTAAAAATATTTCCAATTATAATTTTACAAATTTCAAAACTACTTGTTTAAAGAGCACAGGAAATATTAGTTTTAATCCTAAAAAAGGAAATCATAAAGTCAAAAAAGCAAAGCCCAAATATTGTTAATTAAAGAAGTGTATCTGTGAATGTATAATAGTTGACAACACAAAGTCTTAATGATATTTGTCAACAAAATACGAAACACATTTCTATCCACTGATGTTTAAAAACAATTAAATGCTGTCAAAAATTCTGCTTTCTTTACAGACATGACCTGCATAAAAAAAAAAACAAGAATAATAAACCTAAAATTTTTATAGCTATTTTTCTGGACCAAGTTAAACAAAATATTTCTTTGTTCTTTGTGAAAATATAAGCACATAAAAAAACTATTCTTTGAACTTTTTGCTATGATTGAAAGACTCAAAGGATACAGATTAATATTGAATACAGCAAACAAGTTTGTATTTTGCTACCAGATACAAATTTGTGTTGAAAGAAATCCATTCCATTCTTGTTTGCATATCAGTTTTACATTATGTCAGAATTCTTAATATTTTTAAAAGTGACAGATAATGAGTGATGCTGATTCTCCAATACTCATTGGTCAAAACATTATCTTGCATTATAAAATCTCACGTAATGTAGTAGAAATGATCTTCCATTTTTATTTATCAAGAAAATGTTTTAAATCAAGTATAGAGAATTTTGTTCAGTGTATTTCATATCATTCACTTTTTTTATGATGATAAGAAAAATGACAATGTTTAGTTTGCCTTATTTTAAAATTGGACTTTTTTTTTTCTTATCAGTTATTTGGTTAACCTTTTTTCTGGCTGGATAGAAGCAGAAACTGTGGCCTGAAAGCCTTTCTCTACTAGAGTCAGAACAAAGGCTATATTAAGAATTGCAATACAGTGCTATTTTCCTACTTACTAGGGAATTCTGGTTAACTCACTTTTTCTCAGGTTTTCACACCCAAGTAAAAATACTTTTCAACTTGAGATTCAAAAAAAGAGCTAAAGCCAGAATTGTTCACATGATGTGAGAAAATTGCCTTAGTTTCAACAGAAACAATATTTTGTCTTCATTGTGATTCCATTTTCTATGTTGATAACCATTAGACTACCTCACATCTCTATTTAATACACTTATAGTATGCAGGGAGAGGGAGAAGTGAACTCATGCCTTTCTCAAGGGTGTTGGTTGAAATTCAAATTTGATGCCATTTTCTGTGATAATAACCATTTAGTCAACTTTGTAACTCCAGAATTTGCAAATAAAAAGTCATGAAGCAAATTATTTACATTATTTACATGAGTATTGTCCCTATCTTTGTTGTTGCTATCATAACCTTTTGCTCATTGTGCCCACAAGTGATTGTTAATCAGAATAACCTTCAGAAAATTTTGAATGAAAACCTTTATTTAATCTATGGTTCTAGATTGGTCTTGTTCCACTGCTCATATCTAGGGATATCTCGTCTACTTCTTATTTATTACTGTTTAGTTACTGTTTCCATTGAGTCCAAGTACAAACTGCCCAGCCTAGGGATTGAACTCACTATTACAATGTCACCAAATTAACAACAACAATGATGGGGACAATAGTCTGCATATAAATAATGTTGATGATAGCTCTTCATCTTAGAGATTCAGAACCAAATTATTCAAAGTTCTCATCCTTTCAAATCTCAGAAATAATGGCAGTATGAAGAAGAAAAAAAAACAAATGAAATATTTCAAACTTGGGCACAGCTGTGGAGTTTCTAGAGTACATTTGCTTTAATAAAAGCACTAATAAGTCATACCAAAAAAATAAAATAACAGTTGTAACCAATTAATAAGCTCTGATGGAAGCAGGTCCTGCTGACCAGCAAAGAGAGGTTCAGGCTAACAAACAGATCAGAAGTTAATCAACTTGAAAATCTATCATTGCTGGATAAATGCCATCAACAGAGAGAAAATAAAAAAAAATGGATCAGTGGACAGCATCCAGTAACTGGTAGCCATCACATGTTGGTCAGAAAGAAGAATAAAGTCATCTAGTCTGGACTTGATATGGACAAGCTGTAACTATGCAACAAGACTAATTTGATAACACAACATTTTAGACCAATTCTTACAAGTATTAAGCTGATTTGCAGACATCAGTGTTTGATTTCAAGGACCAAACAACTAAGATATTGAAAAATTACATCACTACATATCTTAGCATTAATTAACATAACAGGAAGCCATATTTAAAAGTATTTCAAACTGAAATTATAAAATTATAAAGTATAAATTTGCGATTGTCATCTTCCTTTTAATCTTTTTACTAAAATGAGAATTCTAAGAAAAAAGATTTGGAAAGAAAAGAAATCTGTTATAGCCTTGTGGAAGTAGATGAAACTACCAATAATTAAAATAGACTGATTTAAAATATGCTTAAAGTTATGGTATACTGATTGGTTAAGCAACACTGTACTTGATCAAACCTGGATATCCTTGCAGATAAAAATTTCTGATAAAGACTTTACACAAACAAAAACTTATTATCTGTCTTTATTTCTGAGATTAGGTATTGTAATTATTTACACTATTTACAATGTTCAAACTGTTATCTTCATCTTTGCTGATATATTCACAACATTTCAGCCATTATACACTCAGGCCTTCTTCAGGTGATTGAAATTTTGAACTGAACTCTTTATTTTGTCCACTGGGGTAGATTGTTCTAGTTCCACACACCATGCCTCTTCCAGATATCTCAGTATCAGTTATTTCTCTTTAACTCAACTCTCCAAGTTTTTGTTAACCTCTGCTGTTATTATTGTTCATTCTTTGGGTCAAGTCATTGAATTACTTCAACCAATGTTTTATTCATTGGGCCATATGTCTTTGACCTTATAAATCTAATGTTTCAGAAAACATTTTTTACCAGAGCTCATATTACAAATTTATTATTATTGTTTTTCACTAGCACTCTGTATTACTGGTTAACATATTGTATACATGTCTATGCTTGGCCGGCTTAGATTTTTGTGGCCTATCATATGTGCTAATTTGTTAAGTTTTTGTATTTTCTAGTGATGTTTTCTGTTTCAGGGGGCAGTTATCTCCCTTCCACCTCCATATAAAGGGTTCAGTCCAAAATTCCAATCACCTGAAGAAGGCTAAAATGTACAACAGCCAAAATGTTATGAATAACATGAGGATAACAGTTCAGACATTGTAAATAGTGTAAATAAAATCTTATCATAAACAATATTGCTATGCAAGACTTTCTTTTAAATGAGATGCTTGTATAGCGTGAGACATGAGAGAAAACAACAATTTTCCTTTCAAGTTATAAAAAGGAGACAGAATTGCCTTTCTACTCAAAATTTCATGGCATTATTTTTTTTCCTAGCAAAATTGCAAAAATTCTATAATGTATTTAAATTTGATTTCAATTTTTTTTAAAGAAAAAGCTAAAACAAAAATGAAATATTGCTAAAAAAAATGTTTTTACTTTAAGATAAAGCTTCTTTGCAATAAACAAGGGATTTTTGATAAAAAGAAAAATAATTTCATTAATAACATGAAATTGAAACAATAAAACCAAATTCTAACATTTCTGCTGTCACTTATTGAAAAATCATCATTTTGCATAGATCAGCTCAATTTATTAAGTTACCTTATTAAAAAGCCTTGGAAAATCCCAAATGGATCAAATAAAAAATCTGAAATATCAAGAACAGTTAATCCTTAGTAAAAAAAAAAAAAAAACAGCTTCTTTATTTCAAATGAATAAAGAAAGCTATATTATATTTTTAATTTCTTGATTTAAAAAAAAAACTAAGCAAGATGATTAAAAGTTTTATTGATTAAATTTAGTGTTAAATATCAGTGTGCATCAAGCAAAAAATGTAAACAAATATCATTGCTATTAAGAAAACAAAAAAATAATTTTAAAAGTCCACAATTTAAGCTGTTAACTATGAGAGAAGTAATTTACATGTACCAAATCATATAAGGGTTAGTACCATTGAAAAATGAATCTGTAATCAAAGTTAGAATTCTTGTTTATATTTATTTGGCATCAAATCTATTGGAAAAAGCATGAATCCAATTCTCCCTGTGCTTTGATCTCATCACTTGATCTCTCTGTCATGTCTCTTCAGGAAATGGATGATCATGGCTCTCCAAAACTTCATGCATTTTGTTAGTTTAGGTATTTATTATTCCTTTAGAACCGCTTTTGTCTTTGTGGTTTGGCCATACATTTCAAAGATGCATTAATTTTTAAAAAAATACATTTTATCTCCCCAAAATAAATAAACTGGTTTTCATTTATAAGAAACTGTTTTTTCAGTGAGAAGCTAACAAAGACTTCATATAAATAAAGAGAAGGCAGAATCCTAGTGTGATCATTTTGTCACCTTCCAAAAATCTATGAATCAAACAAAATGACATCATTTGGCTCAGATTTCTTTCATAAATCCTTTAGGATTTGGACAGATACTGTCAATTAAAATTACTTTTATATTTTATATTTGGCCTACAATAGATTCCTATCAATGCAACTAGTCAGAATGCTGTGTGTGTGTGTGTGTGTGTGTGTGTGTGTGTGTGTGTGTGTGTGTGTGTGTGTGTGTGTGTGCATAACCTGAACACAGATTCCAACCCAAATATTAGGTCGGCAACAAATTCATAAACTTAAATCATCTTTTGATAAATACATAATGGCTGAAGGAACACAAGAATTAAACCTTTGAACTATTTAGATGAACAATTCTTGTTTTTCCATTACTGATATTTTGTCATCGAAGAGAAATAACTGCTGAGGACATCAATAAAACATCCCACCACCCTGCAATGGGAATTTTTTCTAACAAAAGATCAAAAGCTTTAAAAATCAATGATGGCTTCCATTGACAAATCAACTTTTAACAATTGCAAAGACTGAAATTTGCATCATGTCCACAATGGTTAAAAGAACAAGTCTTTTTCATTATAAATGTTATATCTGCATCAACTAAGATAGACACAGAAATAAAATATATATATATATGCACACACACACATAACACATGCACACATTACAGTTATGTATATATCTACACTTTTACATAGCAAAATATTCCCACATGAATATATATGCACAAATACACACACCTGTGTATAGAGACCTACAAATACATCTTTGTGTCTGTGAATCTTGTACATGAATACAAAGAGGCTAAGAAAATGTATTGTGCACTGTACAAACCAATTTACTCTCAAAAAGATATTTTTGCATTTCAAAAGAGTTACTTTTTAGGGAATAGGGCATTTTGGTTTTAAAACAAAATTATTTGTTCCTAAAAGGACACAAGGTTATTTTGTAGATAAAAGGAATCATCAATGAAAGAGCAAAAAAGTTAAAATCAATGAGGAAAGAAAGAATTCAAGAGGAATTGCAAAAAGTACCAATATTTAGCCAAGTGATTATAACATCAGAAAAGTTGTAACAAGTTTTAAACGTCTTTCAAATATTTGTTCTCTTAAAGAAGAAAATATCACCAATGGCTAAACATAAAATATCAGGATTTGAATTTTTTTACCAAAAATTGTATTTGTAAAATCATAATGACAAGAATAAGAAAAGAATATAAAATAAAGGAGCAATTTTTTCTCTATTTGGAAATAACATTGAAATTAAGGGATCAGATATACATACAACTGACAGTCAAAGTTTGAATGTGTTTATTTATATTGAATATTCAGCTGACACAGAAAGTCAAGAGAAAAGCTATTTATAGAATTAGATAAGTTTGGATAGTAGCTAAAATAGTTTATATTTGCTCTTTCAAAACATTTCTGGCAACTAAAGAATGGTGGTAATACACCCATTATTACAGAGGATATTGTATCTAAGGTCAAATCTTACAATGGGAAAAGCAATAAATGTAATGTATGTCTTGTTGAAAAATTAGTTATCTTAAAACACTTAAATAACCATAGATTATTAAACAAGAAATGAATCGATGGTTACATGTAGGCATAAAATTAAATATCTGCTGAAATACATTGATCCAGATTAATTTTTAATGTAAATTATGTTTTTTTTAAAGAACCAGTAATCTCTAAAATAATCTTTTTTTTACATATATATATAAATCCCATTTATTTTAAATGCCAAATATATTTTTTTAAAATAAAATCTGTAATCCCTGTATAATATATGACAGCACCAACATTGTGGTAACCTGATATTTTTATTAAAATTTAAATTATGTAACAGTCAGTCTATACTCAGCATCTGAAGATTGTATTGTGCATGAAACTTAGAGTCATGCTACTGGTGAGGGATAATATGTACATTTACATATATATATATATACACACACACACACAGATACATATATGAAAAACCTTTTTTCCTTTTATCTTTTATTTATATTGTCTTTACAGATATATTTTATATCTGAATTTTTACACACATATATGTTTGTGTGTGATAAAGAATAATTTTTGAGAAGTACTAAGTGCCATATATATATATATATATATATATATATATATATAATGAACTCTCCTGTTGGTTTTCGATATATGGATGCCCAGAAGCTTTTAAGTTAGTCAATAGATGTTTATGTCTAATATGGCACTTCAGTTCAGAAAAAGAGACTTAAAAACAAGACCACATTGGGTAGAAGATTGTTGTTTATAAGATAAGACTGCTAGTTTTAATGCAGATTGTTTAATCCTTGCTTTTGCCTCCCTTCAACATTGAAGTTGTCTAAATTCAAATGCTTTAATGTCATTGTGACAGCATACTCTCTACTCTTTTCAGTCCAGTGCCATCTACTCAAAGGTTTTACATGTCATCCTAACAGCTTAAAAATTGTTTTTCAGCTTGTCTTTGTACCAGAACCAGGGTCTGCCTATGCTTCTTTTGCCGCTGTGTAGCTGATGGAATGAGAACATTTGGTATTTGATTGTCTCTCATTCTGATGACATAAACACAGCCCAGTACAATTATATAAAATTGATTTTATCCTCATTTATTGACTGCAAAATTTTTCTACTCAAAGTAATTTTTATTCTGCTGATGATCCACAAACAGAAAAAGAAATTTAGAAAAAGAAAAACCTAAAATAATGCACAACTTGTTAAATAAAGCACTGTTATATTCTGCAAAGGATTGCCATATAAAAGTTTCCTGTAGAAAAAGCTATATATCCTAAATAACATTTCAAATAACTTATAGTCATTCAAAATTCTTCAAACTAAAAAGATTTAAACATTATGTAATCAATAATTCAACACCTGTAACCTGATTTTATTTGAATCTCTAAATTTTATTAAAATAATTTTTAATTTGAATATTTTCCCCAATGGATATCTTCAGATATGTCAAGAAAATTTTCACATTTTGACCCTACCAAGTGAGTGTACAAACACTATGAAATCATGGAAATTACATCAAAAAGTCTATTTTATTCACCAAGAAAAAACAGAAAATAATCATGCTTTCCAAGATGCCCCTTTGAATCACACAGAATCCAAAATTTGAAAACCATTCCAATAACAATATGGAATGATGACATCTGTTTCTATAACAACAACAAAAAAAAAAGATACATGGATTTTTATATAAAATTTTACATGAATTACTTTTTTTATGTTTAATAAAAATAGAAGTTCATTGATAATATAATTAGAAAAAAGAAAACAACCCCAGTGAGAATACTCACCATAAAATATACTGAACTGAAAACAAAAGGTCAGTGAAAAGTATCAATGTAGCCTTTCATAGCAAAAGAAAATTATGGAATCATCTTATAAAATTAGTTCTCTTAAAGATCAAAATATGACCAAAGAGAGTATATTGTAGAATATTCCCTTGTAGTTGTAGTAAAGAATAGATAGGAGAAATCAGCTGTCATGTAAACATCAGAATTGAATAAGACACACACAAAAGAAAGGCATTATCCAAGCTGAAATAACTAAATCAAGCTCAGGCTAGTAAAACATGTATGGAAAGAAAAGGAAGCACAAAACCCTCTGTAGAATAAGATGATAATAAAAGACACAAAATAAGGAAATCTCAACTTCCTAAGTAGTTTATAAAAAAAAGTAGAAAAGAAATGAGTATAGACTTTTAGTAGCCTAATGAAACCAGTTTGCAGAACTCATTTTTTATGAAATATATTCTCCTATATCAGAAGTTAATGAAGAGGCCATCAGCAGTGGAATTTTCAATGCTTGAAATCAGTCAATGTTTCCTACAATAGGACAGATTTCAATCTCATTTGTATCCATGTTGATATTGTTTGTACAAGACCTGAACATTTTGTCCTATGATTTTGTTGCAATGAAAAGAAAATGTTTAAAAAATTCTAAAGACCAGGTACAACTGACCTGAGAAAAAAAAACAAAGAAATTGTCAAAACCTTGTATTTAAAAAATACCAATATATATAAGAACCTCAGCTGATTGATAGAACAATTTGATACTCTTGGGTGTCACTGGTTTTAACAATAGTAAAGTGATTTCATGAGAGAAGAAAAGTTTTATCCTAATTTGAAGCATGAATATTTTTATCCAGAGTCAAAACATGCTAGGAGGACAAATTTTTCACCTTGCAGCTCTTTTCCTACAGGTGCAATGATATAAGCTTGTCACGACTCTACTGCTGTTTGTATGATAAATGTTAAAATGAGCTCCATTCTACCAATTCAGATATTTACAATTCAGACCTGTCATGCTGTATTTGTAGTATCAAACACCTCTTGTTTCCTCTGTATTGTAAATGTAAGGAAGAAGCCCTACCCAGACAGCATTTTCCCAAGAACTGTTGCGCTGTGGAACAGACTCTTTTGTGGATGCTTCTGCACGCACTACAATTTTGACTGCTTCAAGTCAAGGATCAATTACTACTCTTACATTCACATCACAATTCATTCAATAAACCTCTAACTCGCATGGTTCTTGAGGCTTGTATTGGGTGAACATTATTTTTAAAAAAATCAATAACATCTACAGAAACTTCCCAAACATCTAAGTTGAGGAAATAATAATAATAATTATTATTATTATAATACAGCTAAATATATTTTTTGTTTAATGAAGCAATCAAAAGTTTATCCAGCATATGGAAAGTTCAGAACTTATTATGGCAAGCCACTGATTATTCAACTGAGAGAGCAAATGCATATGAAAGCAAGTCATTGTTTTAGTATTTGTGTCAGTTTTTCACCTTAATAGTCAAAATATTTTTTATTTCAGCTCCTCACTTACTCTGTCTCGATGACTTCAACTTTACAAACTTCACATCTTCACACAAAATAGTTACAAATATTAGTTGCTATGTCAAATGCATTCAATGTGTATCTGCTTTGTAAGACAAGCAGAAATAGTTTTTTCTCTTTTTGAAAAAAGCAACGCCAATGAAGTCTATCAAAATGTTCTCTATATAAATTCATTTATTAACATTAACTCTTTTATAGTGTCAAAACGAACAAAGAAATCTGAAACTTTCAATTTTCAATTCATTCCAAAGTGTTTTTGTTTCAACTCTTCCAAATAAAGGATCATGTTCAAAAGTTTCAACAATTCTGGTTCCCCCATCTACTCCTAATGCTTTTTCGAAATAAGAAACACTAACACCATATTAAAAAATATTTGAAATTTCATTCTCTGTGAATGTAGTTATTAACAAAAGATATACAAAACTTTAATCTTAACAGGTTAATAAGGAAGTTTCACTCCCTACTATTTAACTGCTTTTGAAAAGTTTGTTTTTTGTCCTTTTTTAAAGAACAGTAATTATGTGCAATAAATTTCTTGCGGAGAACAGAATTATTATCTAAAAGATGTTATTGTAAATTGTCTTACAATACCTTAAAAAAAAATTCTTAGTCCAGTAAAGTAGATTTGGCTTCCATAATTATTTTAGTTCTTGTAAAATCTTCAAAATCTCTACAACCGACATAAATTTATATGCAATGTATTATTGTTTCTTTATTCTTAGGACATCTCATAATAAGAAAGTAAAGCAGAAAAAAAAAAACAAAAAAAAAAGAAGAAAAAGAAAATGTTTCTATCGAAAAAAGCAATTTTTTTTGTTTTTAAATTAAAATATAAAAATATTCCCAAATTCTGTAAATTGTTGTGTTGATGTAGAGAAAGAAATGTATTTGAAAACTTGAATAGAATGGAAGAACAAAGCTTTTAAGAATTTAAGAAAATAGTTGCTTTTGCAGTTATTCACTTTGTATAAAATGATGAGAAAAGTTGAATTGGGTATTTATGTCATTGGTTTATCTAAAGTTTCATGATAATAGAGAGAAAAAAAAAAACAGAAAAAGGTTCTCCAAAATGTTTATTGAAAAAATGAAATTAAGACAATTGCTGGTAAGTTACCAAATTAACTGTACCTCTAACAGGCAATTCAGAAATTTATAATATTGAGATCAGAGACTTTAAAAGTATATTGTCCCTAGTCTATGTAAAAATCATTCTCACTGAAGATCCCTGTACACTTAAAGAAAATTTAATTAACTTTTGCATTCAATGAAAACAACAGCAATGATGATGATCCAATCTACAATTTTGAAATTATTTCACAAATTACTTCTAATTCTGTTCAAGTTTCTAAGATCGGATGAATTAGAAAACCAATGTCTTTTCCAGTTGAGCCACAATCCTAAATTGAAGCAATATATTATTTATCTATTTTATATTTACAGCAATATCTTATTAGAGCAAGTATGGTCTCTGAGAAACTTACAGCTGAAATACTTTTGCCTCAAATTGAACCTTGTCAAATGAGTTGATGCTGTAAGAAACTAAATAAACCATTTCACAAATGCAGAACTTTTTTTAATGCATAATTGATTGAATCAAAAGTGAAGAAGAGAAAGAATTCAGCTCATTTTTCTCCATGTTATGGGAGGAGGGGTCAAATGTCAAAGCAACAATGATGTAATCATTTGTCAGTTTTGTAAAGGGAGGCCAAAGGGGATGGGGATGGAGGTGCTAACTGGACAAAATTCGGGCCGTGAAGTCACAAGATCAGACAAAAATGTGGTAGAAAATGAAGAGACTTCAACAAACGAGAAATCAATAGGAAACATTTGAACCAAAACTGAAAGAATTCCAGTTGATTTTCTGTTTTTGCAAGCATCATGAATGGAAGCCAAATTTCCTTCTTAGAATTTAAGTATTTTTGCAGTAAAATCATTCATTTACCAACTTTGTTTCTTCATTTCAGAAAACCATTTACAAATTTATCAATAGCAAATCCCACTTTCTAGATTTATTTCCCAAATCATGCTTTCATGAAATTTAGCTAAAATAATTTTTCTTTTCCAATAAATAAAACAAAAAAAAATGGAGGGATGCAACTTGAAGCTAAGGGAGTTAGAGACGAATTTAAAAAAATATCAAGATAAGAATTTTAAGTAACTGTAATTAAAAGTTAAATAAACATAAGGGAATAAATATTTAAAATAATTTTTTTGAATTTTATATAATTTCAAATTTTAGAGGCAATAATGAAATTCCTTACCTTTCCAGTGTTAATAATTACAAAATGGAACTATAATGTTACTAACTTCATCCAATATTTAAAAAACAAGTTCCTTTTTTCATATCTACAGTTTTACTTTTATTATCTTTCATTGTAAACCGAGAGAGAGGACCACACTTCCATCCCTCATAAATCTTACCATTTCTCATGAAATTTTTTTCCATCTTACAAGATGAAAGTAGAAGTTTAAATCTAATACATTATTTCTGAAAGGCATACTGATCACAAATTTTTTTGATAAAAAAATATCAAGAAATTTTCAAACTGGTATCAGCCCAATTTTAAATGATAGCCACAGACCAAGACATTACTGAACAAAATTAAAGTACCGAACTATTTATCAGCTCCCTACAAATGGGAAAGCAATTCAATTTTTTAAAGAAATCTAATCTCAAAAGAAAGTAATATTCTTATTTTTCATTTAATTAAAATAATTTTATCAATGATTTAAATTCTATTGAGTACATAAAATTCTTCAAAGTATGATAAAAATCTTTATTACATTGTACATCTAAATGTTAAGAGAAAGATCCATAAAAATTCTCTTTCAAGTTAAGAAAGAATTGCCATAGTAGATTTTGTCAAGAATTATTTGCCTTTTTGCCAATGATTATAATAATTGATAAAATTCAGATGCTAAAATACATAATAGTATAAAATAGTTTTGAGATTCTTGATTTTTCACTTATCAAAGAAAAAACTCCTTATAAAATGAAGAAAAAAATTTGTTTCACATGGAAAAAATGTTGCTTAGTCTTCAACCATAAATCAGATTTTTAGCAATTCAAAGCAAATTGTTGAAATTAAATTTTCAACTTGGGAACTTTTACCTCCTCAACTATGTTTAGTTTTTAGTAAGAAAAATGATTCCTCCAGTCATTTATTTTCCATGAAATATTTGGCATCTTATGAAAATAATAATTTATTAACAACAGAAGGTTTTCTGGTCACTCAATGGAATCATTGATTAAATTGTTTCAGTTGCACTTGGAATTGAAACCATGACACAAGAAAGCAAAGTTGAGTGAATTTAAAAAAAGCAATGTTTCTGATCATTTTTTTTGCATTCACATCATTCCACCTTTGTATTGATATGATGATGTTGATTTTATATTAACATACTGATTAGGTACACATTAGAAGAAGTGTACACATTAGAAGAGGGGTACATCCTGAGACTATACAAGTGACTAACTTGAAAAATGAACTGGAATATTCAAAATGAATCCAAAATCAAAGACAATAGGCAAAAAAACAAAATATATATCTGAAGGAGACCACTGTCTATATTTATGATAATAAATGAAATATTGGGGTGGGGGGGCTCAAAAGTTTAAAGGTCAGTATGGAATTAAATATTTTAAACTTTCCAAGCTGAAAATGATAAGAGTTTTAGAGAAAAAGTTTAAAGAGAATAAATTTTGATATTGATCATTTCTTTGTGACCCCCAAACCAATACAAAATGAGTGGAACCAAAATAAAGCTTGGAAATTCCCCTGAAGTTGAATTATTTTTCTTTCCAATTTCTTTTGATGTGTTTGTCACTTAAAATAGTGCAGCAAAACACGGAGCAGTTCCCTTAAAACTCTAAGATATTTCTGCTTCATAAGAAACTTTCAAATCAACTTAAGAAAAATATGGAACCAATCAAAATGCAAATGAAGAGTAATTCTGAAAATTTCAAAAGGTGGAAATACAACTTATCTTCTTTTTAAATTTTCAAAAGGTTTTCCTTAATGTAATGGAAGAAATGGTAAATATTTTTGCCGTGAGAAAACACCACAATTTGTATAAGAAAATCCGAAATAGCAGAAAGCATTAAACTTTGCAGAAAATGACAGAAGTCAAAAAAATTGTAAAAAAAAAAAAAAAAAAAAAAAAAAAATAAGTGAAAAGAATTGAATTTTAAGTGAATGTTTACTTAAAGAGGAAAAAAAAATGCAGAAGAAGAAAAAAATGAATGAAATCAAAAGCAACAAAGTTGAATGAAAGAAAAAAGAAGAATATGAAAGTTGTGCCTGTTGGAAAAAAGAAAGAAAAAGTACTTGTAAAAAGCAGACAATAGACAAGAGGGTATCAGTACCTTGTTAACAGGAACATTTGTAGTAAGATACAGTAAAAGTTGACTAATAGTAGTCACCAGTAATAGTAGTAGTAATAGTAGTATTGGTATTCCATTGAAGCTGCTACTTGCCAACCAACGGCTACTCCACACTGCAGCAGCGTTCAGGACACAGAGGGCGCCTGGAGAAGTTGAGGCAGTGAAATGGATAATCAATGCGTGTTTTGTGGTTGCAACGGCATAATGCCAAGTCTGGGGCATCACCGCCTGCTTCTGAGTAGCAGTTGAAATAGTGAGCCAGGAGGAGAAGAAGAAAGAGCAACTGATGAGAATAGAGAGAAAGAGAGTTGTAGACATTTAGAAGGAAGAGAAATACAAGATAAGAGAAAGTCAAGCAGGAAGAAAAAAAGACAAGGAGTTATTGAGAGAGTGAGTGTGCATAAACGAAGAGAGAACAAAAGAGAAAGACTGCAAAGATATAGTAGAGGGAGGGAGAATGAGTGGGTGTTGAGAGTGAAAATGAGTGGGTGTATAGAGAAAGAGGGGAGGCAGGTGTGGGTGTATATAGAGAGAGGGGAGCAGCAGTTGGTGTATATATATATATATATAGAGAGAGAGAGAGAAAGAGAGAGACAGA
Source organism: Acanthosepion pharaonis (assembly GCA_903632075.3). Classification (NCBI taxonomy): domain Eukaryota; kingdom Metazoa; phylum Mollusca; class Cephalopoda; order Sepiida; family Sepiidae; genus Acanthosepion; species Acanthosepion pharaonis. The sequence goes on along the minus strand of CAHIKZ030001332.1, from coordinate 145,053 downwards.
GAGCAGCAGGAGTGGGTGTATAGAGTGAGAGGGGGAAACAGGGGTGGGTGTATAGAGAGGGGGAGTAGGCGTAGAGTGAGAAAAGTGATAGAGAAAGAGAGATGCTGAATGACAACCAGAGGATAAAAGAGAGATTGAATGAGAGCAAGAAGGAAAGGGCAGGAAAAGGCAGCCAGGGTGTTAACAGAGAATGATGACTACAAGACCATGGACACTTACTGCCAGCCGCCACCAATACTCTGGCTAATAGGAACACCAAATCCCACAAGTTGCTGGCCAATAATTACTTATAATCTGAACCCCAGCAGCATCCAATCACCAGAAACAGATCAGAGAAGTAGCAGTGGACATCAAAAGAGTCTTTTTCTAAGAAGTGCTCAACTGCATCAAAATACTAAAAGAACTTATTAATTAACTGACAAAGGAGAAGGAAATTTTCTTTTTTAATGAGACAGTAATCAAAGAATTGGCATGACATTAAGCTTCTTTATTAATTCAAACTGAAATAAAAAGTAAGAAAATTTATTTTTCTTTGTTTTTAGTATTTTAAAAAGGAGGTCAAAATTTGAGAGCAAAAGAAACATCTTTTGTAATGTTGATCTAATTAAGAAGCACTGTATAAACTCTTAAGTGCCAGATGATGGCTAACATATTAGTGAATTAGTCTGGATTACATAAGGTATAGAGTTTAATCCCGGATTCCAAAAAAGACTTCATTTCAAGAAAGGAAATTTCTTTTTACAAAATCAGAAGTGATAGAGTATTTTGGATAGAGACAAAACAAATCAAATCAAAACATTGAGTGATGGTGGTGGTGGTGGGGAGGGTGTCATATGTTCATGAAGAGAAGTAGCAGGAATAGAAATATCTAACAAAAAAATCCCATGATAAAATTATTGAAGGTTTCACTCAATTTTAGTTGTTTAAATTAAGAAATTGTGGTATGATTTAGAATAGAAATTTTAAAGGATCATTCTGATCAAAATTACAAAGAATATAAGTCTGGTAAGGAGATATTTATTTTGAGTATTTCTATCCACCAAATTATAAAAGATTTTTTTTTAATCATTTCATCTGAAGCAAGGCAATAAAGCCACTAAGACACAAGTGGTTGCTGAGTAAAAGAGAATATGAGAAAAAGAAAACATTATTAAGGAGAGAGAACAATAAAAGAACAGACATTAAGAAGACAGAAGGTTGATGTTGCATTTAAATTTTTGAAGATCAAAGTTGACTGGAAAGCAAGAAACTGGAAGAGAGTTCAACAAGTGAGAAGTGCAAGAGAAGAAACTGTTAGCATAGAACTTACGGTTACATCTAGCCATTCCAATTGTAAAATAATGAGACATTATCACGAATTTAATACTGTGCTTAAATTCATAAAGTGTATATATCAGAGAGGAAAGTTCATCAGTACAACTACCATGAAAATATTTATAGAAAAAGTACAGGGAAGCCACATTATTGTGGTGGGAAAGAGACTAAGCTGAGATGTCAGGTCAGGACCAATAACATTGCAGATTCCTCTTTGGATTTTAATCTCTAAATATATAACAGAAGCACTAGACCAGATATGGCAGCAATATTCAATGCAATGTAAATGTGTGAGATAGATTCTAGGAAGAAAAATTGTCTAGCATGATACAGTGAACCAACTTACCTAGCAGCAGACCTAGCAATTGTTTCAATATGATCTTTTCACTTCATGTGAGTAGAAAATATTAGTTCAAGAAGGCACAATGAATCCCTCACCTGGAGGTTAGCATCAGCCATACTGATGAAAGTGAAAAAAGGTTTTCTGATTAAAAAAAAGATGTTTCACTTTGGTGGCATTAAAATTAACAAGAGAACAACTGATTTTAGGTCATTTTTGAGATCAAACCAATCAGATGTTTCATTAAGACAGGAGTAAATCGTTATGTAATCAACATACATACAGAGTTGAGAACTGATGACTTCAAGAAGGTTGTTGATGAAAATTTATAACAACGTAGGTCCAAGGATAGAGCTCTGGGGGAGGACGCCTAAATTATGCAAAATGATCTAGAAGAGTGGCCATTCAACACAACATTCATTTCATGATTTGATAAGAAAGATTGCATCAGATCAGAAATTTATCCAGAAATACCACAATTTTTCAACTTGTGAAGAAGACCAGTATGCCAAACCCTGTCAAATGTGTTTTAGATATCCAAAGCAGCAGCTTTAGCTTCACCATTCTTATTTAAAGACTCTTTCAGCAATAACCATTAATGCATCAGCAGTTCACCTAGAGAAGTAAAAGCCATATTGCTTATTTGAAAGACGACCCTGCAGGGGGAGATGCTTAACTAATTCAGAGTTGATTAGAACTTCTAGTAATTTGCCAAAAAGAGGTAGAAAGCTCAAACAGTTTACCTAAGTTCTTAAAGACTGGAACTACTAAAAAGGATTTTAAAGAAGCAGCAAGGCATTTATTATAGTCTTGAGAGTACAGGAGTCAGTTCAAGAGCAAATTTCTTAAGGACTATTGCAGGGATCATTTGTGGTATCTTTGACTTTCCGTTTAGGACCAAGTGGAAAGTCAGACAAAGACACTCCAGGTGAGTGAAGAGTAGAATTGGAAGAGAATTTACTAGCAAAACATTTTGCTTTGTCAGCAGATGTTAATACTTCAAATTCAGTGAAGAGAGGTAGGATAGAAGACTTACTCTTATTTAACACACTATTACAGAGCAGCCAGTAGCCACAAGAATATAGTGCCTAATTCCATCAGCAAACAAAGACTTAACCTCTTTGATAGACACAAAAAGGCATCAGTATTGATTAGAACTATCAAGCTGGTACAACTGGAAAAATTGATTCCTGTAGGCTATCTTTTGAGATTCAATATTAAATATAATGTTGACAATTTTTATCACTGAGAAAAGTAAAATACTTTGTTTTTTTCAACAGGTAAATATTCAACCATTGGCTTATACAAGGCATGAATCTGGATAGCTTCAGGAAAATACTTAAAATCAAACTAAGCTCTATACACAACATAAAAACTAGTTTTGAATCCCAATTGGAATCAATGGTGAACTTTTTTTTTCTGCCACTGAAAAGGTTTTTTTCCTTTCAATGTGAAAAGGTAATTATTTATTATTAATTATTATTTAGGTGTTGCACATTGATGAAGAATTTTCCAGATTAAATGATGGCAGTTTTCTAAGGTTTACAATCTTGGTCTTAATTCCAATTATCCTTCAGTGTGCTTTCAATTTTCTAAGTGTTTATCCAAAAGCACCCATTACTACAGAAATTACTTCAACAATCATGTGCCATAGCTTTTTCAACTCCCTAGCCAGATTCTAATATTTTTTAAGCATGCTTCTTTCTTATAATTATTATTGTTCAAAAATGTTTTGGAATAACATTTTCATTTTACTTTATAAATAAAAAAGAGGAACATTTTTATTATCTCAATTACCTGATCATTTATAAGTTATTTTCATTTATTTAATAATTAGTTGACAATTGACAGTACACAGAAGAATTAACTGATACAAGATTTCTTATTGAATAAACAGTGTAATGAGAACAGTCTACACCTGTGGATTGAATAATGGGTTCAGTTAAAAATTTCTGAAAGGTTACCAACTATGACAGACACTTTAAGAAGGCTGAAGAGTGTAACAGATGAAATATTATAACTAATACAACCGAGGTAAGAACAGTAATCAAAATAAATCAGTGTATAATGATGATAATTTTTAAAATAAAAAAAAATAGACAAAAATTAACTGATTACTTATTTAGAAATTAGGAAACATTTTGACTGCAGATTAATAGTTTCACAAGACATAAACAATATACAAAAATTAAAATGTTTTTGTTTTCTCAATGAAAACAAAACTGAGATTAAGTAAGCATTGTACTGAGAAGGGAAGACAATCAGAAATAATAAAGATGAAAAGAAACAAGAGTTATCTAAATTGTTACATAAGTGCACCCAGACATTTGTTCAATATCTGTCCCATTGAAAAACAACATGTGGGAGTACTCATACCAGGGTCAGTTAGAAAGATGAGAATAGCACATAGGAATTATTTTGCTGCACATTCAAGAGCAAGAAATGTCAAGAAAGTACAAAGAGAAAATATAATCAGGATAAAATGCAGCCTCAAGACTTGACACAAGACAAGCCATTTTGGACTGCAACGTGACAGTAATGCCAATGAAAATATAACCGTTACTTTGACAGTTGTGAGCTTAGAGCATCAGAAAGAAGGTCTCAAGTTCTTCAATTAAAATGCCAAATAGATGAGGTTTATTACAGATAATAAAAACCGTTGAAAGTGATGGAAAAATAGGTTTACAGTAAACAGGGTAATATGTAGGTGGGTGGTTGGTTGGGTGTTTGGTATTGTATCTTCCCCTCTTAGTGTTCAACAGAGAATGTCTTGTCTCTCTTCCTGAGCACCATTTTCTATCTTGATTATGTCAGGCTTCAAAGATAAATGTTTATCATTGATGTTATTATATTAGGTTTTGTATATTTTTAATATTTTGTAAGTGTGCTCATACAGTGAATGGAACTTTTCCACTTCAAATCATTTTAAGAGAAAAAATTTCTTACAAAATAATGGACTCTTTAGCTATGCATTGCACTCACCCATAAAAAATTGTGATATGTATCAAAATAAAAAAAATTTCAAACAATTTCTGCAGAAAAGTGAAACTTGAAATTAATCCTAAAAATTTGAAATTTTGGGATCAATTGCTTGTAGTGAATTGTTCAATTTGATTTGACTGAAGAAAGTCAGTTGTTATGGAAGAAATATCTCCCCATTTCATAATACTGGAGCTAATAAATAAGAGAATTGTGTTTCAGAGATAACCTCAATGTCTGGAAATAGACATTTCCTAACAATAAATGTATGAACATTATCCAGCAAAGATTGGAAAGAATTGGCAAGTTGGTGATGATAATAGACGACTTGGAATCTTTGTTAGTCAAAATGGCATAAGAGAAATGACTATGAAATCAATGCAGAACAAAAGACAAGAATGCATAAAAATGAAGGAGAAAATGGATTAAGTATTCAATTGAGCATAGAATAATAATAATAATAATAATAATAAACAACCTTTTCTTTTTCATAAGGTTCTCTAAAAGAATAACTGTTCAAATTTATAAGGATTAATATTTTGATTTCACTGATTTATAAAAACAAATTAGCAATTAGCTTATTCTGCTAAATTCTGGAAAATTAGTTTGAGCCAATATTTAGAGGTCAACAAATGCAAGAAATTTGAACAAATATTTTTAATTCTTAAAATTTAAAAAAAAAATTTAATATATCATTCAAAACATATTGCTGAATTCTGAAAAAAAAATGAAAACAGAGAATGCTTCTGCACCAAGCAGATTTAAAACAGGATATTCAGATTTGGAATTGTGCATTTTAATAAAAAAAGGTCTTTCAGGCAAATTGCAGATTTATTCAAATTTGCTTATGGCACATGGTTCAACATTTTGTCAATAATAAATCTTCTTGTTTTTTTTCCTTAACATTATCAAAAGTTACATTCTTGATGAAAAAAAAAAAAATTACTTGTCCTTTTTTTTGTTAGCCCAAGAGGTTAGAGTTTATATTTTCATGGTAGGGACAAATGAAACAAACTTATGTGAATTCTCACATATTATGAACATTTTGGCCTGAAGAGAACTAATAAAAACACAACGAAATTCTAAGCTCTATATTGTGAAATTTTTCTTATTTCAAACTATTTCACATTTTAAACTTCTTGAGTCAAGTCTGCAAAAATCTTACAGCTTAACTGATCTGGAACACAACTAAAAAGATGTACAAGACTGATTGTTAAGGAAAAAGGTTGAAATATTTCAGTTCTTTTATACGTCATGTCCCTTTAGGACATAGGCAAGAAACAGACAAATGCAACTTGAGTTTCTGTACATTAAAAATTATAGACATTAGTTTCTGGTAGGGACCAAAAAATCTGGTTATACAAAGCAGCTAGTAAGAAAAAAGTAAAAAGATATTAAGTCAAACACTTAGCAACTTTAAAGTTTTTAAAGTGAAAAGCAATAGAAAAAAACAATTATAATGTTATTCAATTTTCCATATTATAATAACTCCATTTATTCAGTGCGTGTATGTGTGTGTGTGTATTTTAATAATATCAAAATCTCCTACTCTGTGTTTTATGCAACAAAAAAACATCAGGGAGATATAATATGAAGCCAATAGCTATATCCTGACATATAATCCAAGTGTGACAGATATCTACTAAACCAGAAGTAAGTTCTTAATTAAATACTTATTCTTATGCTAACATGCAGCTATAAGCTCATTTTTTTCATTCAACCACTGGTCACCCATTCACTGTAGGATTAGCAATTTTTCACTTAGACACAAATTGCAAACTTCTCCATTGCCATTATATGGTCTGGATTTAGCCAGTATTTTTCATGCGATAGTGCTTCTTTTCTGGTATTAATAATGTCCCAATAATAGGTAGAAAGAGCAGTGCTACCTTCGAATTTTCTGTTGCTCAGACACTTATGGTTGTAAAAGCAGCTTTTCCATTCACAATTGGCAGTTCCTATGGAGTATTTAGTCATGCCTTCACTAATTGCCTTAGCTTCATAAACAACATCCCTACTCACATTCAAAGGACATTCCCCTTTTACTCTGCAGAGTTCCTAATTATCACATCTTCATTATTTTTCTATTATGGTTCATCATATTTTTCTATGCTGATGAAACATGTCTTACACCACTCCTTTCAGGGCTTCTCAGGTTTTCAGATCAAAGTTGAGATGTTTCAATTTGTCTTTGTAGCGTAAGAGTGGATGTCCAACCAAACACTTGGAGTTTGGTAGTTGTCCATACAGCACCTTCTTTGGAAGCTCATGCCCATTCATTCTCATAGTATGACCAGCCCACCTAAGTTGTATCTAGAATGCTAGAATGGTTTCAATTCCTGTGATGTTGTTACATTTCTTCAGTATTGCACTATTCTTGACCCTGTCATCCCATTTTATATCACATATGGCATGAAGACAGCACATATGAAAGGCATCAAGTGGATTTATGTGCTTGCAGTACAGGGTCCAAGTTTCAGCACCATAGAGAAGGGTTGAGAGAACGACTGATCTGTATATGTCGATCTTTACTCTGAGAGACACATCTTTGGTGTTCCATGACCTATGTTTAAGTTTACCGAATGCTGTGCAAGTTTTGGCTATTCTGGATTGGATTTCTCTGTCAATTTTTCCAACAGAAGAAACTGTTGATCCAAGATATGTGAACACCTCAACAGTTTTTAATGCTGTACCATCAATGAAGACGGAAGGATTTATGAGAGATGGATTGCCTGGTACATTAGCTCAGTCTTCTTTATGTTGATAATGAGTCCAAATGCTTTCACTGTTTCAGAGAATTTATCAAGAATATATATATATATATATATATATATATATATATATATATATATATATATATATATATATATATAAAGTAAAAATAAAACAGTAGAAAATGTTACAATATCAGCCAGACCTATATATCTTTTATAAATTTTTTTTCTTACCAGTAATTTTTGAGTAATAATGTATCTACTACATTACCTCCCAATCAAATTTACAAAGGATAATTTTAATATGTTTATTAAGCTATTTAACATAAGGGAAGTGATTAAGTTTCAAGTTTAGCAAGACTGTAAAGTTAAAAGTATATATATAGTATGCCTACAATTAACTGTTAGTTCGAATCTTTGATTTAAGAATGCATCCCTATTCAAAAATCTGATTATTTGCATTTTCGCCTGTAGACACAGAAAACAAGGTTCACGTAAGGATCTACAAGTTCTAGCTAGTTTTAAAATTTTCTATGTAACTTTAGGGATTTTATTTTCTTCTTTCAACTTCCCAAAATATTTTCAAAGTGATGTACTACTTCAATAAGTAAAATTAGAAAAAGAAGAGAGATGCTTATATCAATGATTTTTGAATTTGATATATATATATTAATTACTACTTCCTCATGAGATGTCAGTGAACTTTGTTTCTTACTGAAAGGCTACATAGAAGTAATTTTTGTGGTCATGTGTATTCTTATATTTCAGTACTACTACAATTTATTCAATAAATAAATATAACTGACTTCAAACAACTGGGCTATGGATAAGTTCCAGCAACTTGAGAGATTTGAAACCAGCTCTAATTAAATTTTTCTGCTGGTAAGGAGTGAAAGTATTGGTTTTACTATATACATCAATTTTCTTGAAGCTATTAAGCAACATTTTCCAGATAAATTAAATACAATCATTAACTACATTGCTCCTTCTATGGATGTATATATTTCAGATTGTGAAACTTTTGATGATGATGACTGTATTTTGCAGAACTTTTATGTGAAATCTAACAGGTATACAAGGCATTTATTAGCCACCAGTTGGCAATAGATGAAGAAGACATTAAATGAATATCTGTAAGCACTAAAGCATCTGAGTGGAGACTGTAATTACAGGGCAGTTACTGGTAAAATGTGTAAAAAAAGAAGACGTTATCCATGATGCTTTTTAGAAGAGGTCTAATATCTAATACCATTCATCAGCAGCTGCTTGAGAAGAAAACACGTGATCTTGCAACTTCCTTTGATGAAGCAAAAGCTGTGAAACAGGATCAAACTTATTCAGAATCAGACTTTGCATCATAGACAACCTTTAGTTGACAAACATCTGCTTCCAGCAATAGTGCAGAAACATGTACATGACTGATTGTCAAATATTGGTTGCTATTTCTAAAGGAAAGAAATGTTTTTTTTTTCTGTCGAAATAATAGGTTTCTTCACTAGAATTGTCCAATATGGGAAAGTATATAGCAAAAAAAGGGCCATTTTGCAAAATTATGTCATTCAACAAGACCTAAGACATTGGCAACACTTCAGTCTCCAACTCTTGCTCTGATGGCAGCTACCTTGGAATTATTTACTTACTGCTACTACCTGGATTAAATGAGAAGAGTGTCAGAGCACTTATTGACATGAATACTGAGAACTTTCTATGCCAATCCTTTGTTTAGAGGCTAGATTTGAACAGATATTCAGGTTCAAATGCTGAAACTATAGCATCAAATTTAATGAGCTATAAGATGATTGGTTATTGTTTGCTAAGAGGATGTCAGTATCAGAAAGGCTGTTTGATTTATGTTCTGATGCCATCTTTGAACAGAGGTAATATCCAATCATATGTATAAATGTTGGTGATGAGAAACTTCCATTAATTGGATGTGAAATGCCGAACATGTTTGTTTCTCTTTTTTGACTTTTTGCTAACCTTACCAAAATTGTAGCCCAAAAGCTACTAAATATAATTTTCTTCAGATAAACACTTTATTACAACTAAAGAGGCTAATTACAAAAGGCATAATTGTACCAAGCACTCACTCTTTGGGGAGTTCAAACTGTAGTGATCACTAATGAACAACACAAGAATGGTAGTTGATTACTCTCAGACTGTGAACCATTTTGCACTCTTAGATGGTTAACCACTACCAAGGATTGATGCATAGATGATCACTGTAGAACAAGACCAAGTAAAACTTGCTTGAACTCTACATATCAAGTTTGATGAAAAAAGTCTTATTGCATTTGAGGTTTATGGTCAGTTATAACAATTTTGTCAGATTCAGTTTGATGTAATCAAAGGTGCTGTCTGCTTTCAGTTCATTATAGACAAATCTGTCATCAACAAATCTGATATATTCACTTACCTGGATAATATATCTGTTTGTAGGAAAAGTAAGGAAGAATATTTACTTCAGGAAATTTATTAATCCTACTGAGATGTTTAACTTGACCTACAATCATGATAAGTACACATTCTCTGCAACCACTGTAGACTTCCTGGATTTTACTATTTCTGGGGGTAAGATTTAACCTGGTCATAAAAGACATTGGCCTCTAACCAAACTTTTTCTTGCTTGGGATATGAAATTCACTATATTAGGCTATAGATGTATTCTCATTCCCATTGGATTGCCAATTACGAAGAAGATTGCTCCTCTCATCCATAGGCTGAAATGCCTAAGATGGCTGAAAAGGAATTTGAATGTTTGAAAGCCAAGGCAGAAAATCCTGTTGAGCATTCGATTGATGTAACAATTCTCTCTATTGTAGAGATGGACACATCTGATTACACTATTACTGCCACTTTAAAGTCAAGCTGGTAGACCAGTGGCTATCTTTAAAAAGACATTAAACGCTAGTGAACAAACAGATATATTTTGGCAATAGAAAAGGAGGTACATAGTCAAGACCCTTTGCAATTGGAGATACTATTGGATGCCACTATATTTTTCTTATTGATCTGAAATTAGTGGCATTCATGTTTGATTCTAAGCAGTCTAGTAAAATTAAGAAATGATAAAATGGAGGATTGAGATTGTTTCTTATAGTTTTGACATAAAAGTACTTCTCCTGGAAAGGATAATATTGCTGATATTTTGTTCTGATGTGTGTTAGCTAAAGTGCACAACTCTCTTTGTCATTCAAGTATTACATGAATTCTATTCTTTATTAAAACAAGAAACTTATCATTCTCTGTTGAGGATGGAAAAAGAGTTTTGACTTTATATCTCTTTTGTGCTCACTGCAAACCTGTATAATCAAACTAATGTATCACATCTGGTAAAGGCAATTGAACCATTGCAGAGATTTAGTGTTGATTTTAGAAGCCCTTTGCTATAACCAATACTTGCTATAACATATGTTCTATCACTTTCCTTTTACTTATCCAGATATCTCAGTAATCCAGTGCTTCATCCAGTTATTTGCAATCTTTGTCTGTATTCATACATTCTGATAAGCATGCTTCGTCCATGTGAGAAACTTTTTTCATAGCCATGGAATATTTCCACTAGCTCGACCACTCCTTCTTCAAGGCAGTGAACAGTTGCAATGGTACAATGGAATTGTATGGCAGGCAGTAAACCTTGTAATCAAATCACAAAGCTTGTCTATAACTCACCAGAAGCTTTTCCTACAGAATACATTGCATTCTATACACACTCTACTCCATATGAATGATTATTTAATTTCTAAAGCCAATCATATAATGAATACTCTATTTCAACACATCTCTTCTCATTAGGAGCTGCACTTTTGAAGCATCCTGTCAGAAAATGAAAACATAATCTAACTGTTGAAGATGTGAAACTCATTATTGTCATATTTGTCTTTATAATGGCAAGGAGATAACATTGTTACTTGGAGATTTATTCCCTTTAGGAAATAGCATGTCTGAAATTTAGGACCAAGTCCTAACTTATGATAACTTAAAAGCATTGGTCATGATGAGGATTCCAAACAAAGCACATATGGAGAAAGAGGCTGAATCTATTGTTTCTGTTGGTAAGTCATTCATTCCTTGCATTTTCCTGATAGCCTGCAGCCATACACTGATCTGAATCTGTATACAAGTTACCTATCAATCTGAATTTATGATTTTAGTTCTGTATTCCTGGACTTGACTTTTACAGAGGAGAATGTAATCATTCTGTTTATTATTTGCTATGTCCTCTTCTATATTGTAATGATGCATCAAAATATTCAGTGTAGGATTAACATCATCATGGCTAACAAGAATGTATACATACTTAGTTGTTTCCTTTGGTGAAGTTGGTTGATTTTGTTTATGGAAAGGCTACAAAGATTGTTGTCATGTATATTGCTATGTTCTTTTTTGACTAAGACCTAAGTAATAAATTCAGGTTCTAGTCCAGCTTATTTCAAAAACAAAAGATTCAACCTTTATTCTTTATTAATTGATATTAATTAACCAAGATAATTATTTAATAATTCATTGTCAGCTTTGTAAATGTTAATAAATGAGCTTTAACTCTAAATTGTAGCAATGCATTGTAAGATGATGTATCAGCTTATTTATAGCAAGTGATTATCACTTATCCAGAAGGGCAAATGAATGTTCAATATACCCACTTTATTTAGAACTAGACAAACCTGTGAAAATTAGAATAGAACAAAGATTACAATTGAATTCCCTTACAGACAGATTATGCCATTTTTTGTTTATCATGTATAAAGGGCAACTATTTTGCACACAGACTTTTCACTCATATGCAAATTAATAAACAGATAAAGAAGAGATAGTCTATTAGTATTAAATAATTATCTCCCTTGAAAATATATTTTTTTAAATTTCAGTTGATCACAGAGATGGTTGGTTATTGTTTATTATCATTCAAACCACTTGATTTTTTTTTGCATTCTTTAAGTTTTTACATTTCTGTGGTACCTTAATTCAATGTCTTTTGCTACAATCTACCAATTCAGTTACACAGAGGCTACATGTAGCTATACAAAAATCCAACATTTAGTATTACATAAATATTTGGCATGTTTCACATACATTTAGGCATTAAAACCTATCAAATTATGCAATCACCCAAAAATCATTTTAAATGACATTTTGTTTTGTCTAAGAACTTACAAAAGAAGACAAATCCAGCAATAAAATGCAATTGATTTTAGCAATCAATTTACATAAAAAGCCAATTGCTTCTTTTTCTTAGTGTGAAGATGTTTTTCTAGAAAACAAATTGTGGTCAATAAATATTAGTAAAAGTTGGTCCATTGACATTTTGATGGAAGAATTCCACTTATTTATAGAAAACATCTTTAGGAAACTGTTTTTGGTTTCTGTTGTGTCAAATGAAAATGAGCAAAACTGAGGAAGAAAAAAAAAAGCATTTTGAATTCATTTATGGAAATGGTTTCTAAATATAAATATAAATATTTATGAAAAGAAAACAATTTTATTCAGTTGTATAGAGGAAACATCAGAGTTTCAATCTATGGTCATAGAATTCCTTTTTCCCCTCATTCCAATTGATGGGTTGAGATTTTATTTCAGTTAAATATTTTAATTCAAAACCAAGATGAATAAAGTTAAAATTTCTTTGTCCATTTATCAGAAATGTATTTTAAGTAAAATGAAATCATATCTATAACCCTTTAAATATCAAATATTTTCTAATTACATTCAGAACGCTGAAAAATATTTTGTTTTGTTGGTTCAACTTTGAGCTCAACATTGACATTGATTTCATAGATTTTAAACATGCACAAATTTATTTTTTTCTTTATCATGAATGTTAATAACAAGTTCAGTAAAGAGAGATACAACCTAAAATTTCATGGTATCATATACAAGAACTGAACATTGTCTCCAAGCACTTGGATATCCAAATCGTAGAAATACTGGATCCTTACTAACCAAATAGAATTTGTAATTTATCTTTCTTCTTTTTTAGCTCAACTAAAATGTTTCTGGCCATTTCTTATTTTTAATTTAGGAAACAAATTTGCTCCTGTTATTTCTTTTTTTGTCTCTCTAATTTTCTCTCCTGCTCTTTCTTCCTCCACACTCTTCCTGTTTATTGGACACACACACTTCAGTTTCTCTCTCATCACCCTACACTCACTCTCTGCAGCTCTTTTTCCATCTTCTCGTACACATTCTCTCTCTTTGCAGATCTCTCTTTTCATCTAACACATTCTCTCTGCAGCTATTTATCTCCTTTCAAACGACACACTCTCTTACTCTATCCAACTTCTTCCTCTTCATCTTACACACCCCTTCTCCAGTGCTTACTTTTTAAACTTTTATTTTTTTTCTTTTCTGAAGTTCTTTCTCATTTTCCCCAATGTCCAATGTTTATTGCATCTTCATAGTAATGTTAGATATTCAGCAATGTGATTGGAATACATTTGCATAAATCAAGAACTCTCAACCACAATGACAGAAGTTTGTGCTGTCATTTTCCTGCAAAGATGGAAACTCAAAGACTCTTACAAAAATAACATTGCATTTGCATCAAAATTATTTTGAGTAAAATTGAAAGCTTCAAACAAAAACTTGAAAAAATGTCATTTATTGCTAATTTTGCTTAATTAGTTGGCAACTTAACATTTTCCATAAACTGATTTTGTAAGCAAATAAAGTTCTTACCATTTGAATGGACAACCACAGCACATAGAGTTATTCCAAAATAACCAATAATCTTTTCATGACTCATTATATTCATAATATGACAAGATTTCATAGTAAAAAGCATTATTTTGAACTGTTCAGAACTTTTTAACTAAACTTTACATATTCCCAGTGGTTAAAGTCACTCCAAGGAAAACAACACATTTAAAGGTTGGAATCCAATATTAATAAAAATCCTAATCAAAACCAGATCTTGTATTTATTAAAATAAAATTCAGTCATTCTTTTTTAATATCTTCCTTGCTGAAAATCTTAAGTAAATATTTATTTATTAATTTTTAGTATCCTTAAATTTTTACAAAAAAGAAACTGACTTATAAGTCTAGTACTAAAGAACATAAAATAAATAAAGTTAAAAACTCATAGTCATAATAAATATACTGATGGAAAAATGTGTTTGGTAGCTTCCAGTCATCACTCCTTGGCATGTAATCTCATGCTACCCAACTGAAATATAAATTGTTGCTAGCTGAATGTTAGTGAAATGATTTGCATGTATGGTAGGCTAATACATGCAAATCAGTCATGCCATTATTATGTTTTCACTTTTGCCAATATGCCATCTCTCCCTAAATAACAAAATCAACATGCAACTACTTCTTTTTTTGCTGAAAAAGTAGGTTGCTATTTTATTCTTTGTCACAAAATTGTAAAACCCTGAAGGATGATGCAAATTTTTCCACTGGATAAAGATTTTCAAAATCTTCAGCCATTTTGTGATATAGTAACACTTATATCAGTGTACTGTGTGTGAGCTTTAGATGATGATGCATGTTTCAATAAAGTTCTGTGTGGGGGAAAGGGTCCATTGCAGGTAGGTGTAACACTATGGAAATACTTCTTTGTTAAATTAGAACTTTTTTTTAAGAGGGAGTAGATTGTGGGACTTTAAAGAGGTTGGATAGTGTTTTTGGAGAATTGCTGTGCATATTGGACACAGTGTATACCTATGATGTTTCAATATTAGAAACAGTAATCAATTGACCATTCCTACACCCATTGGCAAGGTTCTGGATGGTTACATAGTATAGACACTTGCCAAGATCAATATATATTATGAACAGCAGCAGGAGATCACTGCGTCCATGTACAGATCAGAGTAAATATGACCCCAGGGATGGGAATCATTTATTTAAAGCAGGCATGTATTCCTCTATCCAGACATCCACTAAGGCCAACACGTCATTATGCATATTTCTAGTGGTGTTGCAAGAGGTTCACTTGGGAGAATGAATGGTAATCTGTGGCCTTCAGTGATGAGAGCAAGTTCTGCCTTCATGCAAGTGACGGTCACTTGGTTGCAGATCTAAGAGCAACACCTTCCAGAGTGTATTTATTGATAACGCACAAACTCATCCTCTGGTTTCATGCTGTAGGGGTGCCATTAAAACATGTTATGCAAGATGCTTGACAACTTTTTTAATTGGTACTATTATCAGATCTGTTCCCCTTTGAACATATAAAGAACATGATAATATGACACCTGACTCATTAAGTTTACCCACATATAATAAGTCTTTCTGTATTGCATCAGCAGAAGCAAAAAACAGAATAACATATTGTAGGATGATATTCACTATCTTTCCAATCATATGCATGTGAGAGTACATGCCTGTGTTAATCCCCAAAGAGGATATAAAGCATATTAATATGGGGTCTGAGTTATATTGGTAACACTCCTTATTTTGGAACCTGTGCAAATATTGACTTGTATATATGATTATTTTTCTGTAATCCAGCTTTAGATTATCTGTACATTTAATCTTGAGGAAATTCAAATAAATATTTAAGGAGTTACATTTAATTTTCTGTCAGTGTCTTGATATTTATTGTCAGTTTAATTAAATTACTATTTACAATTTTATTAAATTTGTTTTTGCAAAGACAGGGGTTTAAATATTTAAGTTTTTTTTTTTGTATTCTGAACATTTGTTCATATAAACCAATATTAAAAATTGATATTTATGCTTTGATTTGGTTTTCTATATATTTGAATTTTTGCCTTACTTTGAATGAGGACAAGGGTTCCTTCCTGTCAGGAGTATGTTTAAAACCTGAATGGATGACAACCAAACTTTATAAACATCACAGCATATTTTTTCTTTTTGAAATGATCAAAATGTTTTCATATACAAAATTTATAAAGCAAAATAAAATATTTAAAAAATATAAAAATTCAATTGTTTTTGAAAGGAAGCAGGAGTGAAAAAAGAAACAAAGGATGAAGAGAAATCATGGAGACAAATAAAACACTTTCATAAATGTCTTCTGAGAAAGAAAGTTTGAAACAAAGATTGAATGAATTTTTAATTCCTTTCTTTTGAAACAAAATCTGACATCAAATAATCATTAGAATAAAAGAAGAGAAAATTAATGAATCAAATCAATATTTCTGATACTTATGAAGATACTCATAAATACATTTGAATTTTTCTGGACTAGAAGTGTGTGTGTGTGTGTGTGTGTGTGTGTGATGGCTGCTCTGAAATTAATGCCTCTTATTTATTTCCATGGAAACTATAATATATAGATAATGACATTTGATAGAGCAAGTGTTCAGTTACAAAATACGATTTTGTTTCACATAGTCAACACCATCAGCTATGCATTTTTGCCACCAATGAAAAAAATATCTATTTTTTTACTTGACAGGGCCATGCAAATTACTATCATCACAAATGAAGTGTAGCACTTAACCGTGCTTACATCCACTGTTTGATCTCTGCAAGCATTCACCAAGTGTCAATGAATATTAATGGGTGAAATTTTTCCCCCATGGAATAATTCAATGGCACTTTCATGCCATTCACTATTTTACCAGACTGCCTCACAGTTTGTAAATGTAACAAGGCAAAAAGATTTAAGGAGTGATCCTCATAACTTTAAGGAATCACAACAAATTTCTGGTGACATTTTCCTCACATAAGTTTTTAAAGGATTGTTATTCCATATTTTTTATGGATTTTCTACATTTATATAAATTATGCATAAATATGTACAATGAATTTTTGAAAAGTTTGGTTATTTGGTGAAATTTTGTAATGTTAGTTGTCCCAAGAACTTTTCAGCACCCCCTTGTAAGAGGGCAACTTTAACTTCTATGACACAATGCAGCCAGGTGTGCGACTCTTTGTTACTGGTACAACATAGCCCAGTACTATTTCATGTTACATGAAGAGGTGACATACATTAGAGATGTCTTGATAAAGCTAGCATGTTTCCCTAGATTTCTAAAATTGTGGAACCAATCAATCAACCAACATTGGAGACAAACACATCAGTTCTACTATTGTCTGTAAAACAGAGAATCCGTCATAAATCATGAATCCATCATACCATTCTCTTTTCTTTTAAACTATTTCAGTTTTGTGTGTGTGAGAGAGAAAGAGAGAGAGATATATAGACAGACAGAGAGTTGTTTTCAAAGGAGTTAAAAATTAGCAAACTAATTCCACAGACTATTATTAATATAATGCATTTAATTCTATATGCTCCTTTTTACTGTGGCCTTGTGTCAAACTTGGAACTGAACCTACAAGGTTGACAATGACTACATATTAGATTTAGATGTCATTGGAATATAAACAGAGGTGATTACATAGAATTATATATTTCTGGTGAAATGACAAATTGGAAACATTTCTAAATTTGAAATGTTTCACTTTTATCAAAGCTTCATCAGAGAATGAGATATGGAAAAAAATTCATATAATTCCACATAGACAAACTAGTATTATTTTATACTTACATACATAAATTATATAAATGAACACTGATTGACGAATCAAATCCATGTGAAGCCTGCTTAACAAATGAAAATGAAACAACACAAAAATACCAGAAAAACTTTTTTTTCATATCTCATTCTCTGATAAAGCTTTAATAAAAATAAAACATGTAAAATTTATAAACAAGGTATGACAAGGTGGAAAAAGGTTTTGTGTGACATGTTTTGGTATTTTGGATTTCACTGAACTAAAGTGATGTTTATGTTGATGTAACTACACAAGCACAGAAAGAAGAGAGGATGGTGAAAATTTAAAATTTAAATTACAATTTTACAAACCAACACACTCAATACATTAGTTGCTCACCATAATGACTATAATTTTGATGCAAAAAATGCTAATTAAATTTACTAAAACAAAAATGTATAGAAAGTGCTTTAATTGCTAAAACATCCACGGTAAATTTAAGCCCAGGTTCTTACAACATTTCACCTATGTTGGTTTGATCTTCTATTATCACTGTGGTAACTGTTTAATAACCCTTGGTTTGGACTGACAAGGGTTCTCCAGGCAAGTGGTAGTCTCTGCCTCAAGGAGAAATGGGCACAGTTTATATGGAGCTGAGAGATTGATTCCATTAAGAACTGTGGGGAGATAAATATAGTGCTGCTGTGAGCAAGAACCCACCAAGTTATGAGGGGAGAACTTAATCTAATAGCAACAGAACAATAACAGATATAGCAGTAACTAACAAGACCATGACTACCAAATTCCCCCACCCACATAGTCCACCTTGTTATTTGTGATCAACAAATATGGTGGAACACACTTCCAGAAGTGTCACACACAACAACATCAGAAGCACTTCTGGTTCACCTGACTGGTTAGTTATAAAAATCACAAATGTAGGATACTTTATAACAAAAGTGATAAAAACATAAACATAAAGAAACTAAATGAAATCAGATTATATATTAAAAAAATTTTCAGCATCCCCTTGACACTTTATGCACATATATAGTTATGTGAATGTAAACATTACTTTAGTCCTATGAAGTCCTAAAGGGCAAAACATGTCACACAAAAACTTTTTACACCTTCTTGTACATTTCCCCAAAATTGTTCTTGATATATAAAAATGTGTATATATATATATATATATATATATATATATATATATATGAAGAAATTTTGAAAAAACAAACAAAAATCCTTAAATGTAGTTAAAATGAAAGAAATGTCGACGTCCGACGTTTCGGTTTAATAAACCTTTTTCAAGACAATATTCATCAAAATACAATTCAGTTCAATATGACAAATACGATGGACATAAAAACACAAGTCTTATTCAGAACAGATAACTGAAAATTTTTAAAATGATCAGCCTTCCGTCTAACATAGTCACGCCATCGTCACATGGGCGACGCTTTCATAACATATTCCTAAAAGTTTGTGATTATTTTGAAATGAAAAAGAAAATGAAAAGAATTCTATTAGGTTCTAAAATTCTTATGTGTATGCTTGTCGTTCAATCTCACTAAAAAAGGGGAAATATTAAAGAAACCAGGTCTAGTATTCACCGTGCGTGAGATGGATATTATACCTGCTTCATAAATCCTCCTGAGATTTTTATTATGAAAATATTTTAATACTTTCACGGAATCGAAATCGAAATTATGATCTGCTTTAGTTGTGTGTACAACTAAAGCATTGTTAAAATTACCAAGACGAATATCTCGTTTATGTTCGAAAACACGAGATTTTAAGGACCTACCTGTTTCACCCACATTTTTATTTTTGTTTGTTTTTTCAAAATTTTTTCATTCTGTCGGATTTATATCCATTTACACTTGCTTATATATATATATATATATATATATATATATATATATATATATATATATATCTGCTTTCACACACACACACACACACACACATTGAGCTCTCTTTGGGTTAATGTTCTCCTTGGAATTATTCCTACTAATTATCAAGTAATATTATATATAAAATCAATGTAATAGTTTACTGTACTGCTAGACACATGGACTCAACTGCTGATAATACTGGCAGTAATGTCTAACAAAATATCTCAGGCTTCACAAGGTTATGGGGCCAGTAAATCCTGTCTGTTATTTGATGCCAATGAAAACAAACAAACACTATAGGAAGGTAAATTCTTAGATTAGAATACAACTTCAAAAGTTGCATGATATAGCAATTTACTAGATGTAGCTTAGATGTTGTACAAGGCCAAAAGTATGGAGCACATAGTGAGGATCAAACTCACTACTTGATTGTAATTAATCTAGCAAGACAAGGTTGCTAACCACTGTACCACAATGAAGTCTCCAAAGAAAGGTTGAACATGCCAATAAGTTGCATGATATACTTTCTGAAATGATAAATTAAAGACTTTTTCTCAAATCACGATTACCAAAAAATATCTTGCACATACATATTACAATGTGAGAATGAGAAAAACTTTAGACTGCAAATAAAGCAAATATTATTGAAATGCATATTTTATGATTTTTAATCCATACATGCAGAATAAAAAGAAAGTTTATTCCATAAACAAAAAAATCTATTTTTGTGAGTTATGATAAAAGTAGTCTAGCACACATTATATATTTTCCAAAAGAAAAAGAAATTAAAAATGGTGTGTAATGTTCACCAATAATTTTGAAGCTGTGAATGGTGGTACTGAACCCACAACTCCACCATCTGTGCCAGTCAATAAAGAAATAATTATGAGAGTTGAATGTATTGAAACTGATCCATTCGAACAGGAAAACAGGAGATCAAGAAATTTGTGATCATTAAGCAGAACAAAATCTTCATTTCCATTCAAGATCTCAAAGCAGGTCAGCACCTCAATACAGACTTAGTTAATTGTTCTAAGTTTAGATACACTAAGAAACAGCTACTTATTGAGGTTAAGATCTCTAAGATGCAGAAATGAAAGAGTAAGTGATCAGAATACCAGATCTGAGTGTACTGAAACAAATTCTGTTGACAAAAATGGTTTTAATCAATATCTAGATAGGAAATGCAATAAACCAAAACATTTTGAAAATTATTTTGTTGGGAGTAACACTGATGAATATGTGAAATACACCAACATATAATTCTAATTGTTCCCCCATTATTTAGCAAGTTAGTTACACCCTGCCGTCACTGCAGATAAATAATGGGCTATTCCATTTGCAAAGAAACATGAAAGAAAAAGATATATCAGAAACACTGTTTTGTTTCAGTGAGAAAAAGAAAGTATACATAATAATAAGAAAGAAAAGGAAGAAAGAAAAGGAAGATAGAAAAGGTGATAATGCTTTCATGTGTTTCATATCTGCTTCAGTAAAATGCTTTAGTAAATTGTCAATTTTAAATCTTTTCATTTGTACCCTCTTACTCCTTTAAATAACGACCTGCATTCATACTTATTATTGTTACTTTAATATTTAATTAAAGTTGTTAAGCTCAAATATTTAACAAGGCTATTGGGGAATTTCCATGAGTATTTTATTGTTGTGGATCTTGCAAGGAACTTATCCAATCATTAACTTTATAATTATTATTATTCATCAAAAAATTCAAATAGGAAAACCATGAAATTTTTGTAGGTACTGCTAGTAAATTATTTTTTACTCATTAATGAACCCAAGACATATCAAGAAGCCATCATTTGGTATTGAAGCCACTGGCAAGACACTGTGTAGGATGAAATGAATAAGCTAAAGGAAAATAATACATATGAACTTGTCCCTTTATCAGAATGTAGGGATACTGGTGGAGAAAAGATTGAATTGCTAAGATTAAATCCAACAAAAATAATAAGGAAAAATATAAGGCCCAACTTGTCACAGTGGGATATTCCAAAATCCCCGGTATTATCTTGAGACATATTCCCTTATATGTCTATCGAAGCATTAATGCAATTAGTTGCTTACTAAACAGATGCTAAAATTGCTTATGTAAATGCTCCAATCGATTATGAACTGTATGTAGAACAATCAGAAGGCTTTGCAATTAAATGGTAAAAACTGTGAAAAACTAATATGCAGGCTAAATAATTTGTTACATAGTGTGAAATAAAATGAGCAGAAACAAAATACTATATAGCATTTCTATTTCATTAAGTCTGAATTCAATTATTGTCTACTTTTGCATCAATATTAAACATGTTAAAAATAAAAATGATAATTGTTGTGTTGATAATTTTATTATTGCAACAAACTCTAGTCCTACACTCAGTGATGTGATGAAATGATTGTGTCATAAATTCACAAATGAAGGACCTCAGAGAAATTACTTGTTTCCTTTGTGTCCAATTCATATATGAAGATGATGTAATTAGAATCAACCAATCCAGATATATAAAAATTTTCTAAGTAAATATGGTAGACCAAATTGTAAACAGAAATCCAGTGTTTGTGTAATGGAAATAAACAAGGTGAGAGCACTGAATTGGTTGACAAGTACAGAGATTAAAATTGGAAGTTTAATCAATGTTATAATGGCCACTTGACCACATCTGTGTTATAAAAAAGTTGCCACATGACTATGAAAAGCCTGCTTGTGCCCATTTAAAAGAGAAACAAGTTTCACATTATCTAAAAAGAAGTCAGCATAAAAATCTAATCTTCAAAAAGCAACTTAAACATGTGAGATTAATTTATGTTATATAGACACCAGTAATTCTAAGATGTTGTCATGACTGTTGCCAAATGGTTAATATCTTGGAAAACTAGAAAATGGCAAACTGTCACACTATCCACCTGTGAAAAATATAATAATTCAGCTTTAGTTAATTTCCACTAAACATTGTGACAAGGTAATTTAGACCTTGTGGAAAATCTGGTACAACATAAAATATCAAAATATATGAACATAAAATATCAATCGATTAGATACAAGTTGCATTTTGTATATATTCCATCTGAGCAAAATGCATCAGATATATTTACTAATCATGTGACTGGAATTAAGGTGAAAAAAAATTATCAATACACTTATGAGAATCCAACTCAAAAGTTAAATTAAATAAGATAAGAATATGTAAGATTTACATTTAAATTATTTTAAGTGTTGGAATATAGACATACATGATTGTATATAACCATACATTTCTGGCTGGGATCACACTGCCAAAGTTTCAAATTTGGCATTAAGGAGCTTCCCTCTATGATACATGTGTGTTTGTATCTCATATATGTAAGAAAGTTATATTGACATGTATATTGACATTGATTTGCTATACTGATATCAATGGGAATATTTCAGTTGACAACACTGTGAATCCTAATAATGCTGATAATATTGTTATTCTTTTTGTTCTGTCATCAAGTCAAACAAAAGGTCTGAAGCTCTAGCAGATGTAAATTTTGAATATTGTATACACATGCAAATCAATATATCATGTTTCTACACAAAATGCTGCATAGAGATAATGAATTGTGAAATTAATTTACGCCCTTTCATTATCTTTTTCATGCTAAACTAAAAGAAAGAAGATATCCTAAAGTTTAGGAAATCATTTCTTTCTTTTGTAGTCCTGGCTTTAAAAATACAGAATAAGAAGCTTATAATGAGTGAAACTTTTCCTCCTGTTTTTAATCCTTAGCATCCTGCATTACTAATATTACTTTCCTTTCCACTGTATTCTTTTTCAAGGTCTCTTAATTACAGTATCCTTATTGTTAATTTTACTCATACTGTTGCCATAGCAGGATATGACAACACAACTATGAATTTCAAACACACCATTTTTCAGGGATCAGAGTCACCTTCAATGGCAGCATAAACTTTTTGTACAGCAAATAAAGTCACATACAGAGAGATAATGGTTAAAGAAATAAAAGAATTCAATTTTTCTAAAATTTAGTTGGGATTTCAGCCAACATCCAAGAAAAGTGTGGTCCCAGATATTGCACAGATTCTTACAAATATATCATTTCATTTATGAATTATATATTATAAAGGTCTATTGGCATTTGTTGGTTTCAATTCTTACTGGAATGACTGTAAAACATTTTCCTCTCCCTAATTTATAGGCAGAAACCTAAATGCATGCTAGGATTTCTTACTAGCCAATACGATAGGCCATTCCTCATTTTCATCTGATTCAGTCCTGGTCTGTCTTGTCTTGAAGCCAGAATACATTCATTTATCTAAATTCACTCTTGTGTTTTAATACTAATTCTTAGTTTGTGAACTTTTTACTTTATTACACTTGCTTTGTCTTGCATATATTGTTTGCTTGTTCAATATTATTTTTTGCCATTCTTTACTTTTCTTGTTATAATATATTACAAACTTTGTCAATTCTGTTTGTGGGACGGTTCTGCCATTTACATTTAACCATGGTCACTTACTCTACAGTGTGTTATGATTATTAAAAGAAACATGGAAATAGGACTGAAGCAGAAGAGATTTCACCAAACTGAAAAATTAGACAAAAAGTCTTTATAGCAAAAAAAACAAAAACAAAACTGAGATCAGTCATAAGAGATTTGACAAGTGTAGCATTTTTTTAATGCTGGTTTGCTCAAGTTTTCATTCTCCCAGGTTAATGTGGTAATAAGCTTTTACACAATTTAGAATAGTCAAAATTTCATGCCTATGTTCTTTTAATATGAGTAAAAGCCTAGAATAGCGACCCAGACAAACATGTACAACATTCTATATTTAAAATTTGTATATTTCATTTAGAGTTGTGACCAAATTATCAAATATATTTGTGATTTTCTTTTCTGAATATTTACTCACAAATACATTCTTATGCTCAAAATGTTCTTTCTTCTCTTAAAATCTTTAAATGCAATCAATTATTTTTAATTCCTTGAGCATGAATAGATGAATTATCCAGTGATAGTTTATGAACAGACACCTTAAACTCTAACTTTCAAAACATTTTGTTGAAACCAGTTTAATGCTTTCATTGCAAACTTAAGATTCCATATGAGATACCATCAACTTATTTCTTTAGAAAAAAAAATCTCTCTTTCTAATGTGATAAATAATAAAAGTTCTTCAATTTTCATTTTTGTGAACAAAATGTGCTTCTGATCCTGATTCTAAACTCTTACCACTTAGTATGAAAATCCACTAAAATGCCGTGAATTTTTTTCTTTATCAACAAATATTTTTTTATATTAAGATCTTTTCAAAATCACTATCTTCAAAAGGTTTGTTTTTTTCACAATGAAGTGTATCTAGGTATTTACTGAGTTAGTCTGGCGCAAGGTCACAAGTGTAAGTCACCCATTAGTAGTAATTGTTTGTGGGACTAATTTGCATATTAATCCCCCAAAGTGAAATCCCTCCCCACCTGTAAAGTGTACCTAGAATATTTTACAATCTCCTCACAGAGAAATTATGATGACATTCTATTTTTTATGTGTCCAATTCTTTATAATTTTGAGAAGAATTAACATTCCAAAATTTGTTCAAATGACTGAACTAATTCACTTGAATGGATCAGTGGAAATATTACATCACCAATAAAATGAATTCAATTACTCAAACAATTATATTCATCAACAAATAGAAAATTGATTATGCTGCTTCTAAACAACAATTTAAAAGTAAAGAGACAATTTCTGATGTTAATGATTTTATGAGAACTTTTATACTAATGTTCACTTAATATAAGGCCCAAGAACCACTTATGGTAGAGGATTACTGTGTGGTGTTGTATCAGTGTAAGAAAAGGTAAGAAGTGAAGTTCATGAACTTATGCAGGAAAGATAATTGTTAAGCCAAAACTCAAAGAGGTCAAGAGTGTAGTGATCATGAAAATATCATACTGGAAGTCTGTTCCACAAAGCAGTTGTTCTTGGGAAGAAGCTGTTCAAATGGAACTTACTTCTTACTATAGGAATGCAACGGGAATGGGAAGGATTCATCCGCTTGTAGGTGGCAGGGTGAGTCCCAGTTTCTCACTTGATATTGACGGTCGAAATCCAAAGTGAATCATAATATTTTGACTGATATGCATCATCAACCTGGCACACAGCATTGAGCCATGCACATTTTGGCTGCTATGCCAAAAAAACCTAACCAGTTTTTCAAATTCTTAAAGTAGTCATATCTGCATCTCTTCTAGTATTTCTATTCTTTTCAGATGTTAAATACAATTTGTTTTCCTGATTGGGTTTACAAAGACTTAAAGGTAAAGGTAAAAAAAAAAAATAAAGCCATGTATTCTGACCAACATCATATATATATATATATATATATATATATATATATATATATATATATATATATATATTCCTTACTATATATAACCATAGACACATCAGTAAAAAATAAAGACTCAAACCATCCTCATCACATTCTAGATAATCTATCTTGGACTGATGTATGTAAATTATCTACTAACTCAAGCAATAAGGAAATATTTGATAATAATAAAATTAAATATATAAAAGCTTTACAACTAAGCAAGTTAATTTAGAGGATTTAAAAAAAACAAAGGTAAGTATAACATAATATGGTTTAACCCACATTTTAATCATAATATTGAAATAAATATCAGAAGAATTTTCCTAAATTTAATTCATGAGCACTTTAATCATTCAGCAATATTAAAAAAAGATTTTTAAAATAATGTTAAGATCAGCTATAGTTATGGTAATAACATTGATAAATCTATATCTCAACATAACAATATTACATTAAACAGATACATGACCAAGAAAGTTAATTTTTTTTAAAAAATGCAACTGCTGAAAAAATATGATCTGTCTCTAAAACGGCCACTGTATGACTAATAATATTATATACCAAGCTAGATTCCACTGAAAATTATTGGAAATTTTGTTTCTGCCATTCTCAAATGACTTTAGGCAATGTAAAATACATAAACGGCACTACACTCTCAAAATATTTCTGGCAATTAAAGGATGGTGGTAATACACCCATTATTATGTGGGATATTGTAGCTAAAGCCAAATCTCAAAATTGAAAAGGTGATATATGTAATTTATACCTTGTTGAAAAATTACTTTTCTTAAAACACTTAAATAACCCTAACTTATTAAACAAGAGAAATGAATTGATGGTTACATGTATGCATAAAAATAAATATTGTGCAAATACATTGATCCAGATTATTTAATGGGGAAGGTTTATATATATATATATATATATATATATATATATATATAAAACATACATATATACACACATCTACTTGTGTATACATATATATTTTTACCAGGTATTATAAAAACAGTGCTTAATGTTATATAAAATAGTTATTAAGTATATATTAATGAACATACAGATTATCCCATGTTGATAGCACAACTCATAGTTTCATGTAGATATGCAATCTTCAGGTGCAGGATACTCACTGTGTATCCACATAAATTCTGAGTTATGCTATTGACATGGTATATGTATATTCATTAATATATATAATTAAATGCAGTAGTAGTTGGTAAGATCCAACTGTAATCAAGCTGGTAATAAAACGTGTTCAATGTGAAGTAGAGGCCATAAAATGTAAGAATAAAAAATAAAACCAAAGTTTTTTAGTTCTATTTATTCTTCATCATACATTATATATATATATATATATATATATATATATATATATATATATATGTGTGTGTGTTTAAAACGAAAGATGCTCAACATCTGTTTCTACGCCAGTTAATGAAAGTCAAGGAATAAAAAGACAACAAAATGGTAAAAATATTCTAAGACTTATGATATTTATTATATAGTATTAGGCTTTTTAACTAAACTGAAGTACAAAGAGAAATATTTTAAAGTCAGAATTATTGGATATGCTGGTGTCCTTTTTCAATGAGACAAGAAATAAACAATTAAGAGGAACTTTGCACTATTGGGGGATTTATTTGTTTTGTTTTTTTTTTCCTTCATGTATTGCATTACTGTAAAAAATTTGATTTTGGCTTAGTTGTTTGTCACAATTAGAATTGTGGAGGGTTTGTAGAGGATTCTATGTGGAAACTATATTCTCTGAGTAAATGTAAATCCCTTGAGAGAGAGAGAAAAAAAAAGCAACAGCAAATTTCCCCAGAGGAGCAAGTCCCACTTCATTGTTGAAAAAGGACATAAATGTGAACACAGGCATATCCAAAAATTCCAATTTTAAAATATTTCTCTTTGTGCTTCAGTTTAGTCAAAAGGTTTATTTATATATAGTAAATATCAGTTTTATCGACAATATTTTTATCATTTTGCTGTCTTTTTTCAAAGAATTTCATTAACCAACCCATTAAATTCACACACACACACACACATATATATATATATATATATATATAAAGCTACAGGTTCCTTACATGAAAATGAGTAGCAGATCTTGGTACTGATAATTTTATATATATATATATATATATATATATATATATATATATATGCTTTAGATTTATATATGACTGTTGTTTGTAGCATTGTAACATCTATAAAGACAAGATAAGGACAGCTGAAACAAATTGATTATTTGTACACAACAAATTCCTGCAGAGTATCTGATGAATAATGAAAAGCTGACATTGTTGTTAAGTGTTGAAATGTTGGATGCAACAATTACTCAGTGGTTGTTGAGAGAAAAAATATTAGAGCAAGTCAAAACTTCAAAGAGAAAATTACTTGCAGTGCAGCATTAAAAGCAATGTTAAAAACACTAGAATCACAATGTAGCACATTGGAATCAAGATGGATTCAAAAATCAGATCATGGAAGACAAATAATATCAAATTATTCATTTGTAAGAATTCAGCAGTATTTTTCCTTCTTTAGATTCGGTCTGAAATTAATGCAAAATTTTCAAACTGATTATCAAATAAAAAAGGAAGGAGTCAATATGGGACCATCTCTACAAATAATATTTTTTGAGAAATGTCCTTATAAATGTAGAAACTACAATAGTGAAATATATTAAGTAAATATTTTCTCATTATGTAAAATGTTTTTAAAACTGTGTTTGAATGAGTAAAAATAAATTTGGAAGTATAAATCATTGACAGCAAGACAGATACTCAAATGATAAAATATTTTCTATCTTTTTATTTTGAGGAAGGTTTATTGGGTGTGTGTGTGTTCATATATATATATATATATATATATATATAAAAATATACATTTTTTCCTTCCCAGTGACATGAAGTAATATAACATAGCTATTAAGTTTATATTAATAAATATAGGTCTATTATATTACATTGACTACTATTTTATTAACAGCAGCATTCAGTGTGCAATATCATATATATATATATATATATATATATATATGATTTGTTACCAGGCATCTTTAATTAAGATAACATATAAAATCATGTAACATCTGTACGTATTAGAACTGGACCCTGGAAACATTGCACACACACACACACACACACACACACACACATACACATTAAACAGTAGTTAACAAGGATAACCATCAAAGTTCATATAATATATAAACAGACTCCAAAGAATTCCTTCTTAATTGAAAAAATAATTAACTTAAAAATACTAATTAATGTCCAAATATAAATTTGGCAAATGATAGTTCAGACAGATTAAAACTATTTACAGTCAAAAAAGTAAATTCTTTTGAAACCTTTATGTATAAGTGTCATCATATCTACAAAAATATAATACTGAATGTACATGTGTATACAAGAGAGATATTGAAAAATTTGAAACCCAACCAGTAGTTTACAAAAGGTTTGATGTTTGGTCTTTTAGTCAAATTTTGGTAAGTGGGTTGTGACAAGAAACTATTGATAGCCATTGATCAATAAAAGACAGTCTGATTCATAATCTTCATCAAATATAAGAATCTTGTATTCATTATTTAAAATTTTCCTTATTAAAAACTAACATTTATCAATAACATACAATTAATACTAGTTTGGATTAAATTGACTAATACTAAAAATGACCATTTATTTGCTTCAACAGTGTCCATTACATTAAATCTCCTCCCCCGCTTCAATGACCTTAAAGCAAATAGAGGAATTGTTTTGATTAACTTTTTGTTTAAACTTTTTAAGTCCTCAGAAGATATGTGATAAGAAGTGAAAAGTCAGTTAGTCATTATGAGATTATTGAAGTGTGTCTCCATCCATTAGTGGCACCCATTACATGGAAGCTATATTTGGTGTTGACTTTGACAATGTCTAACTTATATACCTATAAAAAAAACAATGTGTCAAAAAAATAATTTTTCTCTTGACAACTGCTATTAATGTATACTCCCTCAGAAATGTTTATTTTTTTTAAAAAGCTATGTCTAAAATTTTAATAACAATAATAATATTACACACTATTTAGTTGTTAGAGTGTTTATTTACAAGATTAATTTTATATTTACAAAATTATAAAAATATGTGAATATTTCAAATTGATTGGTAATTAGCTGATGTTTTGCCAGACATTCCAATGTACACAATATACTGGTTTCACCGATTGCTTTGGTCAAGTTGCATTTTTTATTTAAGATTTCATCATCATTGAACTGAGAATAGATAATCTATCTGCAGATTTTTTAGGGATGCTTCCCATAAACTTTATTTTTAAAAAATTAGCAATGATTTAAATTTTTTTTAAAAATTTACATTTTTCAAAAAAGAGTAAGACGGGGTTAGGTATCCTTGATCCTAGATCATGATTATAAAAAAAAAACACAAAACTTAAAACAAGAAGTATTATTCTGATATAAAAATAGATAGTTATTTATTTATAATAAATAATAAATATTGCATTTGTAGTTGGTTCCCATGTTTTTATAATCTTGTAAATATAAAATAAGTCTTATAAATAAAAAATCTAAAAACTAAATAGTGTATAATATTTTTGTTATTGAAATTCTAAGCATAATGTTTTAAAACCAACATTCAACATTAGCAAGGGAGTCAAAGGAGTTAAAAGGTAATAGCGATGTCAAGAGAAAAACCGTCCTTTGATATGTCATTTTTTTTGTAGGTATAAAGGTTAAATTTTACCAAAATCTAAATATTGTTAATCTATATTTTGGAAGCATTTTAGAAATCCAAATTTTCATGTTTTTGCTTCATAAATTCAAAGGATATATTGCCAAAGCTCTAAAATGCTTTTTCATTTATCAATAAAATTCACTTCAAACAGAAAAAATATAATTATCAGACTTAGAAAGTTTACTGTTTTGTTTTTCTTTAAAAAAATATAATTAAGTACACAGTTTTAAGAGAGAAAAGAAAAAAAAAATGAAAAATTAACATTAGAATTAATTTTAGGAACCTTAAATTAAAAAGTACTTTTTTCAATGATGAGCCTACAATTATTATGAGATCTATCTGATAATATTTGAAAAGCTAATAATATCAGAAAACCATTTGCCCTGATCAAAATCAATGTAAGTAGTATTTCTATACTAAATAAAATCCAGTTTAAACATTAAGTAGTCTAGAGTTGTAAACATTGGGCTAATATATAACACACAGAAAAATATAGAAATTAAAAAATATACTTACATGGTTTCATAACATCTTGGTACAAACAGTCAAAGATGTTTATTCTTTGTTAATCTCCACTCAATAGACAAGAAGAGTTCAATGTTAAGAAATATTTTTCCTAGTCATATTTGTACAAAGCAAGCTGTGAGTGTGACCCATAGCAACCAGTGACTTTTACTAAGAACCACAGATTGTTTCATTCGTTGCTATTAGGGAGGAACTAATCCCTTGAAGAAAAGCTGACTTAGCATTAATCATAATGTTTGCTATCAAAATAGCTTCTAACAGAGAAAGAGAAAGAAAAAGCAAAACACAAAGGAAATCAGTTTTTGCTTGCTTGAAGTTGTTCTATTCTCCTTGAATAGCCTGAAGTAAAGAAGAAATACTGCTCAATAAAAGTAGAAAACATCTGTTTTTGAGTTTATCATGTGTTAGGCTCTTTTTTATCATCAGGACATTATTTTGGTTTTGAAAAACTATCAAATTGAAATAAACTGTGTATTCATCACTCCAAAGTAAAAAATTATATTCTTACCTAGTCAGTATAAGCCAAGACTAAAGAAGTAAATGAACAACTAGATTTTTAAAGTAAAGAAGACTGAACTTTTGTCTTCTGTAAATGTCTCCCTATTTTCCCCAGAAGTTATAAAACATAAGAAATAAAATAAAAAAAAAACAATATCCTTTTCCTTGAAAAAAATCTTAATGGATGCAGATTTTTTTTCCAGTTCAATGTCATAATAACAAAGATGAGGACATTAGTCCAAATGTAAATATTAATTTACAGTGTAACCCGGATATAAGAGAGAATTTCTCTGGTCCCAAATTAGAGACTGTGTTAATGTATATAAAATAGACCAAACCCAGATATAAGAGACTTCTTCTCCGGTCCCGACAACTCTCTTATATCCAGGTTAATGTATATCTAGTTTGCTTCTAGGTAAAACCAAGTTAACACCAACAGAATCGTTTCCTCCTGTCCAATGCTTTAACTACTAAAATTTTTATAAGTGC
Source organism: Acanthosepion pharaonis (assembly GCA_903632075.3). Lineage (NCBI taxonomy): Eukaryota > Metazoa > Mollusca > Cephalopoda > Sepiida > Sepiidae > Acanthosepion > Acanthosepion pharaonis. Next base: position 112,781 of record CAHIKZ030001332.1, on the reverse strand, counting down.
AAATGTAGAAGAAAAACAAAAAGTCAAACATGAAGCATCTGGATTTCATTTTGATTCTTTTGAGTTTATGTCAATTTCCTTAGAAACATCTTTAGATTCTTCAGAAAAAAGGAAAATTAAAAAAGAAAACTAATTTCTATTTGTGTAAAAATATTTTTTCTCTTTTGAAAGAAAATACGATAAAAGTAAAATAAAAATGCATCCCAAAAATTTGTTCATTTTTTTTTATGGATTCATTTAATGTTGGCTAAAAACAACACTAGACATTTTTTCTTTGCTTTTATGTGTCAAAATTTAATTCTAGACAGGTCAAAGGTAAAATCCTGTTCACTAGGCAGTTTGATTTTAAGTATTATTTATAAAAAGAGAAAGAAAATAAATCTTGTTGAGTTTAAACCATAATACATACACACACACACTGAAGTGGAGAAACTTGCATATTTGCTACAGATGTCAGAGTTCAAGCCCAGTTATTATAGAGACACACCCCTTCTTACTTGAAAGATTAGGATATAACACAATATTTTTACTCTCCTAGACTAGAATAAACTAAGTTTAGTGAGTACTTAAATCTATATTACACATATACATACATACATACATAAATTTTAGCCTGAGCTTCAAAAGCACTTTACAATGTTTCTTAAATTTAACCTTCCTTTTTAGGTGAGCCTGGCCAGAGATAAAACTTCAGGCATACTTAGCCATTAGTTTACTATGAAGCTAACCAAAGAAACGCAGTAAAAATCAATTATTAATGTGAATTTGAAATTTTAAAACATTTTCAGAAGGCAAACACTGTCTACAAAGGTAGAGGTTCAAGTTAGTAACAAAATAACAAAGTGCTTGAGAGAGAAAATAAAAAAAAATGTTTAAACAACACATACTTAGGCCAAATGATAAGCCTCTAAAGAAAGATTTATGGATACCATTGATTGCAGGAAACATTGATTCCTTACTTGATTGCAGGAAACATTGATTCCTTACTTACTTACTCTGCAAAATTCAAGAAAAAAAGAAAATCACTTCCTTGTATTGATTTTGTAGCCTCTACTTAAAAAAAAAAAATTCCTTATCAAATCTCTGTAAAAAAGAAAATATAGTCTTACAAAAGAAAGTGATTTTGGTAATACCTACTTATGATAAACATCTATAATCACTTGATTAAGAATAAGCAATGCTGATTCTGGCTAATATTTGAATGAGTAACCTTAATATGATTATAAAGAACCCTTAATACATTTAATATCTGGTAAAGCAATGGGTAGTCAACAGACTTCAACTTATACTAAACTTTATGGTAGAAAGAGACAAGTTAAAAAACATAATTAGAGGAGGAACTGACACAGGAAACAGTTTACGTTTTGGGACACTATATAGAAAAGACTAAAATTCATTTTTAAATGAAGACAAATGAAAGGAAACAAGATCAATTTGATTTTTTAACAAAATACTTGGAATAGATAAAAATGAATGCTTAAATGAAATTAGTTTTTTTTTATTCAACTTTAAAGATATTTCTTAAAAGTCAGAGATAAAAAAATCCTTGTAAACTTGTTAAAGCTAAAAACACACAGATTTAGATGCACAGCAACAAATGACAGAATTTTACATGTAACTATAAAAGTGTATATTTAAAAAAACCAATAATGTGAATCTGAAATGAATTTTGTGTCAGTCCACCTGTTTATATAAATTTATATTTCCCATTTGGTTAGTAAAAGATTCTTTCAAAGAAGAAAAGCAGACAAGATCTGATTTGACATGAAAATCTCAGTGAGCAGACATTGAAAGCAAGAGAAGAATCAAGGAGAAAGAAACCATCTTCATATGAACACAGCAATTATGGTAGAATTGAAAAATCAGTTACCGAGACATTTCAGAAGTTTTAGAGATTCTTTAGTCTCCAAGAAATGAACATCACTAAAAATGTTGGCCATGCATGAACAGTCACCAACTCATGGATGCACTATTCCAAAGAAATATTTTAGAGATTGAAACATGCATTTTGGTGACATTTGCAATGATAATTTTCAGGTGGATGTTTTATTGAAAGTGGAATACCATCAATTCTTTCTCAATATACTTGTTAGTAATCAACAATTCATACAAGTTAACGCATACAAAAATGAGGCATAATAGTAATTGTTTAACTAATAATAATTTAATTATGAATTCTAATAATTGTAACTGTGTCTCCAAAAATAAAATATCAGTGTTATTACATAGCAAACCAGAAAAATTCGACATAAAAGAATTGCTTTCAAGCAAAATACTTCCTTCATTAGCAACTATTAAAAGTTTAATAAGCCAATCAAATTTATTTTCATAAAATATTTGCTATTAAATTATTGATATCCGTTCTGATGAGATGGCCTTTTTCTTTGCAGCCACTTGCATTTACAAGTGGTCATGCTTACAAAGTATTGATAATGATAATGATAATATTAGCCATTTCCTTATAAGCAGCCAGTGTTGCTTTCAGTTTAAATTTATAAAATCTTTCTTTTAAAACAATTTTTCAGGAAAACAGGTTTCTCAAATCCACTGTTATTGCTCTTTCTAGTATAGATTGAGGCTTCCTCCCTAACTGTTTGTTTGAAGTAGTGTGGAATATCAACATCTTGATTATGTCATTATTTTATCAAGTTACAATTGCTATCAATTTTAGTTGTTGCTACTGTTGAAATTTATCGAGTAATGTGGTTTCTGTTATTTAGCACAAGTCCCTTGTTAGTGATTCTGTACCACTAGTCCACAAGGTCAAAAGAAGGATGATTCTTGCTAAGAGGTACAGTTTTCATTTGCTCAAAGCCATTTTTAACCATTGATATGGGAAATGAAGAAGGAAAAATATGTGCAGTTGAATGTTTCAATGCCACTATTTATAATGTCAGCCATATGTTGATCTGATTTGCTAAGTAATTATAGGAAAAAGTGGCATGCCAATTTAGTTGATCACTTTTATTGTCTCTCATCATGACAATACCAGTAACAAGACTATGTAAAGAAGATAGGCACTGGGTCAGAAGACTGAATCCCAAATTAGATAAAATGAAAACTTTACAAGAAAAAAATAAAGCATTATTTTGAAAAGCAATAACAAGCTTTTTTTAACACAGAAAATTATGGCCAAGGGATCATAGTTCTGTGAAAATGGTTAACTTCAATTTGGGAAGTTCTTCCCATCAATGAAAGTCACTTCTTCCTAAGAAATTCTAAAGAATAATAAAGGTACAGACACTGAGAAAAACCACTCAAGACAATATAATTATGCTTTAAATGAATTGGTTAGAATTTCAGATAAATAGTAAGAAAATAAAACATTATTCAAAGTTACAATATAAAGCAGAATTAAATACTTCTGCTGTTAATTATTTCAAAGGAGAAAAAAAAGAAGCAAAGCGAAAGTCAATCAAGAAAAAGTGAAAAAAACGATTTCTTCTTTGGATTCCATTAATAAATACAAGGTAAATTTCTCCTTTATGTTATTTACCTTAATTAAGAAATTACAAAGAAAAATGAATTATTGTGAAACTTTATTATCAAAGATTAAACAAACTTATTTGCTGTTGATTGTTAGATAGAAAAAGTTGACACATTTTTTATTGTTTGTGTTTAATAAAAATTAGAATCTTTAAAACAAAAAATAAAAACACTACCTTGAGTGGCTCTTGGACCTTGTATTGCGTGAACAACAGTATAAAAACGAAGACAGAATTCTTTATTAAAAAAAATTGCAAAAGATTTTATAATACTTTGAATAAGCATCTAAATCGCCTTCATGTATCTTAATTTCCATAAAATCAGTTTCGACAAAGTTCTGACGTAATGTTCCAACATGCCATCATCATGCCAATGCGACCATTTTCTGAGAGAATGAACAGAATGAATCTAACAGTCAAACATTATCATAAAGTTATCCAATGATATCAAGTTAAAAGATGTCTGAAAATTGATGAATGTATTTCATCTCTTATCAGAAGGCATCTAATGCATAACGAATGGCCAACGGGGATTGTCTTGAAAGTGATTCCAATCTAACAAGACAAACACTAATGTCACTAGATCAGCATCAGATGCACACAAGTGGAAAATGTTAACAATACAGACTTTAGGAGTCACTTGTAGAAATACATCTGTGAAACAAAGGTTACAATAGAAGTATATATCAGTTGAGAAAATTAAGTTTCTGGCAAAATTATCAATGATTACACTGCTTACACAAAATAAAAGGGGGGGGGGTGCTGAAAAATTCTCAGACCAACTCACTTCCCAAATTCAGACAAAATATTAAAATTCAAAGAATTCTAGTATTTGGTTAGAACTTGGGAAGTAAGTAAGTTTTAAATATTTTCAGCACCCCACTTATACACTGGCTTATAAAATAATAACATTTTTCTAGGAGATTTTTCAAGAAATGGAATTCTCTATTATACAAGAAGCTTCAAATACTAAAGAAATATGACTTTTAACAGGAGCTGACATGTTCTGAAATTATTTATGAGATAAGGTCCAAGGGAGGTTAATAAGATCCTGTCGTATGAGAGTTTGGGGTAATAAATCTCACCTTCTATATATTGGGAATCAAATCACACATACATACGCAAAATATATGATAGAACAAGCCAGTATTTTATTCTTTAAAAAATTATGAAGACCTCTTACACTTTTTAAATATATGAAGATTAAATAATTTTCAACCAGAAAATAAATCACAATGTTTATAAAATGTTCTCTATACACCACATCACTTCGGGACACAGGCAATCATAGTTCTCCAAAACTTCCTATCTCTTGTGGTTCTTAAAATTTTTTCCCTCTTTGCTAAACCTCCCCACCTCTCCTCTATCCTCCATTCACACAAGCCTGTCAAGGTAGGTGGCTTGATGCCTTCTCATATTTCTCTTGTACCCAATATGCTCTGCCAGGGTTAAATTTTCCAAGCTCTCCTTCATTATGTAAAATTTCAGTTCTCTCTTCCTGATTTGGATTATAAGTGTTCTTTTTGTTAACATTTTCTCTAAGACTTCCTCATTGCTTACTGGTTCAGCACATAGAATTCTCAGTATCCTTCTGTAGAACATTTCTGCTTCTTCTAGTTTTCTCTTTCATTTGTGAGAAGATTTTCCAGCATTTACTGCCATATCAGAAGATGGATATCACATGGCAATCCAACCCTCCTTTCCTTTGTTTCTAATGAAATGTTTCCATCACTTTGCTTGGCTTTTGGAAGGCATCTTTCACTCATCCAATGTGCATTTGAATTTTGATGTCACATTTTCTTGCCAAATGAATTCTGAAAATTTTCTTTGGAACTAAAAATTTATAACTGAAAAATTTATTTTCAATTAATTAACTTATAACTATGTTTATATATATCTTTCAAATATTTTTTAACAACAAGAATAAAAAATGTTTTCATATATTTGATGATAATTTTATACTTTAATTCTTTTTTTATTTATTGATTCATTTCTATTATTGTCACTTAAAGCAATAATAATAATAAGTGGTACAGTTAATGGCAAACTGTTTACTCTGACCTCCAGTGTAAAATATATATATATATGTGTGTTTATGGGTATATCATCAGTGGTAGCACCTTTGCAGCAAAGTGTTCATCCCTGGTTTACTCAGGTGAATTTGGAGGCAAACTGTACTGGTCTATGGCCTACATCGAATTCTTACACAGGGCTTCAAGAAGTCACAAGCGTACTGTGACAGCTACATTCTGGTCAACGGCAATTATCTGCCAGTCAAACTGTGTGAGGGTAGTCCGAAGGTTTTCCTGACCCGACTGATGAAGGGGAATGGCTCTCTCCAACCCACTTGTGACAAACAGATATCAACCAGTTGCCAGCCTGGGCATAGGAACTGCGCCTCAGAGGTCAACGGCTTTACTAGTGGGTGAAGGAAATTCTAAGAGGAGGGACAGGGTGTAACCTCAACATACTTGATGCAAAAGGAATTGGCAAGCCATTGCATGTCATTATGAACCACAATTACAAAAGAAATATGGGGGAGGTGACCACAATGGAATGAATGAATGAATGTTTGAATAAGGGGGGAGAGGTGCTGAAAAATTATTGGCCCGACCCACTTCCTAAAATCTGACCAAATGAACAAAGATCAGAATTTGTTTAGAAATCATTTCTTGACTGGGTTAAGAACTTTTCAGCACCTCTTTATAACAAAGACTCATATTTAATTGCCAAAGTTAAGCAACATTACTGCTTAGGATAATTTGGGTAATTAAATTTTAATATATTTTAAATTGTGTTTGAATTCTGATGTTACTTTCACTTAATACTGTTGAGAAAGGCATGAACCCAACATTTTCCGTGATCCATCTTATTTTCATTCATTTTTGTCTATAGTCATGTTGCTGATATAATACAATGGGCAGTAATATATAGGATGATGTCATAGAATTTCTTTTCCAATACATGAACACACTTCTTGGTCAAAAAATGAGGGATGAAATATTTTGGAAAAACTGTCTAGCCAACTATCATCAACATATTAGTTGGAATATAATCTTCTCACTTGATCCATTGTTTCTGCTATCGGCATTGTGACTGAGGATCGAGGATCTTTTACAATCTCAAAAAGAAATCTATTTAATGAGCCATTGCCTATACAAAGTCTATCATCAGATATCAACAGGCTACCATAAGCAAATCCAAGAGGTTATTCTGCCCAAGATTCAAGTTAATGAATCACAAACCAGAAAGCAATAAGGACAGAATATTCATTAATACTAAGCCTCTTGATACAAGAGACAAAAACAAGTGTCATAAAACTATACTAAAACACAGGGTAAAACAAATTTATCCCAATTGCACCCAGCCTCTGTCTGCACTGACATCCTATAGATCTTCTTTCCATCCCAATAAAAACAAGAAAACAACCAGGAAGATGTCTCAGCATTTTACGTCTGTGGTTGCCAAAGGATGAGTCATTCAGTCAGCCTGCAATTGATCACCAGTTGCATCCCTGACGACTGATGCCAAGGCCGCCCACCACCATCATCATCGTTGGTGTTGTGGTTGTGGTCGCTGCACTGGTAGTTGCTAGCTAATCTCACTGTCCATCCAGCCAGCCATCCATCCCTTCGTCCTTTCCATTGTGCCACCATCTGTCCATCCTCATAGAGATGCAAATATCTGCTTTAGAATTCACAACATTAGTGAGCTGCCACATCACAGCAAACACAATTTGATTCACAGAGACAAGAGATACAAATCTAATCTTGCAAGATCTATAATTAACAATCTATGTTAATTTTTATATATGATATGCTGCAAAATAAAAAGGAAACAAAAACAAATATCCTCTCTCCTCATTCTTCAGTTCTCTTACTGAGAGAAAAAAATATATACATTGCAAATCAACTCTCAAATTGAGACAAGGGTTTTATTTTATTTATTTATTTTTGTATAAATGATTGGCTCACTTTGATAAACAAAACAGTTATGTGATCTCAATATGCCCCTGTTAAAACTGCCTAATGGTATCATAGAGTTTTAATAATATCACAAAATGAACAGGCAGCCTAAAAAAGTAGTGGCAAATCTTTTCTACTAATGTGGATGGGATTTAAACTAAAAGCTCTTAATCCCAAGCAAGTATAAAAAATCATTTAGAAAAATCTATGTCCAGTCACTTGAGTCTAACACAATGAACAAGTATCCTACCCAAAGTTTTGAACAATTTAGGCCTTAAAACTGTATAAATATATAAAATCTAAAGCCATAAAAGAAGCAAAAAACCAATAAATGAATTAGAAATCTTCAGTTCAAGAGTTCAAGTCTAATGATCAAGTCAAGTTGACATTGAGACAAGACAAAAAAAATATGAATTTGTCCATTTTATTTTGCAATGATCCTGCAAAATATCTAATGGTAAATGCCTGCGGAGATGAGCAAAGTTACTTGGCATTGCCCATGTTATAATAGTCATCAATTTTTATTGGGTGATTTTATTTTTCCACATCTACTTTTAATATGATTAATCCAGATAAGAGACAGAGAAATGAAACATTTATTTACAAAAATAAAACAAATCACAGATGAGAGAATGTAGAAATTATACTAGAAAATATACTTGGGGAGAAATTTCTTTAATTTCTGGAGGCTATCTGATATGATCAATATTCAAAAATCAATTAACCTAATCAGATATTAAGGATTTGACATCATGAAATCCTCAAATAGACAGAGTTTTATTTTTTTAAGTTATGGATTGCTATCAGCCCTAAATAAGAAATAAAAAAAATGATAATATCCTAAAGGTAATTATTTTTCAATGTGTTACCAACCAAAGCATTCCAAATAAAAATTGTATTATATAAAGAAATTCATTGGTTGGTACAATTTCATTTCAAGAATCAACTGGATATCTATCACATATATAATACATATTATATAAAGTTAAATTGAAGAGAAGATAACCTTAGCACACACACATTATATATATATATATATATATATATATACACACACACACACAAGGGTGCATCAAAATACTTTTACAAAGTTTGGGGGTGAGTTCCTCACACCAAAACAAGGACAAAATGTCCAAATAAACAGATGTCTGCAAATCCTTCATTTTTAAGATGCTAAGTTTAAAGTTTATGGTAGATGCTTTTAAATGTACAATCCAAGATATAATCACAAAATGCTTTTACAAACTTTGGGGTGGGTTCCTGACAACAAAACAAGGTAAAATGTCCTCATAAATATGTCCAAAAGGCCAGCATTGTACCTCAACACAACAACTGTTCAAAATGTTGTCCACTTGTTCTGGTACAGCAAGAAAAAGTGATTCCTGTGGGCTATAGCAGCCACACATGCTGGTGAGAACCAAGGAGATGATATAGTTTTAACTTGTTATTTCCTTGCTGGAATGAAAGCATCAATGGAAGTTTTCACCCAGGAGGAGACTTCAGATATGCATTTATGAACAGGATGATTAAAAACTGCATTCCGAGAGAAGTCACAAAGAAAGTCATGGAATGAATCCCAATTCACATGATAATGGAAAGATATTCTATTGGTAGGAGGTTCTTGGCTGGTAGGGGAGCAAAAAGAGATGTTTACAGAGTACAACATGAGTCAGGGACAGAGGTAAAAAAGGGAGCTAGATGAGAAATGTATGGGGAGATTCAAGAAAGATGTTCATGGACATAAACTCCAAGACCATGCATGTGGACATTAGACTCCTTCCTAAGGAGCCAAAGATAGCCAGGAATTGAGGAATCAGATAAGGGAATCGAAGAGTTAGGATTAGTTTCACAGAGAGCTAATATGCCCAAAGACTTTTCAAAGAGGAATGATTCCACACAGCAGAAGTTGGTACGAATACCACAAATGTTAGAGAAAGAAAGGTTGAGGGGCTTAGGTGATTTTTGTTGAGCTGGTTTTAGATTTAGATCTTTGCTATCTTATAATCATGATGTGTTGTTTTGGTAAGGAAAGACCTGGGGTAGTAGCAGCAATTGGTCATATGCAGAAAGGTAACTGGTACAAACTACAACATAGTGTGGCCTTGGGGCTGCCACTAGAGGTGCATGTGTGTGTGTGTGTGTATATATATATATATATATATATATATATATATATATATATATATATACACACACACACACGCACGCACAAGCTGAGGCAAGTATTAAGATAAAATTGAAAATTAAAACAATGAAAGCAGAGGAGAAAAAATAAAATAATTTTGAAATAGGAAGGCATAGAAACGTGATAGAAAACAAAAAACAAAAACAGACAACAAAGAACAAATACAAGAAAATTACAAAAAATAAGTGTTCATTTCAACAATACCAAGGACCACAAAAAATAACATTTCAATCATAATATAAATAAATAAAAGCTTCAACACTGAGTGCTGACAGTCTGTTTCATGCTTGAATGTAATCTTCATGTTCTGAAGATTCCATTCAAGCATGAAACAGATTATGTCCACTCTTATATTTACAAACACTCTTTCCCTGATTTTGAGCACTTTTTCTCATAACATACTATACTTTAAAACTATATTTTTATCATATATATATATATATAATTATTTGATAATTACAATCCTATTAAATAAAAAGATATGAAAAATATAGTTCAGTTCTCACTCAACTGATGAGTTTTGATATACACTGTGATTTTAATTAAGTAGGAATACATTTTATGGCATCTCTTGTTTCTAATAAAAAAATTTAGATAACAAAGGCATTTTATATGCTATTCAGGAAGACAAATTTTCAGACATCACCATTAGTTACAGTTATTTTAGATTTTTGTTAGTTCCCAAGAGTGACTGTAAGGTGATTCAACTTTTGATTACATTTCAAAACTACCAAATTGTTAATATGAATTTCTCCATCAAAATAAAACAAAAAAATGTTTAACTGATCAAAACAAAGTTCTTTAGCAAAAAGAGAAACTCTTGTTTATTCCTGCAAAAAAAATATATGGTTGTAATCAGAGATATGGCTGCTGCAACTTGTTGACAGGATCAGCACATACTACTCCAAATGTCCTGATTGGGGGGAAAAGCTTTGGGTCCTCAGGCAGTGCTTCATGACCTTTGCTATCTTATCAACATTTTCTTTTTTTCTACCTACATTTATGTACATTATTACAAGTTAAACAAGCACAACTGACTATTAAAAGATGAAAAATCTTTGCAGATTTGCATTTCATTCTGGGTTCTTTTTTTTCTTGTCCAAATTTGTGTGTTTGTTTGACTCATTTTAAATCTTGAAAAAACACTATATGAAATTTAATATTTTTTATCCAACATAGAATGTGTTAAAAATATTCAATGTTTTACCAAGAAAAATATCAAATTGATGTTAAAAATTGTCACAAATTGATTTATTTAAAATGGAATGATCTATTATGACATGTCTCTAATTTGTATTTAGATACATTGGATTTAGTTTCAATTTTTCTAGTTGAATTGTTCAACTATATTGCATATGGTCCATTATTGTGCATAATTAGGTTAGAATAAAATTTGTATTTTATACAAATACTATCTTATGAACATTGAAATGTAGTAGAGTGGGGAGGGACCTATATCAGCCCTGCTTGTGGGGAAAGTGAATTTATGCCTTTTACAAAGACATCAGTGGAAAGTGAACACAAATTGCTTCAACTGGGGTTTGAAACATTTACTTCTATTCTTCAACTATTCAAAAATCCTCAAAAGCTTTTAAAATATCTACATTTATACTGGTTATATGGTAGTATTTCATTTTGGGGGACTGATATTTGACTCTATTAACCTTTCACCTTAATACTCATATAAAGAGAGGGTTCATTTTCTCAAAACCCTGATGAGAAAGACAGATATCTTTTAGAATTTAAAGAAAGATAAAATGCAATAGTTTGCAAATTTTGTAAATGAAGGACATTTATTCTTTCTTTTCAGTCAATGCAGCTTACTTGATTGTCAGAGTTTCATGATCTGAGAATTGCAATAAAAAGCAACAGAAATAAAATTATAAAGAAAATTAGTTAAAATTTAATAATAATAACAAGATATTGTATTTGAAAAACAAAATAGTGCTGATTTAATGAACAAAAAATGTAAGATTCACTTGACCCTTGGGCAAAAGAAAGGTCATCAAAAGAATATAACTTTTGTAGTCATGTCAAAATGGCAGAAATGTTTGTTAATAAGAAAACAATCTTATAAAATGTGAACAAATCAGAAAATAAGTAAAATTACTAATAGGAAATAGCACAAACATTAAAATGTCAATGATGACAATGTGTGTGTGTATATATTATTAGTTCAGAAATGTATACAAAATATGACGGGGACATAATGACTAAAACACTTTTGCTAACATTTGTAATAGATTCTAATATCTTTCTCTCTCTCTGATTTTATTTCCAATATATTTTATAATATATATATATATATATATATATATATATATATATATATATATATATATATATATATAATATGCATAAATACTTATATATTAAATGACAAAGTGGGGAAAAAAATTGTATGTTATATGTTTCATCCCATGAAGAAACTTCAAACTGAGGATAATTTTATCAAAATGCAAAATTTTAGATATAACTAATAATAAGTGGACAGTGAGTTCAACCCCAAATGTCAACAGTCTGTTTCTTGCTTGAATACAATCTTCAGACTGTCACTACTTGGTATTGACTTTACTGTCCATATTTTATTATTTTTTTTATACTTACATTATATTTTCTGATACTGAGCACTTTTACCCATAAATATAGCATACCTTAAAACGATATATATATATAGGGAAAGACAAATACATCAATCAATGGTTATAATTTTACAATGAAAATTATGAATATACAGGGATGCCAGCTTTAAATAAAATTTTTTTGTCATCTGATGTATCCAGATATATATTCAATCTAATTTAGGTTTCTATCATTTTCATTTTCACCACTATTGTTTTTAAATATCCCACATACATAATAGCAGTAGTTTTGTTAGGAAAGCTGATATGTTGTAGGATCTTGGATATAAATGTAAGCTGTAATGCAGGATTTTTTTTTTGTTTAATTCTGTCATTAAATAACCTACTATTCATTTGATATATAGATTTGTATATCTTATCTTCCATATTTGCTATGCCCATTTTCCAAGGGAGAAGAAGCTGTTTGTTTTGAAAAATCAGTATTTGAAATTCTAGCTTCTATTTAGTATTGAACATTAGCCCCTGTTACTGATGTGAATTATGCAACACTCAGTTATAGGAAAG